>CM034154.1:712176610-712519792 GCA_019776745.2 Taxus chinensis
GTCTCCACTTATTCAATCTTGAACTACCTTCATTACATATTTCCCATGGCATTCCATGGATTATCCCCATTGATCCACCTTACTCCTATATTTGAATGACTAAAATCATCAGTAAACAATATTCCTAAGTTTACTCCAACAATTCCTAGAAAATCTCAACACACTCTAGACTTAGAAATAGAATGGATCTCACCCTAAGAGACTCTACTAACTCATGAAAGACTATTTTACACCTCATTATAGCCTTGATTTGGCATAGGAACAACTATTTCACCTACTTACACAATTAATTCTTATTTTTACCACCAAATTCCCTTTTACACTAACTATTACATTGACCACGCCAAATAAAATAGTCATCCACATACATTTGGAGGTTATTAATGAACACGATAACTTTACATGAACCTAAGATATTATAACCATCTTGATGCTCTTGCATCAATGCACCAGTCCTACGTGTGGGTGGGGAAATAGGTCCTACATAGTCAATATCCCACTTCTCAAAAGGTTTCATGCTCATTATAGGTCTTAAGGGAATCTCATCTCTACTTCTTGGTTTGCTAAGGCGTTGATAATGATCACATGCTTTAACATATGCCTTGGAATCTTTATAGAAGGTTTCCCACCATAGACCACCCATCAATATCTTGTGCATAGTTACATCACCTGGATAATGTCCTTCTGCTATTCCACCATGAGCCTCCTCCATAAAATCCTCACGCTCATATTCGATAACACACCAGTGTAAGACCTCACCTTTTCCCATCTTGTATAAGTCTCCTCAAATGAGCTGGTAAGGTGTAGCGTTAATTGCCATCTTCTTATTATTAAACATTTTCATCCCCTCTAACACCAATCCAGTGTGTAAAAATATTTCTATGTCCTCCAAATTTATGGGCACATGGTTCAACTTGAAAAACTGTTCATCAGACATTGTGTCCTCAATACTATGTGCATCCTTTCTAGAATTGATTCTTGATAAGTGATCATGCCCTAAGTTTCTCTTTCCTGGAATGACAACAACTATGAAGTCAAACTCCTGAAAGAGAAGTATCCATCTACAAATGTGCCCTTGCAAAACAAGCTTGTTGACCAAATATTTTAGTGACATAAGATTTGTATAGAAAAGAAATAGAGTATCCAACAAGTATTGTCTAAACTTATGGAGCACATAGATCATAGACAAAGCTTTTTGCTCTGTTGTAGAATAATTCTACTTTGTTTGTGTTAACTTCCTACTTTCAAAGCATATGAGGTGATCCACATTCCGATCTCTAAGTTACGCTAAGACTACACCAATTTTTATACCAGAGGCCTCTACATGTACATGAAATGGTTTGTTCCAAGAAGGAAAGTACAAAATAGGTGTAGTAGTAATATTTTCCTTCAATGTTTCAAATGCCTATTGTTGCATGTCACCCCAATGAAACTTTCATTTATCCTTAAGAAATTCTTCCAAGGGAACAACAATATTTGCATAATCCTTGGTAAACTTCCTATAGTAGTCAGTATGCCCTAGAAATCCACACACTTTACTCTGATTGGTAGGCTCTTCTAATCCCATAATCATAGCTATCTTAGTTAGGTCTAGCAATAATCCTTCCTTGAAAATGTTGTGCCCAATAAAAGTTCCAAAAGGTGTAGAAAAAATACATTTCTTAATATTGAGAGAAATTTTGAGTTTCTTGCACCTCTCAAACATAAGCCTAAAATTGTCACAATGATCTTTGATGAGCCCATAAATAGTCCAATTATCTAAGTACACCTATAAAAACTTGTGAATAAAGTCATGAAAGGCCAGCAAAATGATGTACGAGAATACCACTAACGCATTCTTCAATCCAAATGGCATAACTATGTACAAAAAACTTCCCCACTTAGTGGTGAAAGTGGTATTTTCCTAGTCTTTTGGTGCAATACACACCTGATGATATCATGAGAACTTATTTGTGAAAGAGTAAATCTCGTTCCGTGTAACTCCTAGGATTTCTTCATTTAAAGGTGTGAGAAAAGGATCTATGACACATGAATCATTCAATTATTTGTATTTCACATAAATCCTAATTTTCCCATCCTTCTTGATACTAATAACCATAGGGCTAACCCACTCAAACTCTTTAACTGGCTCAATACTTCAAGACTTGATAATCTTATCAATTTCTTCTTTCACTTTGACACGTTGGGTTCATCTTGTAAGGTGTCTTCTTGATAGGTTATGTGCCTTCTTTCAACTTAATCTTCATCTCACCCAGAGAAGGATGCACACCCTTCAAGTCATGGTAACCTCTTGCAAAAAGATCCTGAAATTCACACGCTAGCTCAATGATCTTAACTTTTTATTGTTATGACCAGTAGTCTCCAATGATGTCTTCCTTGGAAACATCTTCAATAAATATTTTATCCTTCTTCGTTTTCATAGGAGCATGGTATGTATGCACCTTTTCATCTACATAATCCATGATGTTGAACGTGTACCTTCTGTATGGCTAACATCCAAGTTTTCCACTTATTCATCATTAATCATGTACACTAACTTTGCTTTTTCCTTTTCCTTCTATGTGTGGCCCAACTATATTTCCTTTTTCTCTAATATATTCTCACGTGCATTAGGATCAGGCTTTCCAAGTAATTCAATCATAATATTTTCTAATTTTACTTATCCCCTAATGTGATGCACCTCATAATCTGAAGAGCTTCATATACATGTGCTTTATTAGAAAAATATTCAAAGGTTTGGACAAGACATGTAGTCATCTCATAATAGTTCTTAGTCTTCCCTTTTTATTTTAGCATGTGCATACCATGCGCGGTGCACCTATGCAATGTGGATTAGAACTTATGCACCCAAAGAGATGGAGGTAAGGCATCCTATCCTTGTGCCCATATACTCTCATAGTTATGGATGTGTACTATATAAGGAGTCTTCCCATAATATTCACATATGTGTGTAGGTACATTGATCTGAGTAAACCTTGTGGAAAAGGGGATTCTCACTTCTCGTCATTCCAACAGGTTATCTCTATGTGTTTCCCACTAGTGTGTTATTGTTTCATGCAAGGTATAGACCAACAGGTTTCTTATGTCCCCTTCATTTTGTCACTAAGTCTCCATGGTGCATAAGAATCTATCAGGCTTCCTTTCACCAGTATAGCATATTACCTAAGTTGAGCCTAACCATCTCACCATGCATAGTTTGATCATCTTCATGAATCATCCCTTAACTTTGCACCTAGGCATCTCGTATGTGTCGTGAGCCTAGTTATCGCAAGCAAAACTAGTAGTATCACTTACAAAATGTGTGTAGTCTCACTATAGACACAAAAATATGCACATTAGACAATATTTATCCCGATCATATACTACTAATTAGAAGGTTCTTAATTAGTTAAATTATTAATTAATCCCATGTTTTAGCCATCTTTATTTTATATTTTTCATTTTGTACTTCTCGTGTATTTTTCAGTGCATACCTTCCCATTTCACAAATTCCCCTTCATTCTAGCAAAAACTCATGGTGCCACAGCCTATACTGGGATGACTTGGCGCACCCTAGGCCTGCTCTTCTGGGCTCCCTAGTCTATGCACATCCTTTCTAGATCCTTTTTAGGTCATTTCTAGTTGTTGGTACCATTTATCTTTTTCTTAGTTTTCCTTGTCAAGATTAATTGTGAAATTCAACTTCAGATCCCTATAAATATAAAGCTTATAAGACCATAATAAGGGTCCTGACATACCATACTACTATCACTTCATCTAGAGTTGCATCCATTGCATCGTTTGCATCCACGTAGTGACATGCATCAAGGTTAGGAGATCTACATCACACACATTACACAGGGGGTGGGATTCTATTCTATTCCATGCACACACGTTATTTACATTTGTCTATAGTTACTATTAATTGCTACTTCATAAAGTGCGATTGACACAAGAGCACCTAGGGCACAACATGCACACACACACACACACACACACACACACACACACACACACCACACACACACACACACACACACACACACACACACACTAGAACTACATCTGGGTCTAAAATGTAGAGAAATGCTAAGTGATAAGACCACTATTTTGGTGGTTGAGGTTAGTCTGGCCCATTAATTTACATCTTTTATTTATCTAGGGTTTGATAATTCTCTTTGCATTACAGGTTATTTTCCAGTTCATCTGGCATATCCAGCACAACAGACTAGAAGCACTCATAGACAACTTGTGACCATACCAAATTCAGGTTTTGAGCATCTATAGTGTGCAAAGCACCTAGATTACATACTAGGGCACCTTGGGACGCCCCAGTACACTCCCAGGCACCTCAGTCATCTCAAAGTTTCCAAATATGCCCTTCGCAGGGTCCCTAAGTGTTCATCTGCACTTCCATATTTTTTGTTTAGACTTGTGACACTATGCGAGCATCTATATCAATCAGCTAAGCTATTTCTCTCATATCTCTTACATATTAGGGTTTTTTTACATTAGATTTAATTATGTAATCACTTCATATCATTTTATTTCATTTACTATAGTGTTTTATTCCTCCTAATTATATTAACATTAATACCCTAATACCCCCATTTAGGTCACTTAGGTCCCATTTTGATTAATAATTTTGGTGAACCCAATGTCTCTTTCTAGCACCTTCTAGGGTTTTGGATTTACACCTCACATCATGGGAAAATTTCATAAAATGTCCACTTCCTCTAAGTCTTCAGCTACTCTTCAATTTGATAGCCATGGTCGTGCTTTTGTCGACACTCCTACTGCTACTACTAGTTATAACCCTTGTCCTTTTTTTATTCAACTGTCATAATTTAGAATGGATCCTAGGGATATCCAAGATGTTTTCAACCACTTATCTATGCACCATTAATCCTGTAGCTCTAGCTAAACTTGTAGCAGAATTCTAGGCTCTTCCTTCTGTGAACACAAATGACTCTAGTAATGTCTTACCTATTTTTACATCTCCTCCTTTTCCATCCATTATTACTTCCCCACCTAAAGCACCCCACATGACCTAGTTCCTACCATTTTCATAGTTGATAAGGTCCCTTCTACTTCACCACATACTCTTGTTATTTCCAACACTATCATACCCTCCACCACGCATGATCCAAAATACTCGGTTGTTTTTCACATTCCTTCCCTATACCCCTTTCTTTACAAGATGTCGTTTATGACTACTATCCACCAACTTAGTACAGTCTATTCCCCATAATTTGATCATACCACCACTATTGTGCCATACCAAGGCCTTTTACCATCTATGGATCTTCTCCCCCGCCTCTTCACCAACATTCTCCTCCTTCGTGCACCCACCATTCACTTGCAATCTCTTCATAAATAATTATTATTGGCAGCACATACCACTCGACACATCCTGAACAACCATTGTATGCTCCCACAATGGTCTCCTAGGACTTGGATTTGACTTTGATGACCTTCATACTCCCCTATATGACCCACATCTATATCATGGTTATGTCATTCTTACTGCTGCATATGGCCCGCGTGTTTTCCACCTTGTAGTTCATCTTGCACTTACTCCCATCACTTATCCACTCACTCTTGGCCAATCTTAGTTAGATTATATTGAAGGGAAAATTAATCTTGTTCACGTTGATATCAATTTTCCCATGCCATTTTGTGACATATGCATTTGTAGAATTTCCTTTCTTTTTTATTCGCCTAACTTCACTATTTGGTATGCATTAGGATGTTCATTGGCTTCCTTTACAAATGAACAATATGTCATGGTCATGCATGTCTTATGCATTCATGGTTATTTGGAAGACCAACCGCACACCCTTTTTTATCAAGTATCTCATGATGTCTAGTATAATTTTGATACCTATCTTGATTATTCTCTCAGAGACCTTCCTTCTCCCTTGCCCTCTTGTGTTAACACCGATTCACTTCCTATGATAATAAGCTCTTTCTCCTCTGAGATAGTTGATGATTCTCACTTGCACAATCCTTATTTTAATACACACATATGGGAGGATATACACGCACTACATGTTCATTGTCAGCCCATGGAAGCTACAATTACATCTCTTCATGCTAAGATTGAGAAAATTCACCATGCTTCTACTCCTCCTACAACTCCTACCCCATCCACCTCCCCTATCAATCCCTTCCCTAATCCAATATTCAAACCCTTCCCTTCACATGTTATCCTTCCCTCTAATGCTCAGCCATAACACATTATGGGTCACCTTCTTCACTACCAACTCCTTAAGTTACCATGTACTCGTTATTATCCTCCTTTGTAATTAATCCATACATGTAATCGTCCATTTTTGTCACTATCATTGCATTCATGGTTATCATATAGATTCTTTCCATGCATTATCCTATGTTATCAGAGATATCCAATGATTAGGCTTCCTCTCATTTAAAATCAGACCTCCTCCTATTCTACATATAGCCCTTCGGGCTCACCCAATTCGTACACGTCAAATTCACCCTACCCACATACCATCTCAACACCAACCTATAGTATCACATTTCCCATCTCCCCCTACAGGTTTCACACTAGAATATTTTTTGCTAAGTCATCCTTCATGTGCATACCAATTCCACTCACCCACACCAATTGTCTCTACCATATCCCCACTGGTAGATCATGGCCCTCCATTCACATCATCTCAAGCACCAGTCGAAGGAACTTTATCCTTTGACCTTCTTGGTTAATTTCTCTTTTCGGCACACTTGGGGGGTCACAACACATTATATCCCCCCCATCTCTTATAGTCTTACATACTTCTATAGTATTCCATTACATATTTTTATCTATGTCGTCATCAATTCTATCTCACATGTTGGAGCTCCCTCGTTACCTGATGACACACTTTTTTTCTTTGGTTCAGACTAGACTGTTGAGGGATTATCATTACACTAAACCCCACACACTACACTATATGTTATACACATTTACACTCCAACATCATTTCTATACCTAGACCACATCTTACATTATCCTATACATACCTCATCTATTAGTTTTTTTTACATTATATATCTCATACACGTTACACTCATCATCATCATATATGAGTCTAGTGTTATATTTCATCCATACATTCTATATTTACACTAGGTCACATTATCCATGGGTCTAGCTTTACCTATCACCAATGCATATTCTATCTACACCTATATCCGCATCTTACATTACATTTTCTTATTCATATAGCGCATCCATCCATTTGATTCATTCTATACTATAATAGATTCCAATCTATATGGATATAGTTTCATCTATCATCCTCACATATTCCCTTTCTATCTAAACTTCCTATTGCATTTCACATATTCCATATCTTATACACATATATCCTCAATTGCATTTCTTACACCATACCTTTACATGGTCATTTCTACTACATTTTTTTATACGAGTATCACTCACTACCCTATGACACACTCTAGTTCCTCGGTCCATACTCAACTGCTGAGGGTTTACTAATAAAATGGACCTTACTATTCACCATGCAACTTATTTCTCATCTCACATTTCACACATTCATGACATAAACCTTAGGTTAAATTTCACCCACTCTATCATCTTGTAGTGGTATACGCTTTAGGCTAAATCACACATCCTTATATTTCATCTTGTAGTGGTATACACTTTAGGATGAATCACATCCACCCCCCGATCTATCATTTTGTAGTGGCATACACCTTAGGGTACATCACCACTCCCTTCTTATTCATCTCATAATGACATATGCCTTAGGGCTAAATCATCACCCCCACATTCAACAAGTTGTGGTATACACTTAGGTTATAGGGTCCACACACATATTTCTATATATCTCATTCCCATACACTCATTCTATGGTGATATACACTTAGGGCTTAATAATCAGTCATTTATTAAAAAAAGTTGTGGTATATGCTTATGTTATAGGGTCCAAGCACATATTCTCCCCATGTCACATTTTATCACCCTCACATATACACACTCATCACAACATGCTAGACACAACCAAAAATACTTGACCATTTCCCAGTGATGCACTCTTGTTTATGGTTTATTCTTGACTGTTAAGAGGGAAACAAAATGAACCTCACTGCATACATTTCCATCCACTTGAGGGACATGTTTCTCCTATCATTTCATTTTACATTCTATTTCATCCATCCACATCATATTGCATTATCTTGGGGCATTTACTTTTGCTTACTAGTGTTTTAGATGATCACTTTACTACACATGTTAGCTTTATTTCCTATATGTCATTATCATACACACATGTGTGTTCATAATTTTTTTTAGTGTGATCATAGATGCAGTACTTTACACATGGTATGGATGCTCATCATCTACCCTTCTTATACTATTCATTGGGGGCATCCAAATTTAGCTTATCAAGGTGTTATTGTTTCAGTTTTAGTACTTAGAATATTATTATTTTCTTATACATGCCTTGACATATTGGTTATCACTCTAACATGCTAATGGGTGTTCCATGTATAGCCCTTGTTTTGCAGGATTACATGTTTCTATGACTACTTGTTTGTTTCTACTTTTTTGATTTGTTTGTTATTGTATGCAGGATCTTCTGTTTTCTTGTGTGCACACTTATCTATTGTTTCCAGCTATGATGGCCTTGCATTTCTTGTGACATCATGAGTGATGTACCTTGTTTTGTAACCCAATTTGTGTGGTATTCTTGTTTTTTCTTGCATGTTTACACTACTATGTTTGGTAGTTTTTCTACACTATTTGTGTTTTTACACTTATTACATGTATGTGTTGGCAGACTAACACTTGTTTTGGTTAGCCATCCCCTTTTGTGTGCACCTTGGTATCTACCAAGTGCTTTCACTTTCCCCCTACAGGGATGATTTGGTTACAGGTTAGAGTGTAGTTGGGTCCTCTTTTGGGGCCGTATTCTCCTTCCAGGGTTGTTGTATGCACCCCAAAGAGGGGGGAATCATTGATGGTTTTCCACTAACACAACGTATTTACATTGGTTTACACAAAGTGAATAAGTTCATACCAGCCTAAGAACTCCATACACAATGGCCATAGCAGGACATGGTGTCCTTCGGTAATTCTACGGAGAAGTTACAGGCTTGGGGGTTACAGTGGATGTGCCTCTCTACACTTCTCCATCCAGTGGCGTGGGATCACCCAAAAAATAGGACAGTAGATCTCCTCAAAAAATTTCAGAAAAATCAGTTAGAGTTGGAGGACACAAAGTATTTCCTCCCTACACTTCTTCATTTAGGGTGGCATGAGATCACCCGAAAAACTCACGACAATACAAGATATCCTTTTACACAATTTTTCTCAACATGGATCAGGTGCACATGTTCCATTTACACTTTTTATATCATATTTTACATTTGCCTAATTTACACTTGTGTATTTTACACAACATTTTTACATACATACATATTTGAATACTTTATCATTTTCTCCTTACAAGTCTGATGTATCAGAAACAAGCTGTCCAATTGGGGGAAACAACAATGACGATGGCAACACACCGTTATAGGATTTTACGTTTACTAACCATGTAGGTACAATACACACAAAAACACCTACACACACATTCCACCCTAGGTTCATTCTCATCACTTTTTGTGTGCATTTTTCACCTTTAGAATACACGGTCCTCCATATTTTTTATTTTTTCATTCCACGCTTGAGTCTAGTCCATCGACACATCTTCTTCTACACTCTACATGGATATAAGGTATGTATCTCTATCTACTTTATGTTACCAATATTTCTGCTCACCAACATAAACTCAGGGAAAATGTAGACACAAAAATATGCACATTAGACAATATTTAGCCCGGTATTATACTAATATTTAGAAGATTCTCAAGTAGTTAAAGTTCTAATGAATCCCACCTTTTGGAAAATCTTTATTTTATATTTTATTTCATACTTCCTATGTATTTTCCAGCACATTCCCGCCCATTTCACAATGACCCCGTCATTTTAGCCCAAAATTAGGGTGCCCTAGCTTGTACTAAGGTGCCCTAGGGACACCTTGGTCCCACTTATGGGTGCCCCAGTCTATGCACATCCTTTCCTGCTCCTTTTTGGGTCTTTTTTAATTATTGGTATCTTTTATCTTTTTCTTAGTCAGCCTTGTCAGGATGAATAAAGAAATTAAACTTGAGAGCCCTATAAATATAAAGCTTATAAGACCATAATAAGGGTCCTAGCTCCACATACTATTATCACTCCATCTAGAGTTGCATCCATTACATCACTTGCATCCACATAGTGCCATGTGTCAAGGCTATGATATATGCATCACACACACTACATAGGGGGAGGGATTCTATTAGATTCCATGCACACATGCTATTTACATTTTTCTATATTTAGTATTTCTCGCTACTTCACAAAGTGTGACTAACACAAGTGCACCTAGGGTACGACATGCACACACACACACACACACCAAAACTATATCTGGGTCTGAAATGTAGTGCAACACTTAGTGATAAGACCACTAGTTTGGTGGCTGAGGTCAGTCTTATCCATTCACTTGTATCTTTTATTTTTATAGGGTTTGATACTTCTTTTTACATTACAGGTTATTTTCCAGTTTAGCCAATAGATGTAGTATGACAGACATGAAGCACTTGGAGAAAACTTGTGACCATACCAAATTTAGGTTTAGAGCATTTACAGTCTTCAGAGTGCCTAGATTGCAGACCAGGGCACCCCGGGTGCCCCAGTACACTCCCAAGTGCCTCAGTCATCTCATATTTGCTAGATCTACCCTTCACGAGGTCTTTGAGTGTTCATCTATACTTTAATATTTTCTGTTTAGACCTATGACACTATGAAACCATCTACAATAATCAACTGAGCTATTTCTCTCCCTTCTCTTGTATATGAGGGTTTTGTTTACATTAAAAAATCTAAAGGAGAAATTTTCCCCCCAAACTGTACTTGTAAGTGTCCCCTCACCCCTACCCTATATTTGAGAAGAGAGGATATTGTATTGCTATGTTAGAAGAAGGCTAGTTATACTAGTTCAATACACTTCAAATATACCCTTAGTATAATATTGATGGGCCCAAGACCCATATAATAGTTAAGATAGCCCCCCAGATATCTATAGATAGGACCATCATCTATATAAAGGGGGGGGAGGGGAAGTAAGGGAAGAAAATGGGAGGGGGTCTTCCCTTCCCCTCTCTCTCTCCCAACTCTTACTATCGATAACTCCCTATATATCCCCCATATAGAGAGAGAGAGGGAGCCCTCTGTCACTCACCGCACTCACTTTGTTTCACATGCACGATGGTCGTTTGGAAATCAATTTTCAATTACTTTTTTTAGGTTTTGTCAGGGATTCCCCTCTCTGGGAAAGGAGTGAATCAATTCAAGTGAGCATCCAGATCAACCATAGTGTAATAGGGGGGTTGACCGAAGTTTTTTAGTCCTCCTAGTTATATTAGCATTAATACCCTAATACCCCCCATTTAGGTCACTTAGGTACAATTTTTGTTAATCACTTATGGAAGTACACCTTCCTTTGATGGTTCCATATGTTCTGGATCACACTATATCTGTGCATATATCCTATTAATCTCTTTCTCATTTAAGGGTTCAACATAAGGCTATGCTTTCATATCATTCAAAGGTATGATTATGTGTTCATCCTTGTTCTCAAAACTTATGTATCTCTTGTTGAAGCGTAGGATACAATTATTCACATAACATGAGGGTCACCCAAGTAATGCTAGAAATGTTTCTACTTCAACAAGCTCTAATACCTCAAAGTACCCCGGTGAACTTAGCTTCATGAATAATAATGGAAGAATCCTTCAATACCCCCAATAGGCATAGCCTTAGTTTTGTTCACCATATACAAAAACATTGGATGATGGATGTAATGTAAGTCACCCCTTATAATTCCATGCATCTAAAGTTAGCACATTGACCTCAACACCTATGTCTATCATAATTTCTCTTACCAACCACCCATCAATTACTACATCAAGTGTAATCTCCTTATCAAATGCATGATTATATGGTGGTAAGTTTGCATGTAGTATTTATCACTTATGCTCAACTCCAGTGCATGGAACCTTCTCTCACAACCATTCTCCTAATAGTTGGATGATATTATCTTGTCGCAAGATCTTATAGACCTCATTTAATTCATCCACATCCCTCTGTGGGAGATTAACATCTTTTGCATGCTCTCTCACTTGCACCTATTCTTTAAATCAATGTATCTCACCCTATAGATCATTGATCACTCCCATAGTCTCCTAGGAGATCTCCTTTTGATACGCAAAATGTGGATACTTAGCATGTATAATATCTTCTTTCTGGATGAGAGGCTTAGCCTTCAGATGCTCACATACACGTGATGCCTCTCAACATGTAGTCACCAAAATGGGATGAAAATATGGATCATACATTTTCTTAAGCATCCAATAATTAATATTCACACATTATACCTTGATAATTCTCACACCCTTGTCCTTCTTCTTGGCCTTACTCATATGCTCATAAAAATATAGACAATCCTCTAACTTATGTTTTTTCCCACACCATGTGCAAACTATATTCTACAAACACTCACGTTGATAATGATTAGGGGACCCGCAAGTATAATAAGTTCCTCATGTGAAGCTACCTCTACCACCACCACATCCTCAGCCTCAAAATCCTTCTCGTAATACTCCATTGTTATTATCCCCATTATTATGCCCATCATTATTTTTCCTTCCTTTTCTTTTGATCTGCTCGCCACACTAGTTTGGCATAATCCTATTATAATGCATGCCTTCATGGATATTAGTCAATCAATATGTAATTATTTGTATTGTGGGTATGGGCATAGAAAATATTACAATGCATGGAACCTTTATTTTGAATCATGCTTTGCAAAAGAGGGAAGTTCTACACATTATGATTCTTATGATAGAGATCGCAAGACTATAACAATGTGTGTATATTTTGGCACAAACAACTATCTTTTTTATGTCTTTATATGTCATAATTTGTGCACCATAACCCACTTTTATTCTCATGCGAAAATTTAACAAAGAGCTTCTCCAACTATTTTTCCATAGATGTTATATGTGCCTCCAAGAATGGGCTCACTCTAGTATCAACACTCCCAACTGCCTCAGCATGTAGAGATGCTTCCAAGGCCTCACATGGGTCCACATATGTCTTATGAGATAAAGCTCTTTAGAATGGAGTCAGTAACCCTCCAATGAGCCATTGCGTGTGCTAACTCAGATTAATATCATAAGATAACTTGGAAAATAACGTCTTAAAACATGTGTCATACTCCCTGACACTTTTGATAAGCCCTTCTTGATATCCTTGAGTGCACTGATACTTTTCTTCTTAAACTCTTGAATGTGAAACTCAGCCAAAAAATTTACATGAAGAGATTCATAATCCACCATTTTCTAGTGGGGGTCATACTTTCTATACCAACTATTCGTAGGCCCCTGAAGTGTAGTGGAAAATTGGCTTGCCTTTCTATCTGAATTTGTTATCCCTTTAGTGCACCATAGTAATTTGCACTTGTGCACATGCTCTATGGAATATTCCACACCTATGTACTCTGGTAAGTGGAAAGACATCTCAAAATATACTTGAGGTGTCTGAAGTTGTTGAGGTGGTTTTTGTTGAGGTTGATGTGGCAGTGGTTATGGGTTTTGTCTCCTAAATATATAACCAAAATCTCCACTAGAGTTTCCTTCAGGGGTTTGTTAACCTAATCCCCCTGATTCTCTCATGCCCCTGTTACAGGTTATGGTCCAATTGATGAAATCTCTTGGGTTCAAGTTATAATACTAAAATGGACACCCATTGTCTCCATAGTCGCAACACCCATAGATGTGCTTCCAATAGTTTGTGTGTAAATATTATGCCCCGATGACTCTCTTGAAAACAATCATGTAATAGTAATTCCAAACACTGCACATGTTATACTACTATGGTTGTGTTAATAGTTTGATGCAATTCTTGATTCAACATAAATTGATATCTACCCATATCTGTCTAATTTCCTTCACTACCTTTTCCTTCAACTACCTTTGTATCTAGAACACCAAGTGTAAGGGATAGGTAACTAGGCTAAGTCAGATGCATGCACGCAGTTCTCATTCTCTCCTCTAGCACACTCTCATGTGAAGCTAGTGGGGACTTTGTATTGTGTTTTCCCAAATTCGGGAGTACTTGATGTTGCGTCTCCTTATCTTTTATGAGAGCTTTAAAACCTTCATGAGCTATCATTTTCCTTGACTACAACACTGCCTCAATTTCTCTTTTACACACTTTGTTTTACTTGAGTCATATTTATTTTCTATGTATATCTTCTTCCAGTGAATCCATCCTACTCCATACCTGCTCCTGCCACTACACACTTTGGGGATTTAACTAGCCATAGGAAACCTCTCAAAATCTAGTTCAATCATTAATATCTTGCTCACTAAAGGTATAACGTGTAAATATGATCATCTAGGCTCGCTCAAGAACTTAAAATCAAGTTCCTCTACAAATGAATATGTAAAAATAACATATTCTAATGTATAGCTGCACAACACACCAACCCACCAGTGATCTACAACTTTAGTCCACTCCTCATCTACATCAAAAAGAGTTTGGTAATCTTCCTACATCAAAATCCTTGGCCTAGGACCCCAAGATTTGTTTGATGCATATGCTACCAACCACTAGTATAATTCTACCAGGAAAATACTAAAGAAAGTCTCATACATCTCATGATAAATATTATCTTCCACCAACTTGCATGTGTTAAATCGAGGCATGGTGTTATACCTCTGCGCAAAATGGCCTTTTCAGTATTCCACCTATCTCTCAATACCCAAATATAGTCGATACATTATTTTCATGCAATATCCTAGAAAAAAAAATTGAAAAGAGGTCCCGGAAATGGAACCAAAATGTAGTATTTTATTTCACACCAGTGTTATGGGTACTAGCACCTCATTCAGTCAGAGCTAAACGCTCACAAGAAGTGTGTGCAACTATCAATCCCCTCCTTTGTGTTTTCTTATCAAGAATTTATCATGCATATTCATAATGATAATTGACCAAGTAACCACTAAATACACATAATAATTACATTCATCTCAATCATAAACACATATAATAAGGAAAGATAACGGTTTTAAACAATAAACAAGATCTATTGCACATTATATTACCATATTCAAACATATCAACTACCACAATCTATCCACAATGATCCCATTATAACAAAATAATTACATACTAAAAGATGAATACAAAACCATTCATTAAATAACCATGTGTGTCATCATCAAACCCTAAATAACAACATAACCGTACTAGGACATATGAGAGCTACCACAACAATGTCATATAATAGATATATATAGGGGTGGGTACTTTCACTTCGTCGCCCATGCACTCTCCTAATAATATGAGCAATTTCAAAATAGGACTATATGCATGCTTTTATACTAGTTTCTATTATTAGACTATCCTATTTATACACTACTTTAATCCTGTTAATAACTCTCCATTTGTGTTCTTGATCTATATGATCATGAACCAAAATTAGCCTTTACCCTGGCCCGCCAAGTCATCATGTGCTTTTCCTATTTTTAGCCTATGATTAACAAAATGGCTAATTCCCGAGTTTTGTCTATCTATATGTGTATTCCCACATGCCACCATGTTCCTATCTGTGCATGTTCTCCTATGCACCATCCTTAACCCTACGTGTTGAAAAAATAATCCTTAGAATTTTATTTTGACCAACTGATGTCATTATTTCTGCCACATCCAAGTTGAAGGATAACACACCTAGGATTCATCTATTCTGAGTTGATCTGCCACATTCGTGGGACCTCAAAAGATAAAACCCAAAGATTTAGATAATATCTTAATAGAAATAAAACCCAGTGATTTAGATAGCATCTTACTTCAGAGATTCGAAATGTATGCAACTCTCTTAGGCAAGTTAGCGCCAAGTTGGGCCTTTTTCTTCAAATGAACTCTCTAATGCAAAATCACCTCAACTCATAACAATGAACCCACATTAACTTGTTTTAACTCTTGAAAGGGAATTGAATAAAAAGGAATCCAATCCAAGGACTGAGTTTTTTTTTTGTTTCTTGTTTTTTGCAATAAAACCTTTTTTTTTTATTTTTTTGTTCTTGAATAATATATGATTATTATTATTTTTGGTTGTGTTATTGTAGGATTTATCAGGAAAAACAGAAGTAGAAACAAGACTAAAACAACAATATACGAAAAAAATAAATAAGGATATAAATTTAACTACAACCAAATATAACAATAAGTGCATAATATCAAAAACACATACAATCAATTTTTAAAAGAGTAACAACAAAAATATCTCAAAGCAAAATGTGGTTACGAGTTGAGTAAAATGTGATTGTTTTTTTTTTCCAAAATCTTTTAAACACTTATAAACATTGCACAAATTAAATAGTTAGCATGAAACAAATGCAATAAAAAATATTAAACACCTAAATAACAATGAAATACAAAAAATAAAGGAATATGGGTGCAGTCCCACCGGGCGTGCCAAAATGAAGACTCTAAAGAATGAATTATAAATGGAGAAAAACATTGTAAAAAACCTCCTACATATTTCCAGTGTACCCCTCAAGTAGGTTTGTGTGAAGCTTTTGGAGCTTATGTAACGTTGTTAGAAACTCATTTTGGGTGCTCTTGGAAATGACCTCCAAATGTGGACTGTGACCATACCACGAGCATATTTAGCTTGGATTATTTCTTCCAAAATAGTAGAAGTTGGAGAAAATTTAACAGATTTATTATACTGTGAATCCAAGAGGATTTTTAAGAGGATGAGCCTGCATTTTATAGAGGCAAAAGTGGTTGGAAAATTGGTTAAACATGGCTAAATGCACATTCTAAAAATAACAGTAGAGGGGACCAAATAGTTATGGGAAGATAAATTCCATTTAGGGGTAGTAAAGGAATTAATTAGAAAAAGTTACATCCGGAAAGGTGGTTGTACATGTAATTTAATATCCCCAACCTTTCTATAATTCTAGAAGCTTAGTTGACTAGACTGGTGAAGTGGATTCCAAGTGGTTGTTGACTGATAATCTGAGTGGAAATTGACTAGAATGTACGTGCACTAATTAATTAATTAGTAATTTAATTAATAAATGATAATGAACTAACTAAAGGGGTACTAAGGACTAATTTAATTAATCTAAAGGGTGCAATGTGTATAGTTAACTGATTTAAATTAATCAATCATGAAAGGGGTGAAAAACATGATGAACTAGGACAATAATGGGGAATATGTGAGTGATTTTGTGGTGTCTACACCATGTGTGCCTATTGAATATAGATAATATAGATCTTTAATATATCCAAGCATGATTTTTAGTCTATCATTCATAATGGTGCTAATTAAAAATCATTCAAAATGATACATTGCAAAGGTGTTCCTATAACATAACTAGAGAGTGAGTTTTCTTTACGATTGTTTTAAGTTTTTTAATTTTTCAAAACACATGGGGATCAAATCCTTCAAATATGTTACTAGTGTGAAGGATTGAATGAAGAACTTTTTGCACTAATCAAATATACATCACCACATCCCATGGACTTTTGGGTATAAATCTACATGCCAATATACTTGTTCTCTTCACCACCTAGCATGAACTTCACTTTCTATGTTAATTATGGTCGAGTGTGTATTTTTTTGTTAGATTTAGGACAATTAATGAGTTAAAATAATTAATCAAATATACAATAATTATATCGAGGACTATAGTTTAGGTGTACATGAAAATAAATGAAATAAATTCACAAAATATAAATGAGTAAAATTAAATGCACAACACTAAATTTGTGTGGGGAAAACCTTATAGTAAAAATCCCCACAAAATAGAACTTTCCTTTATTGATAATTTACAACTTTTACCCAACACTTCCACTTCCTCCTCAGGGTACCCACAAAATCACTCAAGTGTTACACCATAGAAAAATTTAAAATAATTTTTCAAACATACATCCTCTCACAAGAGTTTTACTCCTTTTTATAGGATGAGTGAAAATTTGTTGTACCCAAGTGCATCATTTCACATCTCACTCTAATTTAATTTAATTTAATTACAAAATCCACACTAAGTGGAGAGGGGAACCCGACAACCTATTTTAATTAGATTTAAATAATATTTAAAATATTTAACATTTAAAGGGCGTAAAGTGGCAACCCACCTAATGGGTGTCCCCACTTAATATTAACAACCTAACACTCCCCCTCAATATTAAGTGGGAAAACATGCCAAAATACTTTTTTATACAAAAGGATTTACAATCCATTGAAGGAGTGAAGGACGAAGACCTGGAAGGAATTCACGTGCATTGAATAGTTGTACTTCACCAAAGTGTAGGAGTTTCGAGATTAAAGAAAGCAAGCTTTGTAAAGCAATGGGCATGCATATGAGAGCTCAAGATTCAAAAAATGGAGTAGAATGGAATTGCTTGGCTTGGCTTATCATAGATCAAAAGAGGTGGTGTACATATAGGGGTGTGAATGTGTAACTCCCATGTAAGAGAAGATTTCTCCATAATGGAGAAGAAGAGTTACTTTCCCAAATGAGAATGTAACTCCTATGACACACTTACACATGACAGATTTCGTAAGGGAATCTATCATAACTAAGATGAAGCCTAGATCCATGTCCACCTAAGTGAGATGACTCACCTAGTGAGGTGGAATAACACTAAATAAGTGAAAAAATACCACCTACACCAACATCCATAAATCATAAATGAAGATTTAGGCTAACATGAAAACAAAGGAAATCATACATATATTCCCAAAAATTTCTCAATATAATTGCTTTACGTATGAATACTTACATAAGATTCTGAAGTCTTTTATAAAACAATGATCACCCCATAACTAATTCTTCACTAGGAATTTCAAGAAAACTCACATGTTGTGATCATTTACTTAAGAATCATATATAGTGATCTTTTACAAAATGGAGGAAGTATAGGAAATTTACAAAAGGTTGTTAAGAGGTGGAATTTTCATGTAGACTCCCCCTCAAATAGCAACTTGGAAAGGACTAACGAGGCATGGATCTTGCAAAACTTCACACCACATAGTGGCTTTGTGAGAATTTCTAGAACTTGATCTTTAGTAAGACAAAACTAGAGATCAATATTGTCATTTTAGGACTTTCTCTCAAATAAAATATCATATGAATAGCTATATTATTAATTATATAATGTTGAACTAAACTATTTTTAAGAGCAATCCAACTATATCTATCATATAGAATAAGAGTTCTTCCTTTGATGTCCATATGGAGTTCACCTAGCAATATTTTTAGCCACGTGGTTTCTTTTAATACTTCCATGGTACTTTTATACTCATCTTAAGTAGAAGACAAATAAACTGTCATTTTTTTCTTGCTACTCCAAGCGATGGAACCTATATCAAACTTGAAAACATATCCAATAGTATATTTTCTATCTATAATATCACTAGCATGGTCAAAATCACAATAACCAAATAATTTTACATCATTACTATAAGAATAATACAAACCATAATTAATTGTTCTTTTTATATATTTTAAAATCCTTTTATACATTTTCCAATGATCCTCATAAGGATCCTGCATAAATCTAGAAACAACACCTACTTCATATGAACTATCAGACCTAGTAATAGTCAAATAAATAAACTACTAACTAGTTCTCTATACAATGTACAGTTATATTTTGTTTATATTTAGGATTTAATTTAACATCAACTTTAATGGGAATGGCAAAAAAATTTCAATCAATCATGTTAAATATTTTAAGAAAATTATACTCATATTGTGACTAAGATGTAACATTCAAGTTCTAATCTTGAAAAATAACCATCCCTAAAATTATTTAATAGACCTATATCATACATTTTAAAATTGTTTTTAATTTAGTGTTAATTTTCAAAATTAAACTATGATCATTACTAGTAATTAACATATCATCCACATATAATAATAATATCATTTTTTAGTTTTCTCAAATAAATCATTATCATAACAATAGTTACTAAAACCAAGATCCTAGAAGAAGCCATTTATCTTATCATACCAATCTCTAGGATATTGTTTAAAACCATATAAAGACTTTTTGAGTTGAAAAAAAAAAAAAATTCTTTACTAATTTATACAAACCCTTAAGGTTGATGCATATTATTTCTTCTTTCTAATTGATGCAGCCTAGAATTTACCAGTAAAATCCCAGGCGCACTAGCACATCACTTAGCCTAGAATGAACACTCACCTAAAGCATGCAAAGGTACCAGGCCCCTCTTTAGGGTTGTTGTTGCAGGATGTTAGCATGATGAAGACTTAAAGCATTCATATCCACGACTAATATATCATTCTACAGTGCATGTTCACATCTAGTTCTTAAAGATTAACAAAATTAAATAATAACCATGATGAAATCAATCATGCAAGAACTAATTATACTTGGGATTTGGTACTCGGATTCATCCAATAACCTCCATTATATTAAATGTAGTCATACACAGAAGATTCCTTACAATAACAGTAGTATACGCTTATGTACATAATCGAACTTGACAACATAACTTCATACTAACTCTACTCTCACACTCTCATACTTATATTTATCTCTGTATATATCATACTACACAAACTAATACATATTTATAAGGGTGGGTACTTTCCCTTCACTTCTTATTCATAATATATGAGATGAGCCCTCCCCTCTATATAATATATAGACTACCCTCTCCCTAACTACACTAGTCCCTTCCCTCTATAACCCCTCCCTCACTCATAGTCCCCTTATCGCTCTCTGGTTACCACATTTATCTCTATCCATATAGTGCCACCAGTTCCCGTGTCGATACCCCCTGACGAATAGGGGAGAGATAGTTCCCTTCACCCTTACCCTCTCATCCATCTCTATCCATCTCTATCTAGCAACTGAACCAAACATAAAGGGGGGCCACAGCGAATAGTGGTTCGGCATGAGTAAGATATAGAGTTCTGATCCACCCAGCCCAGCCACACTCTCTTACTGGTAAAGGGGAGGTGGGCCAGGGCTAGAAGCCTTATATCTTTACTTGTGTGTGTGGTCACCCAACCAACCTTTCCTTTATTTTGGCTAGGCATGGCTAGCACGATATTATTATCCACGCGCCGTTACAATAATAGCCACACATGCAAGTGCGCTAACAATGGAATTCTTCTAGTTAATTTTCAGTAGTAAATCTATTCTCAGCATGTACCCATGCAAAGCACTTCATAGCCGATCCTCCAAAAATATCCTATGCATGTCGTGCAAGTTTTTAACTAGTTTGTGTGTTCGGCACGCTATCTCAAAAAATAGCTCATTATTATGAAAATGGCTAAGTCCTGAATATGTCTCTGTCCTCAGCGTGTGATTCCTTCCCAATCCTCCCCACACTTTTTAATGTGCTATACTCTTATGAGTGAACCTTCTGTATGTTTTTCGCTAAGTGCCATATTTTGACTGACCAAAATTACCCCACACTAATTACATTGCCACCACCAGAAATGGTTGTCCCCAAAATGAATCAAAGAATATGAATAGAAGAATAGAAATAATTTTTATGAATAAAATAATGAGTTCACCCTTCATCATCTTTTGTTTCAACCGGAAGAACCAATTTTGGATATTCTTCTTTTATTTCTGCCTCTAAAGTATGTCAATCATTGAGCATAGCCTCTTCCTTTTTTGGTTGTTGCCGCCCTCAAAATTTCCCCTCATTTTTTAATTAAAATTCAAAAATTTTGAACTCACACCCTCCATAATTGTTCAAGTAAAGTTGGAAGTCCAAAAAGATAGAGAAATTCATGCTTTGAAGTTGTTTAAACTCCCCAGTCTGCACGTTTTGATAAATTTTCCATTTTCCTATCTAGACACGTGAAAATTTTATTGTTTTCCTCATTTGAATGAAATTGTCAATCTTTCTATGGCCATGGATCGTCAAACCTTGTATTATTTTCAATTCCTTGGTTTGTGAAAGAAATTTGAAATTTGGGCGTACAAGTGGAGTTTTTCCTCTTCTGTTTATTTCTTCCCATAGTTAGGAATGATAGCCATATCTTCCTCGTTAATTTTTTCCCCAACATCCACAAGTAGTACGTGGATATCTCTGATTGGATGCAGCATGGCCATGTTTCAAGCAACAGTGGAATCCTCCACATGTTCAAATGGCACAACTCCAAGGGCAAGGCCCAAGGTACAGTCCACAAATAAGCACAAGCTTTCCACATGTCTAGGGTCCAAAATGAAGACAAAAAAGCCCAAATCGGCTAAGTATGGAAGGTTCAGTGGACGGTGCCACATGCTTCATCGGCACAATTTCAAGGGTCAAAGCTAGGGGTAGTTCTCAAACTTGCGCCAATTCTCCATGTGTCCCAGGTCCAAAAATGGGGACAGAGCCTATTGCTTGAATTGACTAAGTATGAGAGGGTCAGTGGAAGCCTCCACATGTCAACTTGGTGTAACTTCAAAGGAAAAATACAAATGTAGGTTCTAAATGAGCGCCAACTCTTCATGTGTCCAGGGTTAGATATACAGCCCCACCAAACAAAAGGGAGAAAGTCAAATATTAATCCCGAATAGAAATTCAAGGTGGGGAAGTGAGACATTGGGGAGATATGAGAATTTGAGCCTTGTTTTCATTAAAGGGGCTTAAAGTTAAAAAGTGACCCGTAGCCCTGCCCATGCCAAGGAAAAATTCAAATATTAATCCCACATCTAAGACCCAAGCGGGGAAGCGGGCCGTCGGGGAAATTTGAGAATTTGACCCTTGTTTTCATTAACGGGGCTTAAATTTAAAAAGTGACCTGCAACCTCGCCCACGCCAAGGAAAAAGTCAAATATTGAGCCCACATCGAAGGTCAAATTGGGGAGACGGGCTGGCGGAGTAATTTTTGTTTTTGAGCCCGCATTGAAAAAAGGTAAAATTATAAAAGTGACCCGCAACTCTGTCTCCACTCAAGTAATTCCATGTGTCAAGACCATATCAAAAGCGAGTGAGTGGACCAAATGTAAAAAATTCCAAATCTCTATAAAGTCACAAAATGCAAAAGGCATCCTCCATGCCCACTCTAGTAAATTTATCCCACGTGGATGACTCTAGTTTTAAGTTTCAAAAGAAAGATGAACGGTTAAAATTCAAAGTTACAAAATGAGTGTAACGACTGCATTATGAAAATTCTAGTTTTTATCACCATTGGTGTTTCTTCGCGAATCAAGAATCTGAATGGACGTGAATGATTGAAAAGATTATAAACCATTTCTTGTAACTGTTTCTTGCTAACAAAGAAAAAGTTATAACTGCTTCTTGTAAGATATTTAATGGATTCTTCATGCCATTGTAGGGTGTTCCTGATTGATCTTGTAGACTTGAGAGAGCATTGTACCTGGAGAAAGAAAAGGAAATAGCCATTTTTCTTCTACTTCCTCCACTCTCAAATTTCTTCCTTTCCCATATTATGTATAACTTCTGTTTAATCATTAATAATAGAAGAAGGATTTTTTAGCCTCTTTGATGAGGATATTTTAGAAACTTTGAGTTTGCAATCTTATCTTTTCTTGTTGCCATTTGCAGGGTTGTTTCTTCTCATAAATTCATGTGTTGAAGTTTCTAACTAGTGTGTGTGCAAGAATCTGATTTTCTACCTGCAACATTAGTTCTCCTACCTCTATTCTCACTCTATTTCCCACCTTCAGAAAAATTCTCCCCTAGCAAGAGATTGCTAGCTTTTCTTCAAGGTCAGTGGAGTTCCCCTATTGGATCCCTGGTAAAAAGGTCACCACAGAAATCCACCTTTTCACGCACATGCATATACGATAGCTACATCAGTTAAGTAGAGGGACTTAGATTCCCATAGTGTTGACAAGGAATTCACAAATTTGTCCACCCAAAAAATTTCCTCACCAACACTGGGATATCTATTGTAATTGACTCTAGATCATCTCATGCAATCTCTCCTTTCTCATTCTGCAAGACCAAAACAATGTTGGGCATTGCACTCATTCTTCCTTATAATAATTCCATCTTTTACGTGATGAGTTTCCCAAACTCATCTAGCCTTTCCTTATGTGGTTCTTGTGTTGTTATAAGGGCCTTGTGCTTTTTCTTGACAAGCGTTAATAATTATACGTAGCCCAAGGTATCATAATTCATGGCTTTCACTCATTGTCCTCTATAATGGTCTTGGTTCTTATAACAGCTTCTGGGGCTGTATAAATATTTAGCGCTTGATCTACTTTCTTCAGCTCCTCCTCCAAGCTCTAGAGCAATGCCTCATATGATGTAATCTTCTTCATCACTGAATCCTTTTCCCTCTCTGCTTCTTGTGTTGGATCCTTTGGTGCTGGCATGCACAGAGGTTCATCTTCAAGAACCAAGTCCACCAAGTTTTGTGCATAATACATTGATGAAGGAAACGTTTTGGGTACTTTAGGCTCTAAGTGTGGCTTTTTTTCATGATATTGTCCCCAATTTCCTCTTCCATGATGATGAAAATAGTGTTCTTCTTATGTGCCAAGTATTTTTTCTTGCTTTAGTTGCACTATTTCTACATCCTTAGTTTTTAGTTCTTCTTTTAGCACCCTAATTATTGTAGCCTTAACCACATTTCGTTGTGCCACCTCTATCGAGACTTTCATGAAAGCATTACTCACTTGTTCATCTGACATAACAGTATGCTTTACTATTATGTGTTTCGCCTAAGGTGTCTTATTCAACCTGCTTGATACACATGACTCTTTGTATACATCAAAGTTTGTTTCGTCCATGTGTGTGTGCATAGACCATGACAACTTCTTCCTTATGCGTATGGTTTCCATATCTTCATCCATTAACTCACACCCATACAACTCCTTGGGTGGCACTATTCTTTGAAAACAAGCACAAAAATTTTTGCCTATGTCCTGAGCATATTCCATGACCGATGCAACATATTCTCCACTTGTTCTTTTCGATCAAGATTCAGAGCTTGTTCTGCTATGCCCTGAGTAGTCTTATGCACTATCTCATCAGCCTCCTTTTCTCCTTATAATCTATCCTTCATTTCTTGATCCTTTGGCTCTTCAACATTTTCTTTATGTGTAGGAGATTCAGGTGTTCTCTCCTAAAACTCTTTTTCCTCCACACCCTTCTGTGGATAGAGTCAAGGAAATCTGCAGACTGATTATGGAGTAGCACCTTGGGTCCTGGTTCTCCTAAACACCCTTTTGAAACAATGCTATCCTTTCATTGCATCCAAGTCCTCATCATCTCCCTCTTGTGGCTGGGGTGGAGTAGTCATGTGCTCAGCTTCTAACCTATCTCTAGGTTACCTCCTTCCTCTATGCTCCAAACCACCACTATCTTCATGCTCCTCCTCTTCATCATCTACTTCTATTGTCTCTGTGGGATTAGTTACTGGAACATTTTCCATTGTATGCTTACCTTTTGGTGGCCCTGGGAGCATGAACTCATTCTCCACATACTTATTATTCTCTAGCTTAATCTTGAGTTAAAGGTACACAAACACTACTCCAACGTCTGTAATGACCAAGCTTACTGGCTTCATGCTTATTATATCTGAGATAATCCTCTTAATGTAGGCAGTCTTTCCTAGATAGACATGTATTTCTCAAAGTGTGGTAGTCACAATCTACCTTATCTGTGATGAAGCTTAGGCGACGCGCATCTGTGAACCAGTGGACTGATGCCTAGAAGTAGTGTGCTATGAAGGCATATGGAATTTTGTATCAAGGGCTCTAAGCTACGTCCTTCATCACAAATCGTGCAATGCAAAAATACTGGTAGACTATAAATTGTACTACCTTACCCACCATCAAAGGCAACTCCATGGGTATGTGCCACTCCTCTTCAAATGCCGCATAGAGCCTATCATACCACATCTCCACCATATGTTTAAATGGCCCACCCATGGTCCCTTCACATAATTATTTATTAAATCTTTCTACTAGAGATTTTTATTCCGTGGGGTACTCCCAAATCTTCTCCTTTGGCCCATTAGGCACTCCAATCTCCATAAACACCAAAGACAATGAAATAGCACCAAAACTAATTTTATCACTAGTACACACTTCTTTAATGATTGTATTTTCTATGTGATCCACGATATTGTAGATCAATCCTTGAGACATCTTCCTTGCAATGTGCAGCCACATTGTATTTACCTGTAACCATCTTTTATTGGTCATTCAACTTTGTTACAAGATGGGTAGCTTCCTGTACTACTAGGTACTTTTTTAAATTATCAATTTACATGCCACATGGACCCCTAGTATACCCCAGCTCCCTTCTTGTCTCCAAGATTGTTGCTTTATCTGTTAGGTCAATCTCTAGATCTCCTCCTGAGGCCCTTAGTCATGTCACTGTTGAAATCAAGGCAGCTATGATTCTAACCCTCCATTCGGTGAAATAGAAGAAGTCCTCATGGATCTTGCTCATCAACCATTGATACAATGGTTCATAATTTCAAAATTACAGCAGCTCATACAATTGGTAGACCTTAATTTTATTTTGTAACTTCTCACCAGCGTCATCGTACACTGCCATATCTTCTATTGTGCACTTGTTCATTTTTGTGCTCAACAACGCATTTAGCTCCTTATTATCTGATGTACAATGGTTGTAATCACTGATTTTACATTTACAGATGTGGGAATCCCATTCTTGTTTCATGATCATGCCCTCTAGATACTGCGTTTCTGATAAATTACTCTTGGGAGTAATTTCTTCTTCCACTTCGGCCTTCTTCTTTCCTTTTACTGCTATTATGGGTGCTTTCTTCAATGCCATTTGAAAAATATCTCTTTTCTACCCTCTGTAATCAAGCAAGTTGAAACCCTAGTTCAAATCTGCATGCCCTAGTGGAAATCACATGCCCTAGCTTTTTTGTAACGCATCTTCTTTTCTCAAACCCTTCACCTATAGGAATGTAAGCTTCTCCTGCGCAAAAATTTGCTCATCACATCTGGTTTCACACTCTTTGCACCTCAACATGATTGATCAGCTCCTTTGCACTTAGAACTTTTCAAATTCTCTCCATTACAACAGTAAAAATGAACTTGCATCCCATCCTTATATATATTTTGAAAAAGCTAGTGCATTTATTGCTCCTCCACCTACCAACAATCCTCTCATTAATCGACCATTTTCATTCCTTCCACGTGGTATATCTTTACACCCAAGCTATAACCTTCTAGTGCGCCTCCATGCACCTGATTACCTCACTACTGCACCTTCCCTAGTAGTCTTCATGGCCTCTTCTTACCTCATGTTATACTATTCCATCATTTATCTCCATCTATGGTCATCTTGTCTAGAAGCAATATTTTTTCTAACAATTTTCCAACTTTGAATAGCACCCATAGTAATTTGTTCCTTTTATGTGTACTTATATTAAACAGTCATGTACTTGGATAACAATAACCACCCCACACTAAGGGTATGTGTAGTCCTCTATGCATATAAATGCTTCAAATAGTAATTAGCTTCTTGCGTGCAAACGCGCTTATTACACAAAAACACCAACTAAATTTCCAAAGCATAGCAACGAAGAAGGAAATATAGAATTGAAAACCTAATCTAAATGATAACACTACCTTATTACAAACACCAAGAAGACTTATTTATAGTAGGGCTTCAGCTTACTCCCATTGAAGTAACCAGGTAATAATGTTTCATCAAGCACCTCTAATTGGCAAGCGCTCATTTCAAGTATGTGAGTGATAGCATATGTCCCCAACCAATGTACTTTGAGTTTGCCTAGATGGCACAAAAACTTAGAATCATAAAGGAGCACAATCTGTCCAATTGTGAAATTTTTATCCTTGATGTGCCTATCATGTCATGCTTTATGCCTCGCCCTTTCTTTTTTTTTTGTTGCAATGTGCGATTGCTCATCACTCATTCAACTTAATTAACTTTTCAATCCATTCTTCTAATTTTTTCTCATCGGCTAGACCTCCAATTCATTTAATACACAAATATGGTAACATGAGTTCCATGGGAAGAATTGCTTCTGTGTGAAACACTAACTGAAATGGTGTGGCTTTGTTCAACATTTTATATGTTGTTCGATATGCAGAAAGTACTACAGATACTTTATCATCCCAATCCTTTCGTCCAACATCACATATTTTTGTCAATGTCTGGCTTAATTTTTTTGTTGAAATCCTCAGTAGTCCCATTTTCCTGATGATGATGTGGTGTAGTCTTATGGTGTGCAATCATGAATTCATCCAATAAAATTCTTATTGTCTCATTCAGAAAGTGTGTGCCCCTATCACTGGTCAAACTTAAAAGACACCCATAGCTCATAATAATATTTTCCCATAGAAACCTAGTTGTTGTAACCAATTTATAACCCTTTGTAGGCATTTCTTATGCCCACCTTGTCAGATAATCTATGCAAGTTATGATATAGCATGATCCAGTCCTGCACGCGGCTGGTGAAATAAGACCCACAAAATCTATAGCCCATTTCTCAAACGGTTTTGCACTATTACTAAGTCTTAGAGGCACTTCATCTCATTGACCTAGTTTCCCAAGATGTTGATAATGATCACAACCCTTGCAATAATCCTTAGAATCTTTATAAAGGGTCTCCCACCATAATCCAGTGAGTAAAATCTTGTGTGTAGTGGCATCACCTACATAGTGGCCACCTACAATACCACCCTGAGCTTCCTCCATGATATCTGTGCACTCATGTTCTAGTACACAATAGCGTAATACTTCATCCCAGCCTAATTTGTATAGGTCACCACTAATCAGCATATAGGGTCCCGCGCGTATAGCAAGTCGTTTCCTCTCCAAGAATTTCATTCCTTCTGGTGTCATGCCTGTTCATAGAAAGACACCAATGTCCTCTAACTTTGATGGTGCTAATTGTAACCTATATAATTATGCATCTAGCATGGTATCTTCAATTGTCTGTGCTTATTCTCCTGAGTATATTCTAGATAAATGGTTTGGGTTGGGCCCCTAAAATATTGACTAAGTACAAAAAGGCGCATGAGTGCACAAGGCCTAAGTTAAGGGGTGGGCATGCAAGGAGAAGGCACACCGGGAAGGGTTCTAGGAGGGTTTTAGAAGGACCCATGATACATGCCAGTAGAACAAGGTCTCAAGACTTAGCCGTATTTGGCGTATCGGGCAGGACACGAGAAAAGCGTGACCCGACTTTGCATGCAATGTGGATAAGGTGTCATCCTATCAAAAGGTTAGCCTAGGAAGGAATATACCTTTTGATGGAGGCTTCTAGAAGAACATCATGGAAAGGAATGGAGAGCTCATGCCTGGAGGAGCATGTGAAATATCCCTTATGCGATACTACTTAAAAATACACAAAATATTGAAAATTTGTAGCCAAAT
Source organism: Taxus chinensis (assembly GCA_019776745.2). Classification (NCBI taxonomy): domain Eukaryota; kingdom Viridiplantae; phylum Streptophyta; class Pinopsida; order Cupressales; family Taxaceae; genus Taxus; species Taxus chinensis. The sequence continues at coordinate 712,206,061 of CM034154.1, forward strand.
AAAATACTAATTTTTGCAGATTTTTACAATAAGGACAGCGAACTAAATAAAATTAAAATCTCCCAAAATATCCACTCGAATTACTTTAAAATTTAAAGAGGGATTGCTAATATTATGAGGGACATAATAAAACTATTTTTTTGGAATTTTACACAAATTAAAATGCAGCCAAAAAAAGCACAACATGCCCTCGACAGCTAGAAAACTTTAGAGGTTCGTAACTCTCCAAATACAAGAGAAAAATTAAGGGTCTTTGGAAATAACATTAAAAGGTATAGGAAATGACATTTCAACCTTCATATCTAAAGGGGACCAACTAGAAAACCCTCCAAATAAGGTTGCAAGTCACCTCGCTTGGAAAGGGGTTGGAAACTAATGGAGGCACCTTCAAAGTGATGTTAAGCCCATCCCAAATGGTTTTCATAAGTCTGATCTAGAAGCCCTCTGATTATCCTCCCCAAATGCCCCCAAAAATTCTCAAAACCCTTCCTCTGAACCCTCTGATAATATCTTGGTAACACAACCCTGAAAGTGGCTCCAAAAATGACAGACTAGGGTAGATCTCTCACTACCAAATAATTCCTTGCTAGCTAGGGATGGATTTCTCACCACCAAAGCTAGGGTCCCTATGGGATTTGACTCTACAATCTGTAGATGCACAAATAGAAGTTACACGTGAAGGGTTGATACAATGTATGCCAAAAATGTTCCTTTCCTTACTCTCCCCGCTCCTTATATACTTCTCCTTAGAAAATGAGCCCCAATAACCCTAGGCACATTTCATTCCATGGAGGGGCCAATAAAATAAAAGTAACTAAAGTTACTTTTTCCCTTTTAAGTCTCCATGGTCCAAAAGTGACCCCCAAACACAAAACGTGGATATTAGAACCTCGTGAACTGTAATATCCCTTCCCAATAGCTCCTAGCTTCCACAGCCCCTTGGGTATGACCACGGTTTGGACTCGAGCTGGCCCTTAGGCCTTAAGCATTGGAAAAGGGGACATTACAATCCACCCTTCCCAAGAAATGCTTAACCTCAAGCATTATCCTGTCATGCTACAAAAGTTGAACCACGTCGTAAGTTTCTCCATCTCCCCTACGTCAACCAAGGATCAGTGTAATCCAAATTAACCAGGAAACCCCATTTAGTCATCACAACCTCCATATTATATTGAGAGAAATGTTTTTCGTGAATTATAAGGATACCCAAATTGAATCTCCACTAGTACCCACATCGGGATTTCCAATTTATCTAATCCCTACCACTATGATGCCCATATCCTGGGACTAGTCACTATCTCTCTGATCAACTCTTGGGTACGAAATTCCACTCTGAATCCTATAGAATTACCTAGATCAACCTGTGAAATAACCTGTATATACACAAAGTGTGACAACTCTCCCACATGACCCGCATTGGTGTGAGAGTACAACTCCTCATAATGTATCTCAATATGTCCTGTGGGGGAAAAATCCCAAGATTCCAGTACATGGTCAACCAAAAATATCAACTCCACATAGTTCACCTCCTGTGATGAGTGATAACCTATTGAATAACTAGGTAACTAAGTCAACTCCATCCCTCCAATGATTAGCACATGGGTGAAATTCCCACTGTGCCTAGTAGAAGTAAAATACATAGGAGTGTTATCCCATGTTGACTCAGAACATGACGAACATGTAAGCTCTAATTTGTTATAATGAAAAACCATAGATCCCTGTATGAAGTTGGGGATATCCTTCCTCAACCCTTGCCATCTGAACCTCTCTAATATGATCCTGTAGGTCTCATCACAGCTCAAGTGTATGGTCACAGAAAGAACAATGCACATGTCACAATATATCCATCCTCAACCTAAGTCTTACAACAGAGATATAATATGCCATGATATAATATCATCTCATCCTCCAATCTGTAGGTTTCATCCTATATGTGACCATCCAAAGTCTCACAAGTGTGTAGCTTCTTGGAGTACTTAATAAGAAAATGAGATCTCTAGCTTACCTACCCCTTAGATAACCAACATAATGATAAACTCAGATGATCTGAACCTGTAACCCCAATCTCTGTAATTTTCTCATGTGCAACATTTCTGGTCACATCCACATCCATCATGCTTTGCCTCTATCCACAATAATTAAACTCCTTACCATGTCGGAACGTCCTCTCCATCCCCTTGGCTATAACCACCCTAGGTGCTCCTGTAGATAATCCCCTCAAAATCACATTCCTACCCTTATATTTAAACTTTAGCTCCATCATCTAAAATTTAGTCTGAAACTCACAAAGAGAGTGAAGCCACTACACTCCCAGCACTATGTTGGTCACTCCCATACTAACAATGTGGAAATCATCGGTAACTATATAAATACCCATTGTGATGCTCACTGGGGGAACCCGTCGTGTGCACCTAATAGACTCTCCATTGGCTACAACCCCGTTGAGGCCCTCCAAATCCTCTATCTATAATTCTCACCTCTTAACCAATGAGGCATCAATACAATTAAGGGTTTCCCCACTATCAATGAGTACCCCAACTTGTTGACCCTACATAACTCCTCTAATCCTACATGCCTTATACATCAGAGTACTAGACAATGTGGCTATAATCTCCTGAGGAAAATTCTCCTCCTCCTACCTCACATCAACACTATCCAACACAACCTCATCTCCATCATCCATCTCATAAGTCTCTAACTCCTCACCTCTATCACCCTCACTCTCCTTGAAGACCTCAACGAATTAGGTCTTCCCTCTACCTCTGTAATCATGTCATGGAACCCAAGGTGTGTGCCAATCGAAACATAGTTTCTTTCGCCTCAACTCATCTTTTGTCCTCTCGGGAAATTATTGGCTTCTTAGCCACCTCTTGCCTCAGTGGAGGTTCCCTTTGCTGAATTTTTTCTGATCCATATGGAGGTTCCCTTTGCTGAATGCGAGATGGAACCCTCGACTTTGGAGTGGATAAATCCAAGTCCCGAGCTTAAGTAATAGCCTTTTACAAAGAAGAAGGTTCAAATGCCTTCATAAATAGTGAGATCATCTGTCAAACCTATAATGAATAGTGAAATAAACCTCATCTCTGTGACATCAGGTACCATAACTGATAATCTCTGAAAATTTGTGATGTACTGATCCAGGAGACTAGTTTTTCTCAAATGAGTCCACTCCCTGAAATACCTGTCAGGGTCCCTCCTATCAAATCCGCTCACCATCCTCTGTGTAAACTCTGCATAAGTAGTAATGTGTATGTGTCCCTGTGTAATCAACCCATGATGCCAATAATCATGAGTGTCTCCCTCAAGATGTAAGATTGTAAACTTAATTGCATCTTCCTCACGCATAGGATTTAAGTCAGAGTATGTCTTCAAATTCTGAACCCAAGAGGTTAGAGTACACTTCTTAGACCCATCGGAGTGTGGAATGGAAATTTTTCCCAATCTCCTCTATAACTCTAGTACATGTATCTGATGATCACTCTTGGTTCTACTGCCAATATTCATTTTGAAATATTCCTAGAATGGCATGTTGTTACGAAACCCTCTCTCAAGGTCTGGTACCTCTCCCAACAAGACTCCTCATCCAAAATATCTATTGATTGTTGTACCTATGAAACTTCTGGACCTTCAAGAAAGAAGGTTAATGAAGCCCCAAGGTCCTGATAAAAGAATGGGGAGGCCACTACCCTAAATTTCCACTCTCACCTCTTTGACCCTGTTGTCCCATATTACTATTTTCTCCTCTCATTATGACTTCTCTTATACACAGTCCAGCAAGCTAAAGATGATTAAAAAATATTCTCTTACCCTTTTTAGCAATCATAAAACCAATGCTAGTACCTTGAGAGGTACTCCCTTTTTGCACTGGAGTCTCCAATGAAGAAATCATGCTTGCCAACACTTGTAATCCCACAAGACACATTTGAATTTCTTCTTTTTCTTATGAAATCAGTCACAATGTTTTTAAAATCAGAATTGATAGTTTTGGATGATTGCCACATACTACCAGGATCTCATACGTTATAATGCCCATGAACCCTTATATCATGTAAGGTCTTCCATCTTTACTTCTCTTGTATCTCCTCATAAAGAATATCATCACTCTTTGTCTTCATGATGAATTGACTCTCCTTATAAAGAATATCATCAAAAGGTTCACCTTCTATTGCTGATTTATAACGATCCAAAACACCATCCCTTAGAGTATCATCATCAAGATTGGTCTCCTAAATGACTTGACTATTCTACCACAAATCCTAAGCATTCTGGTCTACAATGGACTGAAATTCTTCATAAATCAGCTTATCATGAGTTTTTAGTTTGGAACTTGCAACAACATGAAATTTCACACAAGTGTCCATGTGAGGCTCCTCCTCATGTGCCAACTGCTCCCTAGTGTCTTCTTTCATGGTTGTAGACTTCCTTTCATCAATTTCCCTCATCATTTCCTTGAACTCTTATGAGTGTTGTCTTTCTTGAGTCACTATCAACCTAGCATCTCTAGTTCTGTTATTCCATTCCTCATACTTTTTTAAGAGTTTCCATTACATCCTCCTTGCTTGCATATAAAAATTTCTTCTCCTAAGCTAGTTCTGTTATTCCATTCCTCATACTTTTTAAGAGTTTCCATTACATCCTCCTTGCTTGCATATAAGAAAAGTTTCACTAATGCAATTATTTTTCTCAATGGAAAACATACCTTTTTGTCTAGAAGCTTCTTCTTCAAATGAATTTTTTTGTAATTCAGGTACCGACATATGATGACCTTGCTTGGGCTTGCTACTAATCTTCATCATGCAATAATCTGGAAATGACATATTATCTCTGAAACCCCTACTCAAAGATTGGTATTTCATCCAATAAGAATCCTCATCAATCACCTCTATTGGTCGCCCTTTATCGCCACTCTCACCATGTTCCTTATTGTCCCTAGATCTTCTTTGATTCACATTCTGAGTGAGCTGGCCCAAATAAAGGTTAGTGGCTTCATGTTGTTTCACCATGTTGGTGAACATTTCCTTCATAAAACCCACATTGAGATCTTTACAAACTACCATATTTAACCCACACGGGTTGGAGGACCAATAGTTTTGATACCACTGAAATATCCCTAATGGGATACTACTAAAAAATTTACAAAATATTGAAAATTTGCAGCCAAATAAAATACTAATTTTTGCAAATTATTATAATAAGGACAGCGGACTAAAGAAAATTAAAATCTCCCAAAATATCCACTCAAATTACTTTAAAATTTAAAGAGGGCTTGCTAATATTATGAAGAACATAATAAAACTATTTTTTTGGACTTTTACACAAATTAAAATGCTACTAGAAAAAGCACAGCATGCCCTTGACAGCTGGAAAACTTCAAAGGTTTGTAACTCTCTAAATACAAGAGTAAAAATTAAGGGTCTTTGGAAATAACATTAACATCTATAGGAAATGACATTTCAACCTTCAAATCTGAAGGGGACCAACTGGAAAACCCTCCAAATAAGGCTGTAATTCATCTCGCTTGGAAAGGGGTTGGAAACTGATGGAGGTACCTTCAAAGTGATGCTAAGCCCAACCCAAATGGATGTTGTAAGTCTGATCTGGAAGCCCTCAGATTATCCTCCCCAAATGCCCCCAAAAATCCTAAAAACACTTCCTCTAAACCCTCTGATAATATATCAGTAACACATCCCTAAAATCAGCTCCAAAAATGATAGACTAGGGTAGATATCTCACTATCAAAGAATGCCCTACTAGCTAGGTATAGGTCTCTCACCACTGAAGCTAGGGTCCTTGTGGGATTTGACTACATAAGTTGTAGATGGACAAACAACTATTGCACATGAAGGGTCAATAAAATGTATGCCAAAAAAGTTCCTTTCCTTACTCTCCCCACTCCTTATATACTTCTCCTCAGGAAACGATCCCTAATAACCCTAGGCACATTTCATTCCATGGAGGGGCCGATAAAATAATAGTAAATACAATTACTTTTTCCCTTTTAAGTCCCCGGTCCAAAGGTGACCCCCAAATGCAAAACATGGATATTAGAACCACGTGGACTGTAATATCCCTTCCCAATAGCTCCCAATTTCCATAGCCCCTTGGGTATGACCACAATTTTGACTCAACCTAGCCCTTAGGCCTTCGGCATTGGAAAAGCGGACATTACAGCTTGCTCCCATAGAGGAACACATTGGGACACTTGGTTACGGATCTGAAGCCTCAAAAAGAAGAGTTGGCAGTTCAAGAGACCTATAAATACAAGCACCCACAAAAGAAAAGTAAGAAGATCAATAGAGAGCGGAGCTCTCCAGAAATGCTACGAGGAGTTGTATTGGGTTGGGTAGATAAAATATAGGAGAGGGATTCATCAAGGGCTTAGGATTGTAAATTTTCTTCTTAAGAGCTAAGGGATGTAAATCCAGTTATGATGTATGACTTCGATATTCCATACTGCGATGTTTTGTAATGGATCTAATGGATGTAATGAGGTTACCAACTTATTTGAATGTATCATTAATGATTCTGGTCCATACATATATCTTCATGGTTCTATTTCATGTCTATTTATGGAATGCATATGAATCCGTATGCATTTTCCTTTCTATTTTGGTTCTTTCCTATAATATGTTAATTATATTTCTATCTAGAATGACTACATTGGTCTAGAAGCCATTTTGAGCTCTATGATGATTACATGTCTCATTTCCGCTCACTCTCTTAAAATTCCTATCATAAATGATGTTTCCAACTAAACTCGCATAAAGGAGAGACTCAGTGCCCACACATGCCTCGGGTGAGTGCCCAGCACCCGCTGGGTGACAGTCCAACGTGTATGGGATTACCTTGTTTTTTGGTGGGTGTAAAAATGACTACATCTTGGTTCCATTACCGGGACCTCTTTTCAAAGTTGTAGTGGGAAGTGGCATACATAATTATTTGTGTAATGAGTGATGACAGAACGTCTAACTCTGGGAAGTATTGAATCATGGTTTAAGAGCACGGAGGAAGAATTTACTCAAAGATTCAGAACTAAACCTAAGTTAGATGCACGTATATGGGTAGAAGAGAAACTCTACCATGAGTTGTATGAAAATGTTTTCTATTGCTTCCCAGTAGAGCTGTATGAATGGCTCTCGGCATATTCATCTATATCAAGTTGGTATTATAGATCACACATGTGGACCCAAGAAGAGTACCAGAGTCTGCAAGATGTAGATATGACATGGACTCATGTTGTGGATCATTGGTGGAAAGGAATATTGGCTAGCTACACCCTAGAATGTGTTATTTCCATGTATTCTTGTCTGGAAGTTGCTGAGTTTAAATTTATGAGCAAGCCCAGAGGATCGTTTCTACCTGTTATTCCCCTAGCAATGAAGATCTTGATTATTACCTTAAGTTTAGAGGCATTCCCGATATCTAGCTAAACCGTTTTGAGTGTTGGGTGAGAAAGCTAGGGTGGAGAAAGATGGAAGAAATTGCAACTGAGAAAGAAAGGGAGGAGAGATGACTCAAGTATAGTGAAGCACGTGAAAGGGATATTGCTAGACAACATGAGGTGGCAAGTGTGATGGATTTATGGAGGCAGATGTTGCATGAAGGATTTGAGGTTCACATAGAGGATGTGGAACCTAAGCAGTCTGTGCTACCCCATCTTGGTAAGCACGTAAGATAAACCCCTTCATCTTTTGATGAGAGTTCATCACTTAGATGCACTCATCTGAATGCACCAAGTGACCGGACCTAGATGCTTGGTTTTCTAGATCAAGGAAGGAGTATCATTAACCCAGTTGGTATTGATGAAAGTGACCGATCTACACCTAGGAGATACAATTTTTCATTTCCTACTTCTATGGCTACGCATACTATTCTAGTATTCAGAGGAATTTTATGGACAAGGAGAAAATACACAAGGCTTAGGTAATAAGTTGGGAAGTTGTGCGGGACACACATCTGACAGTGGCACAATCTAAAAAATAATTGGTGTGTAGTTCAGCGGGATGTTGGGGACCCTCGGTGTAACCACTTCAGGCTCATTACTCACTGCAATAGGATCTGGAGGTGGAGCTAGTGGGATTGGGGGAACAAAACCTAGTGTATCTAGTGGATCCGGTAGAGGAGCAAACACTAGAGGAATTCAAGGAACTGGATCAAGAGGACAACCGCCCCAGCCACCTCCCCAAGTATTCTGTGAGATGTCTTTACATTTTCCAGATTACAGAGGAATTGAAGATGTTGTAGAGCATATTCACAAGTGTGAGCTACTATGGCACACAAAGGGAATCACAACCCCAGAGTAGAATGTCAGTTAGTTTGCAATGACATTGCATAGGTGTGCACATAGTTGCTATAGAAAGTATGACCCCCATCAGATGGTGGTAGATTACACCACATTGAAAAATACCTTCCTAGTAGAATTCCACATCCCTGAGTTTAAACAGAAGAGCATCAACAACCTTAAGGAGATCTAATAGGGAATGACAGAGAGTGTGCAAGAGTATGATGCACGGTTTAAGACCCTCCTATCAAAGTTATCCTATGACATTCACCCTTCATAGCACGCTCAATGGTTTTTTGGAGGGTTGATAACACCATTTAGAAGGGAATTATCTCAAAATACTTTCAAAGACCCACGTGATGTGTTGGAAGCTGCCCTGCATGTTGAAGCTATTGGGAGTGTTGACATTGGTGTTAGCCTATTTCTGGAAGCTCAAATTACTTATATCGCTAAGAAGTTGGAGAGGTTGCCTACAAAATTAGCCCATGAGACTCGCAGCGGTATATGGTGTATAGATTGTGAATTAGACGGGCATGTCAAGGATAGTTTCCCTAAGAAGTCAGTACATGCTATAGCAGTGGATTGTAAAAATTTTCATGGGGACCATGATGCAAGTAGGTTCCCTCCACTACAGTGTGTGATCCGTAAAAATGTAACTTGTTATTACAATATATGTACATCCACATTGCATGACACAAAAGCCTATAGGATGATTAACCAGATTCATGATGTTATTGATCTTGGTGTGTGTCAAACTAGCCTTACAAGTGGTTCTAAGGGTGATGATCACCGTTATGAGGAGTGTGAAAATGGAGGCACGTGTGGAAGGGGATTTCGCAAAGGATTTCATGGTCATGGTAACTGTGGAAAAAGAAGTAAGTTCCCACGTGGAACCTGTTTTAATTATGGATCTACAGGCCACTTGTTGGTTGTCAAAATAGGACTTTAATGAAAGCAACAGTCAGGGGATGAAAGTCCCTCCTCTTTGATGGGAGAGGTGCCCTTATTGAAAGCAAAAAACTATTCACAAATGTACAACTTTCTATTTCAATGAGGAACTCTGATATCATGAAAGTGTTTTAAACTCCAAGATAGATTATCAATACAAAAGAACAGAAGAACTAAGGAAGGGAAAAGGTAGAATAGCACTCTCAGGAAGTATAGATAGCAAAATAGTTCCTTATAAATGTTGAACTAGGATAATATAGAATAGAATCATTCGTATTAAAACCATTAGATGTTATTTCACAGACACAAAGTTCCAGAGATGACATCTACAAGAATATAAAGCTTCTTAATGCAAAATAGATTAATGATTCAATAATTTATGACATATAAGAAGGAATGAATAGACACAGATAGAAGCAGAAAGGGAAATATTCTTGTATTGATAGCTTTTGACTCTTTTACACTTTTCAAAAATAATCAGAGTTCCATCCCTTTGAAATGGCAAGGAGAGCTCATTATATAGCTTACAAATTGGTTACATTTGGTAACCGTTTCTTCTAACTAAAATATTAATTAAGGAAATGCACAATACAACATCCTTAATTAATTACAAGGAGATTGGCACTAAAAATAGAAGAAGAGAAAGAAAATCTTGAAGAAAGAGACATCTGATTATGGCTGAGGAGGGCCCACTGATTTGAGAATTCGATGCCTGAATATTTTCAATGCTTTTACTATTTTCATGCCTCTTGGAATTGTGGTGTTGGAGGTGGCATGTGTCCACGTGCCTAGACATTTCTCCATATCTTTATCAAACTCGGTATGCTCTAGATATTCTTTATTGGCTTCGGCAATAGCTGAATGGAGGGAACAAATGTCTTTCATCTTCTCTTTAGTAAATGACTCCTCTTATGAATAGATCGTCATTGACAAAGGCTCTGAACTGAGTCTTGATTTCTTGAAGAGAGGAGGAAACACCTATAGTTTCATTTTGAAGATGGCAGTGGATATCTTTGAAGGCAGATGAAACACAAGTTTTAAAGGACTCCCCCTTCTGCCACACATTCCTCAATTCTCCCAATGCTTCCTTAAGAACCTTTATCTTCCACTCAATACTGAAAATCCATGTCTCTTGATAAGTTATTCTTGGCATCATCAAACACTTTATTGGCCAGCATAGGATCTTCTCATTGGTTTGGCCCATTAGTCAGAGATCTACAATACATCCACTCCAGACCTTCAGCTCTTTGTCCATATATTTGATTGAGGAAGAGAGTTTCTGCTGCAAATTAATCACCTTCTCATTGGTTTTGAAGGCTTCCTCAATGAAATTCAAACCTACTATAGTCATATCATCCACCATAGCTTCTATAACCTTCCCATAAGTTGAATACTTGTGTATATCTTTGATACTTTGAGCTTCATCTTGGCTGAGTATTATGGGAGGTGGGAGAGTGGTCAAGGGAGCTGGATCCAAAACTTTATCCTTTGTTAATAATGATCTGATAAAGTTGGAAAGAACTTGGTTCTATTCTTCCAACTGCTCCATGGTTTGTTTGCCTTTTTCAACTCATTCAATAACCTTAGTGACAGTTTTATCGAAGGTTATGAACCTCACTCTCCAGTGTAGATTCTCCCAATGGGATTCTGGAAAGTTCCAAATCAGAGATCAAAAGATCTTTCTTTGATTTATCCACCTTGGGCTTTGTAACCTCCAGGAACTGATGGCCCTGAGCATCAGTTACTAACCTTGAGGTGGTCTTAGCTTTCTTTGCTGGAGGGGAGGGGTAGTACCAAGTAGAGCAGCTACAACATCAAAATCAGGCCCTGTTAACCGAGAAGAAGATTTTCTCTTCTTGTTGTCAACTAAGGGTTGTACCTAGGCAAAGGAAGAAGAAGAAACAGAGAGGTCAAGGGGGCCAAGTGCAAGAGAACTCATGGCACTCAAATTCTGAACTACAGTTGCCTCCATTGGAGAAGTGCAGGGAACCTCAAGAATTTCCTTTGCAGAAGAGTCAGCTAGACTTGGAGGTTCAGTTCTTGATCCCTCCTTCTCCACCTCAGCAGTTGTTTCAGTGGTTTCCTCTATTTTCTATCATCTCCTCATCATCATCATCATTGAGAATAATAATGTTCTCTGGCCCAACTGGAAATTCAGGGTGCTCCAGTAGAGTTTCTTCTTCAATTGGTTATTGCTTAACCTCCTTGACCTTCTTATGATACACCTGAGTGGAAGAAGAAGGAGTAGACAATTCAAGCTCTTTCATTGAGGAAGGAGGAGTTTTCTCTAGTACCTCAGTACTAGGTGTATGTACTTCCTTCCCAGGGGTGGAAGTTTCTCTTGAAGAAGATCTACCCTGATTCCTTCTGAACTCACGAACTTTCCTGTCAAACCAAACCTTAGTTCTGACAATAACAGGGGCAATTATCTCACCCAAATCATCTCTCTCCTTCACGTACCAATCCAGGGTTTCTAAAGGAGTGTGTACATGATTGATCTTTCATATTCAAAGGATTGCAAGTCCTCATCATCATCCACAAACCCTTCAGGTACCTAGTAGAGATTGAGATCTAAGATCTGTTACAGAGACAATCTACCATAATGCCTCCTCCTGGCTTCAAAATCATCATTACAGTCAGCCCAATAGTCCTCAGTATCAGGACGATGATGATAGGTGATTCTGAGATTCTGATCAATGAACTTCTTCAGATCAAAACAAGTCCTGGATCTGAATAAATGGACAGTGAGAGGAGCAATAGCCCTTTCTATGTTTTGGGCATCTAGATTGTTTTGCATGTATAATTCCCCAAGGAGATAGGGAAATGAAGACCAGTGATCTTATTATCTCTGCAGGTTCTGTGTAGTTTATCAAGCTTTTCTGCATACTTCAACCAGAGCCATTTTATCATTGCAAAACATGGGGAGCTTGAGGGGTGTACTTTCAAAGCAAGCCAACCTGATGTATGAGAACCTTCTGAATTGGATGAAGAAAGCCCCGTACTTGGCTATCAGAGCCATGGCCTCATCAGAAAATCTCCTAGCAGTGTCACCCTTCAAGAGTCTTACAATATACATGGTGAAAGCATCATTGACCCTTCTAAAATTGTGATTGCTGGCCTCGAGGGTAAACTGAGGGCAGTATGTGTAGATAGGCTCATCCTTCTTACCCTCCATGTAAGTGAAACCAAACCATTCCCAGGATGTAGCTAGGGTATACATGAGATAAGAAGTCATATAGAACTTCTTAGTTTGCTGAACATTTGACAATTGCTTAGTCAAGTTCATACAGATAATTTCAGCCCAGTTTATGTTCTTGCTTGCCCTCGCAGATGATGTTTATAAAAGGGAACATCCAAAAATGAAATTCATTGGTGGAGGGCATTCCCATGATATGAGTGAGCAAGATAATGAAATCTGACAGCTCCTCATTAAAATCAACCCTGAACAATGCTTTGGAGAGTCAGGACGCTCCCTTTTTAGGGCACTTCAACCATGACTTTGCTACTCGTGCCTTGTACTTTTCACTGTCTTGGTCAAACAGGGTCTGAGCTTGAGCAAGAGTGAGAATGATGGAGTCTTTTGTCTCAGGAATGCATAGGGTAATGGAAATGGTGGCAGCATCTAGTTTGGCAATCAATTCCCCATGCACATTAGCAAGTTCCTTGGTATCTGGGTTGAAATGAGCTCCGCAGGTGAGCACGGTGTCGGCACACTAGTACAGAGATGGGAAAACCAGCCGCATACGTGATTCCACTATCACTGATCATTTGGGCCATGGGAGCAGGGTTGTCGCATGTTAGTCTGCCCCAAAAATCATCAAAATCTAAGTGTCGAACCTCACTATCCCCAATATTAGGTACAGAAGTCTCCAGGGGTGACAGATGCTCGTGCCCTTGAAACTTGATCTTCATTTTTGCAATGCACAGAGAAACGGTCTTCCAAGAATAGATCCACGACAAAGATGCAGAGGGACACAGAAAGATGAACAAAATGACTTCAATTGTGAGAATTCGGGCAAGAAATAGCAAGCAAGCAATGTGACAAATGCATAGGTGGTAGTCCCTTTAAATAGTCATTCAAGGGAGAGAAGATCATAAATGAGCATTAAATACACCTTACACCGACTCAAAAAGGTGAGATGCAGGAAAAGTGGAAAAAACTGGCCCGGACGGTCCATAGGACATTGGGACATATGGGATGCGAAGACGATTCGACCGATGCAGGCGATGCAGGGAAAGTGGGCCAAATGAGCACGGGTGGTCCAAGGACACAGAAACGTGAGGGACGCGAATAGATGTGATTTGGTCTGATGTGGGCAATATGCGGGAATCGGTGAATAGAAAACCCAAACGCATTTGGGACAGATGGGTCGAAAAATCGCAAAGAACCCGATGCTGATGTGGGCAATCAAGGAAAAGGAAGTCCGAGGTGAACTTGGGACAAATGGGCTGAAAAGTTTCGATAAAGCCGACAGATAAGGACTTGCGGGGAAATCGGTCGATTGGCGAACAAAAGGCTCATTTGTACTTGGGACATGAGGGAAAAAAATGTTTGACATACCCGCAAGTCACTAAAATGACCCCAATAAATGCAAATTTCACCATCTCTTCAAAAAAATTTACTTCACTAGAACATTACTGAAAGGTGTCAACTCAAAATTTTCAAATTTCTAACTTCCAAAAGAGGGGAAATTTTGAGAGGACAATACCACTACAAGCGTGAGTGTCCAAACTTATTGCAGTGCTCATGGTATGGGAAGAAGCACAAGTATGAGGAGTTCCCTGAGTTGTTTGAGCACATGATCCATCAGCACCAGAAAGATAAGGGCACTATAATAGTAAGCATTAAGAAGCCTAACACACAATAGGTGCCATGGGTGACATGTGATGTAGTCTTGGAACCTGTTATGGTAACAACAAGAGTAGAGGTTGCATGTGCAAAGGAAATGCCAAGGCAAAAGAACCTGGTTTCAAGGGAATAATTGGTACATGGGAAGTACCCATAACTTGTGCATCAAAAGGAGGTATATCAAGAAACCATGGACGTTATTCGGAGCCTACAAGGAGAAATCTAATTTCTAAAGGAGTAGTCTAGGAGAGAGGAGCAAAGAGGGAAGGTCGAGGCACCAAAGGATGACCTGGATGAGGTCAAGGAAGTATGTAAAATACTAGGGCAAGATAATATTATTCCCTTGATAGGAGCACGGTTAAGAGAGAAGGTACCATGCGCTAGAGAAGAGCGTGAGAGGTAGGCCTTACATAAAGACCTTCCCCCTCATAGCCTTGAATATGATAAAGAGATCATGTTAAATGCAGTTGTGGATGGATGGCTCCTTAGTAATATCCTTATTGACATAGGTGTGGAGGTCAATGTTCTTACCTTGGATGCATGGAATCAGATGGGAAGACCTGCATTACAACCATCTTCAAATTTGTTATATATGGTGAACAAAATGAATGTAATGCCCATCGTTGTCTTAAAGGATGCACCTATCACCATTCAGTGGGCTAAGTGTATTGGGGACTTAGAAGTCTTAGCGCTCACCAAGGAAGACAATTTCCCAACATTACTTGGGTGTCCATGGTGTTATAAGAACAATATGGATCTTCGGTTCAATAAGGGATACATAAGCTTTGAAAATGAGGAGGAATGGGTCATCATACCCCTAGCTGATGGAAAATCAACACCATCTACCAAACCCTTACAAGAAGAAGTCCTTGATAGAATATATGTGTGCTCAATTAGGGACCCTGAGATAATCCATCCACATAAGGAGTTATCCAATTTGAGGATGCCTAGTCTGTGAGTGATACCACAAGCATGGCATGTGAAAATTGGGCACACAGGACCTATGAATTAATTAGACAGCATTTGAGAGGATTGGTGACAAAGGCGATAAGGGCACGTATAGTCCGGCACCTAGGAGGAAAGAATCTACCTAAGTATTCACGAGGAGCCTTCCCTGAGATATTTTTGCAGGAGATGGAAACTCAGTGGAAGAAGGAGAATAAATGAAGAGGTATGTTAAGTTATGTCCTACTTAGAAATGTTGTGCACTGGTGGGCGACACATCAGGATAACCTCTTGGAATGGAATGAGGTGAGAATTTCCTTTTGTGTAAGGTTTTGCATAAGCAATGCACCCACGGCTATAAAATACTACCATGGTAAAGAGACCACTTCCTTCCATATCCAAGCATGTGAGACAACCTGGATGGGAAGCACATAAGAATTACCACCTTCATTATGGGTTCACAAGTTATACTCCACCCTACAAGGTTGTGTGCTTGCATGGTACATTCACACTGAGACACGCAGCCAGACGGGGAATTGCCAAGAGTTAGCGGCTGATCTAATTCAAACATTCAAGTATCAGAGTACAAAACCCTTGGTGGATAAGGAATTACAAGTTATCAAGTATCTTACCATTAGGGATAGTGTTATGGTGGAAGACAGAATACAAGAGTTACTAGGTGGACCTTTCCTAGAGGTGCACTTTGATGAAGAAGAAACAGAAAAGATACAATTCGAGCGCACGTGTATAGAGAAAGAAAAGGGGAAGATGGTGTATGTTATTGATGGAGAAGAGGTAGAAAACTTGGATGTTAACCACTTTGTAGGGACGTGTGAGGTCATAGATAGTGTTGATGAATGGATGTGCACCTACCTTGAACCTTTAAAGACAAATAAGGTTAACATCAGCTCAAAAGAAGAGCCTAAAGAGGCTATCATCAGACACTATTGGTCAAAGAGGGAAGTCTCCAAGATTATTGATCTTTTACAATATTTTGAGGATTTATTCCCAGACGGGTATCATGAACTCAAAGGCATTCACCATTCCTTATGGGAAATGAGAATTAAGTTGAAGGAGGGTGCACGTCCGGTCCGGAAGATATCATACTGAATGAATACTAACCTATGTGAAGTTCAAGGAAGAAATAGATAAGATGATAGCATCGAGCATCATTGAAGTTGTTGAAGAGGAAGAGTGGATAATTCCAACTGTAATTAGTATAAAAAAGGATGGAAGGATAAGGATCCGTGTTGATTACAGGGACCTGAATGTAGTGTGTATCATTGATCATTTCCCAACCCCATTCACCGAAGAAATCTTAGAGGGAGTGGTAGGATGCAAGGTCTACTCCTTCACAAATGGGTTCTCGGGCTACCACCAGGTAATGATCATGAAGGAGGACTAGAGGAAGACAACTTTCACCACTGAGTGGGGAAGTTTTACGTATACAGTCATGCCTTTGGGTTGAAGAATGCACCTGTTGTGTTCTCGTGCATCATCGTACAAGCTTTCTAGGACTTCATCCATAAATTTCTTCAAGTCTACCTAGATGATTGGATAGTATATGGGTTAGTGAAGGACCATTGTGACAACTTAAGGTTGATGTTTGAAACATATCGACAATTGAGGATATCCCTCAACTCTAAGAAATGTGTCTTTATTAGTCCTTTCGGAACATTATTAGGGCACATCATATGTCAGGATGGCCTCCTAGTAGATCCCGCAAAAGTTGCAATAATTGTGGGATTGAGGGAGCCTACTAGTCAAAGTGCAGTGCACAAATTTCTTCGACGCATGGGTTACTACAGAAATTTCAGCAAGGGATATGCCAAGATCTCCACACCTTTAGAAGATTTACTTAGACATAAAAGTGCCTTTCATTGGGGAGAGACACACTAGAAGGCCTTTAAAACTTTAAAGGATAGGCTTGTCACCACGCCCATACTATAATTCCCCTCTTGGGATAAGCCCTTCAATGTTCATGTTGATACCCCAGGGACCACCATTGAAGCAGTACTTGCACAACCTAGTGAAGGGATCATTGATCATCAATTGTTCTTTGCTAGTAGGAAGTTAACACCAGTGGAGTAGAATTATACAAATAATTGAGCGCGAAGCATTGTCAATGATCTATGCACTACACAAGTTCAGACAGTATTTGCTGGCAACCCCTTTTATATTTTACATCGACCATATGGCATTGAAATACTTGGTGAACAAGACCGTTCTACAAGGGCGTATATGTCGATGGGTACTATTGTTCCAAGAATTCAAATTCACGGTGGTTGTCAAACCAACAAAAATTAATTCCAGACCTAATCATTTGTCTAGAATCAATTTAGGGGAGGACGCACAAAGCATTGAGGATACTATGCCAGATGCACAACTATTTAGGTTGGGGTGCATTCCCTCAGACTTAGAAGATATTTCAGTATATCTCAAGACAGACGTGGCACCAGAAGGAATGAAGGCATTAGATAAAAATCAGTTAGCTAGGGATTTATACAAATTAGGACTTGATGAGGTTCTTTAACGGTGTGTTAGAACATGAGCAACTAGCCATAATATAAGAGGTGCATAGATGTAGTGCAAGTGGACACTATGCAGGTGATGCCACTACACGCAAGATAGTAATGGCTGAATTATGGTAAGAGACCCTATATCAAAACTACAAGTAATATTCCAAGGCATGTGACCATTGTCAGCACATGGGAAAATATGGGTGAAGAGATGAAATACCTTTGCACCCTATTCCCAATGCCGAGCCATTCAAAAAGTGGGCTATAGACTTCATAGGCCCTATTTCACCAACCGCACGTAGGACTGGATCACGATATATAATCACTTGGACAGATTACTTGACAAGGAGGATAGAAGCAACACCTGCTAAGGATTGTACAGCATCTATTGCAGCAAGGTTCCTATGGGAAAACATTATTACCAGGTATGGATGCCCTTTGAGTTTGACTAGTGATAGGGGTACACATTTCTTGAATGAGACAGTAAGGATTCTATTAGCATAATTCATGGTGGCTCATCACAAGACTACCCTTTACCATCCACAAGCAAATGGAACTGCTGGGGTGTTTAACAAAATACTTAGTCACACGTTGACCAAGATTTGTGATGTTGGTAGATAGGATTGGGATGAAATAGTATCATCCGTTCTTTGAGCATATATGACAACCTACAAGAGGTTAAATAAGCACACACCATTTCAATTAGTGTTTGGCGCAGAGGCTGTCCTACCAGTTGAATTCATGTTACCTTCTCTGCGTATAGTGTGCGCAGAAGGATTGGTAGATCAATAAGCACTGGAAGAAAGAATTGACAAGTTAATACAATTGGAAGAAAGATGATCACTCACCATGTGGAGCCAGAAGACTAAAAAAGAAAAAGAAAAGGCATGGCATGACCGTCACATTAAGAAAAAGAAGTTTAAGGTTGGGTAGATGGTCTTACTACATGATTCAAAGTTTTTGTGCCATCCTAGGAAGTTGAAGGTAAATTGGTTGGGTCCCTACCTCATCTTGTACATCCATAATTTAGGTGCATTCCAGTTAAAAGAACTGGATGGGATGAGATTTCCAGGACACTTCAATGGGAGTAGGCTGAATCCCTACTATAAATAAGTCTTCTTGGTGTTTTTAATAAGGTAGTGTTTCCAGTTTGTTTAGGATGTGCATTTTCTTTTTCTTGTGTTTCCCTTTCTCGTTGTTGTTTTGTGTTGTTCCTTGGTTTCTTGTAACCTCATTACTTTTTCAAGGTTATGAATGCATAGAGGACTGCACATTATTTTAGTGTGGGGTGAAATAAGGCAGAAGAAATTGTAAAGTGTGAAGCGCCAGGAAGGATTGCATTGGAAATCCTAGTTGGATGGCCCTAGGAAAGGAATTGCATGGAAGTAAAGGTAAAAAAGGTTGGTTGGTGTCAGGGTAAGGCCACATTGTGGATCCACGTACAAGAGAGGAAGAAGTGACAAAAGCAACATGAGGTAGGTGAGAGCAAAAATCATGACAGAAGTACCTTCGGAGTTGGTAACGTGCGTGCAAGGTTCTCCTATCAAGATGGATTGGTTACATGCCAGAAGGTTGGGGGATTTTCTGATCAAGGTTGGGCACGTGAGTTGGGGTGCTAAAGTCTAGGTTTTTTTGTAAAAGCTGCATTAAGTGTTGAAGTATGGTGGTAGGTGAGGTAGCATTTAATGTTAAAAAGTGGGAAAAATAATAAATAGAAAGTCAAGCACTTCATTATGGACATTGTGACTATGAAGAAGGAAGAGCTTTTGCGAACTAAGGTTTCCAAAGTTGATCTGTGTGAAGAAAAATTGGAAAAATTAGCCGTGAGTGACTAGTTTGGATCTGCAAACCAGGAGGGAAATAGTTCATGGGCATAGAGAGAGTTGTGGAGAAGTGTCGTCTTGTGAAAGGGATATTGCAGTGAGGGTTTGGCAGCTAGGTCACAGGTTGAAAAGTATTTTCTTCACAAGTTTGAGATCTAAGCTTGGAAAGGGTAGAACAGTAGAGCAAGAAAAGTTGAAGTGCTAAGATAACCTAGACAATGGCACCCAAGAAACTAGTTGTAACACCTAAAAAGGGCAAGGGTAAGGGCAAATAAGAAGAAACTACCACAAGTACCAATGAAGAATGGTGTGTAGAAATGCAGTACCCAGATGGGGTTTTTCTTGGAAAGGAGTGGGAGTCCCATTTGAGAAAAATGACAGTAAGCGATTATAACCATCACATAAATGTGACTAAAAAGGAAATGGCGTTGGAGTTAGTACGCTCGAAAATAAGAGGACACCATAAGGGTTACCCATTTATAGCGACGAAGTAAAACTAAAGTTGGAGAAGGTGGGATTTTTGCAATTCTATGAGTTACCCTACTTTGGGAAGCTTGAGCACCTCTATCAGTGGCTAACGTCACACGTACATGAAGACCACTTTCACTTTGCAATGCGCAAGATGCGCACAACTCCTCAGGTAATTTAAAAATTCACAGGTTTCATCTACGAAGGAGAAAGTATAGAGGATGAACTTTGTGAAAAAGAAGCCATCAAATAAACCATCACCACATATGCGTACAAGAAGGGGTCAAGGTACTTTGATATTACAGATATCCAAGACCCGGTGATGAGAATGGTCACGTTCCTAGTAATTAAACTTATGACCAAGAGAGGTGGATGCAAGTGAAAAACTCATGGCTCAATGTTTACAGAAGGATATTAGAGGGTGCCATCTACAACTTATCCACATACATCGTAGATGAGATCATTAGTAGCACATAGGAAGGTGATAAGATACTTTTCAGAAATGTCCTCTTAACTATTGTGTTTTCAGATATCAGAGTGCCAAATGTGGTAGGTAAGTTCGTTTGGGAGTACCCAGAGGAAGACCCCTTGCCCGCAAATATATTTGAAGAATACACTTGCGATAGCATGAGGGCCACTCAAAAGGTGCATCTTGAGAAGTGGTATATGCACTTGAGGAATGTGTTCAGGGAAGAGTGGAGGATCCTAAAACAATTGTTAGAGATCATAGAGGGAGAAGCTGAATTCATAGTATACCAACACTTCTACATTGGCAGATTTAAGTTGGTTGATGAAAGCATGAGCCCATGGTGTAAACTTCCATTTTCCTTCACTACTCAATACTTCCAGGTGGGAGTAAACAGGTTCAAGGAATCCAAGAAGCTGAATTTTTACCTTGGAAATATGGATCAGGACCACAGGGAGATACATAGGATGTTGGTCTACTTCAACAAGCGTGTGTACATGGAAATGTACGTATCGCATTAAGTTCAGATGATGAAACCTCTAACTCAGCCTATTGTAGGGAGATCCATAGTGCATGTATACCTTCGCATAAGGCCTAAGTTTGAGAAGGGTGCTTATCTTGAGAATGAAATATCTATACCCAAAGACCCAATAGGTAGGAAGAAGACCGTGCCCAAGAAAAAGGAGATAGAAGAGATAAAGAAAAGGGCACTAAGTGTCCAAGGTACTCAAGCGGTGGGTGCCCCAGGAACAAGTGCTAGAACAAGTACTTACATGCCCATGAAGAGGTCCCCATTCAAAGAGGAGGTACATGGAAAAGAAAATCCTATCGCAGAGGATAAGTCACTAGAGGAGGAAGAAGAAAGAGCCGAATCCCCTATACTAGGATCCCCAGTTAGGAAGAAATAGAAGGTGATGGAGGGAGATGATTCAGAGGACACATATAGCTTGGATAACTACAAGGGTGAGAGAAATGATGATGAATAAGATGAACCTAAGGGAGACGAAGAACCACTTATTTTCAGCGGGCATGATTCGGAAGAAGAAGGTGAAGAGGAGAAGAATGACTATCACTTTGTGCGAAGGAAGGGCAGCCAGGAGGAGGAAGCTTCCCAGGACATGGGAGGAGATGAAGAGGTTAGCATGAAGGGATAGAGGACCCCAATCCTCACTAAGGATGAAGTAAATGAGGAAGAAAAAATAGAAGCAACAAAAATCATTGAAGCCTTGGTAGAGCAAAAATTGTAGCGCAGCGCTGAAATAGTGATGAATGAAGAGATAAGGAAAAAAGTGTAGGGAAAGATCACAGCAACGCAGGAGGCCCCGGTCTAAAGGTAATTATTCCTAAGGGAACACACATAGGAGGGAAGCGCTTGGAGATCCAAAGACAAAGAATGAGCTACATTGATGATCCAAACAAGGTGTTGTGTGCGCGCTTCCAAAGCATAGTACCAACAAATCAACTCTTGGTAATGAAATCATTTGATGAACAAGGTGCATACCCTCGAATGAGGAAAATGCTTTCTTGGGAAATTGAGTCCCACATCGATGAGCCAGAATTTGAGGTAAGCTAAGGGGCAATAATGAAGATGCCTGAGTCAAAAGGAGACAACCCCTTGCTGAGCACCTAGTAGCTTTTAGATGAACAAGTCTGTAATGTGTTGAATAAGGTCTCAATTTAACTGGAATCCAGGTTATTCGGGAGGAATGATAGGGTAAAATTTCTAGAGGTAGAGCTAGAAAAAAAGACTAAGGACTTAAAGCAAGAGGAACTAATTAGCACATAGCTAAAGCATGAACTAAGGGAAGAAAAGGCAAGGGTGCACAAGGTATACAAGAAGGTAGAATCCATTACATATGCCATTGTTTTGAAGCATCCAGACCTAGCACCACCAGTGAAAAATTATGGATCTTCCCTTGAGTTCCTTGAAGACTTAACACGCATCCTCACCATGGAGAGGAAACCTCTAGCCTTAGATTCCACGAAAGAAGTAGCAGCATGCCTGGAAAAGAAGGACAAATTGAAGGTTGTACCAATCATTGCCAAGTATAGCAAGGTTCTTGCTGATGTGAAAATTGCTACCCATACTGTTGAGGTTACGTATAAAAATTGTGTAGATAGAGATAGAGTGGCGAGTATCCTAGTCATCACTCACAAGGTAGAGCTGAAGGAATTCCAAGAGAAGAACAAGGGAAACAGAGCGGAGTGGGAGAGGATCCTAGCAGAGGTTGATAAGAAGTCAGAAGCCATTGAAACCTTTTGAGATTCAATTAAAATTTGGTTGAAGGAGTTATACCCACATATTACAAGAAGGATGGATGTGCTTGAGGACGTGGGAAAGGAATTGGAAGGAATGGTGGAAACAATGAACACTCAAGGAGAGGGACTAGTCTTTGAGGAGGTAAGCGCCCTATTCAGCGACCTCTGCCAGAGAGCGCAAAATGAATTCAATGCCTGGAACAAGTTGGAGGTTAACTTGTGAAGATATTTTCTTATCTTTTTGCAGTAATAACAACACTTCTCCATTATTTCATTTTTCCCAATTCTCCATTCCCTTATTCTTTTTCCAAGATATTAATTCTATTGTAATTATTTTTTTGAAGAAGAGTTCCCAAGGGAAAAGAATAGGTAAAGTGTGGGGTGATGTTGGGCCCCTAAAATATTGACTAAGTACAAAAAGGTGCATGAGCGTGCAAAGCCTAAGTTAAGGGGTGAGCGCGCAAGGAGAAGGCACACCAAGTAGGGTTCTAGGAGGGTTTTCGAAGGACCCATGATACGCGCTAGCAAAACAAGGTCTCAGGACTTAGCCATATTTGGCGTATTGGGTAGGACACAAAGAAAAGTGTTACCTGACTATGCATGCAGAGTATATAAGGTGCCAGCCCTGGTGAAAAATTGGCCTAGGAAGGAATATACCCTGCAATGGAGGCTTCTAGAAGACCATCATGGCAAGGAATGGAGAGCTCAGGCATGGAGGAGAATTCTCCCATGGAGGACCACATTGGGACACTTGGCAAAGGATCTAAAACCTTAGAAAGAAGAGTTAGCAGTTCAAGAGACCTATAAATACAAGCGCTCATGGAAGAAAAGTAAGAAGATCAATAGAGATCGGAGCTTTGTAGAAATGCTGCGAGGAGTTTTATTGGGTTGGGTAGATAAAATATAGGAGAGGGATGCATCAAGGGGCTTGGGATTATAAATTTTCTTTTTTAGAGCTAAGGGATGTAAATCTAGTTATGATGTATGACTTCATTCTGCCATACTGCGATGTTTTGTAATGGATCTAATGGATTTAATGAGATTACCAACTTATTTGAATATGATCATTACCATACATATATCTTCATGGTTCTATTTTATGTCTGTTTATGGAATGAGTATGAATCCCTATGCATTTTCCTTTCTATTTTGGTTCAGTCTTATAATTTGTTAAGTATCTTTTTATCTAGAATGATTGCATTGGTCTAGAAGCCATTCTGAGTTCTATGATGATTGCATGTATCATTTCCACTCACTCTCTTTAAATTCCTATTTTTTGTCATGCAAATGTGCAACAAGGAAATTGATAATTTCCAAGCACGACAACGATACCCTAGTGTTAATTTTTTCAAGTCCCGTCATTCCAAGACACCCCGGGTCTTTCCAATCAGTACAAATGACCTCCTGAATATTTTAATCTCATCCCCCTAGGTGATTTAGGTAATTCTTTTCATTCCCCCTAGGTGATTTTAGGGAGTTCTGAAAAAGACACTATCTTCTGGCAGTATAGATAAGGGTTATTGCTGGCCTTCCCAAGACTGGATCAAACCCCATGGAGCGGAATGGAAGGGAAAAAATAAACATGGAGGTAAATTGAAGACATTATAACATCATGGAAATTATTTTTGAAGGTTTAGGTAAGTTCTAAAATACTTGGATCAGTCTGAGTAAAAAATAGGGTTCATAAGCCTAGGCAGTTCACAGGCCTAAAACAGTTGTTGCGCTTCATAAGATGATTTTGATAACTCTGGATGGAGTTAGAAGAAAAAGAAAATACTTATAGAAAGATAATTCAAATACCTACATGATGGTGAAATAATATTTTTCACAACACCTTGTCACGTAAGATTTGTAGGCAATTTTTAGCAGGAACAAGTGGTGTCTTAAATAACAACTCCATTTTTTAGGGATCAAATGGATGAATAAAGAAATTATACCCACACCATTGGATTTTAAAAGAAATTTTCAGTCAGGATCATATAAAATGTTTCCAAAAACGTCCATCGGGAGCTCAAGTTATCACTATCACAAGTTTAGGACTTAGCCAAATTTTTAAGAGGACACGTGTTAGCTCTAGGAGCCTAGCAGGATTTTGTGTCCCTGACATCCCTCAAGGTTAGAGACATCAAGGTTGGAAAATTTTTCCCAGCCCCCCTTGAAGCCCTCTCAGCCCCCATATGACCACTTGGACCCTCATATGACCTCCAAACTTGACAGTTCAGCCCCCAGGTGCATTTTTGGAGCATCCATTCCCTGTCGTTGGATCGAGTGCCACGTGTCAGCTTCAGGACAACCATGGAAACTGATGTCCCTTATGTCCCTAAGGTGGGAGACATAAGACATGGAAAAATGTTCCTATACCCTATAAAGAATCTTCTGGACACCCACGTGACTGACTTTCAGCCCCCAAGTGCATTTTTGGAGCATCCATTCCCTACCGTTGGATCGGGTGCCACGTGTCAGCTCCAGGACCACTTTGGAAACTTATGTCCCTTATTTCCCTAAGGTGAGGGACATAAAACCTTGAAAAAATGTCCCATCCCCTATGAGGAGTCTTCTAGACACCCCACGTTTCTAGCTTTTAGCCCCCAAGTTCATTTTTGGAGCATCCATCCCCTACCGTCAGATCGAGGACACATGACATCACCTTGACCACTGTGGAAATTGATGTCCCCCCACATCCCTAAGTTCAAGGACATCAGGGACACAAAAATTCACCCATCCCCTCCATATGAATTTTTTGAAAATTTTAAATCCGGCACTTAGCCGTTTCTACCCCCTCATTTCTCCTTCTACATTGTCATGGCTACCGTGCATGACTGTCCAGACACCCGGTCCACCATTATTGCTCTAAACCAGCTCCACCATGGCCACATAAACTCCCCCAAACACTAAATCACCTTTCCCATAGTGATGTGTAGGTCTCATAAGGAATTCTCATCAAGCTAAGAAGGAGAAACGAAGAACACAAAAGGAGAAAAAGGAGAAAAAGGAGAAAACTCCATAACCATGAAATGAGAAGTTGAAGAAATCTCCCCAAACGGATGCGTGAAATAGAAAGATATATTTTTATGTTCATTCTCTACCAAAGGGAATCAAGAAGACACCTTCAAACCCTCCTCTCATGCAACAGATCATCCACAGTGAAGAAATCCCACTTCTAGCTCAACGAAGAAAAAATCCAATTTCCCAACAAACCATTAGGCAAAAACGAAGTAGAATTGCACGCAAAGCATCAAAACCAAAAAACCCATATCAAATATATAATTTCATTTACAAATGGAGGAGAAAACAAGACCTACAATTTTGAGGTCCATTAATTGTTGTCGCATCTAGAAGCACTGCTAGGTCTGAAATTTAAGACTTTAAAATCTCCTGGACTATTAAGTGGGCGGGCCCGAAATTTCAGTGGGGTGATATTGGGAAAAAACCCATATCAAAAAAATTCATTCCATGTCAATCTGAATCCCAAAAGACAAATTTCTAAAAATAGCAGGTATACTACATAGGAACTGCTATTTTAGGAAAGTCATCAACAGAAGAACCCGCGAAGGAGATGAAGACATTGGAAGTGCACTACAGCTGAGAATTCACCAGAACAGGCATTTTTTGCACTTCCTAAAAATAGTAAGTGGGCCCTTGAGCACCTGCTAAAAATAGAAATTTCATCCAGAAAGAATGAGGAATGCAGGGAGCAAGAGGAAAACTGAGCCGCAACATCCAATTGAAGATCGGGGACTTCATTTCTTACACTTGCTAAAAATAGTAAGTTGATTTTACCTAAGGGAGATATGAATCCAAAGTGGATGGGTTAGAGGCCTTCTCAGGATCACGAAGTGGAGAACATCCAGAGAATGGATCCAAGTCCACTACAGCAACTCATCCTTTGGCATAATTCTTCTTCTTCATCATCTTCTTTCTCTCTCTCTCTTTGCTCCTCATACGACACTCTCTCTTTTCAATGTTATATTTTTGCGTTGAGGGTTGCACTTTTTAATATGACTTAAATGACTTTACAAATATAATGTAAATTAAGTCACCTTGTTATTATAAAAGGGACTTAAATATTTAAAGTGGAATATGAACAGTCTTAAGTCATATTAAGGTATTCGAAAGGTCATGAGGAAGATGAGGAGTCAATTCTAATCTATAAATTGTAAATCCATTCCCATTTCAAATGGTTGGTGATTGATCTTTTAAACTCGAGAGTATATTGTACTTTGAGAGAAGAAAGGAGATAGCCATTTTCTTCCATTTCCCCCCTTCTCAATTTCCTCCATTTCTCCACTATGTACAACTTCTGTTTAAGCATCAATACAAGAAGAAGGATTTTCTAGCTTTCTTTAACTAAGGTATTTCATGATACTTTGTGTTCATCAAATTCTAATTGGTCTTGTTTCCATTTACAAGGTTGCTTCCTCTAAATTTAGTGCATGTGATGAAGTTTCTAACTAGTGTGTGTGTAGGAATCTGATTTTCTACCTGCAACATTAGTTCTCCTACCTTAATTCTCACTCCCTTTCCCACTTTCAAAAAAAGTCTTCCTTAGCAAGATATTACTAGCTTTGCTGCAGGGTCAGTGGAGTACCCATGTTGGATCCCTAGTCAAAATTCCACCACATAAATCCATATTTTCTCACACATGCATATACACAGAGCGTTGGTGAGAAATCTACAAGTTTGTTGACCTAAAAAAATTTCTCGCTAACACTATCATAAATGATGTTTCCCACTAAACTCAAATAAAGGAGAGACTTGGCACCTACACGTGCCTTGGGTGAGCACCTAGTGCCCACTGGGTGATAGGCCAGAGTGCATGGGATTCCCTTGTTCTTTGGTGGGTGTAAAAATGACTACAGTCTTGTCCAGAATTAATTTTCCTTGGTTTTACCACAACTGTGAAATCAAATTCTTGAAATAAGAGTACCCATTTGCATATGCACCCCTGTAAAATGGGTTTGTTTACCAAATACTTAAATGTCATGTGATATGTATAAAAGAAAAATGGTGTAGCTAGCAGGTGCTTTCAGAATTTATGTAGCGTGTAGATCATTGACAAAGCTTCGTGCTTTGTAGTTGTGTAATTTTGTTCTACAAGAGTCAGCTTTCTACTAGCAAAATATATATGATGATCTATAATACCTTCTCTGGGCTGATCCAATACTGTGCCAATGGCCATGTTAGAGGCATAAAAATGTACATGAAATGGTTGGTCCCATGAAGGAAAACACAAAATAGGCACAGTAGTAAGTTTCACCTTTAATGTCTCGAATGTGCGTTGCCGCGGTTCTCCCCAGTAGAACTTATTGTTTCCTTTCAGTAACTCCTCCAAAGGTGTGATAACCTTGGCATATCCTTTAATAAACTTCCTATAATATCCTGTATGACCCAAAAATCCATGGACCTCACTTTGACTGGTAGGCTCTTTTAGGCCTATAATGATTGCAACCTTAGTTGGATCAACGAACAAACCTTCCTTGCAGATTATGTGTCCTAACAGTATTCCAAATGGTGTAGAAAATATGCACTTCTTAATGTTTAAAGAGATATTCAACTATCTACATCTTTCAAACATTAAGCATAGATTATCACAATGATCTTTAACTAATCCATACACCATCCAATCATCCAAATAGACCTGCAAGAAGTTGTAAATAAAGTCCTTGAAATTCTTGAACAACTATGCGTGAAAATATAGTAGGCACATTTTTCAAACCAAAAGCCATTAGAGTATAGGCGAAACTACCCCATTCAGTAGTAAAAGTAGTTTTTTCATGATCCTCCTAGGAAATTCTAACCTGATGATACCTAGAGAAACCATCTGTAAATGAATAGATTTAGATTTTGTGCCTTACAAAGCCTTCTAGTATTTCCTTAATGAATTTTGTAGGAAAGGGATCAGTCACACATGCAGCATTCAGCTTCCTATAGTCCACATAGATCCTAGTCTGTCCATTCTTCTTGATATTGATCACCATTGGACTAACCCATTCTGACTCATCCAGGGGCTTAATGATTCCAGAATTCAACATTTTTTCAATCTCTTCTTTGACATTTTCACGTAAGTTGGGGTTCATCTTGTAGGGTCTCTTTCTAATTGGGCTCCCACCCTCTTCAATATTTATCCTCATCTCACCTAATGATTCATGCACACCTTTAAGCTCATGGTACCCTCGAGGAAATAAATTATGATAATCCCATAGTAACCCTATGATATTTTCCACTTCAGAGTCTGACCAATAATCCCTAATTATGGCCTCCTTAGGCTCAACATCTGATCCAATATTCACTTCTTGTGTCTTCATAGGTTCATGATAGGCACGCGTGGTCTTATCTGCACTGTCCAACATCTCACGTTTACCTGTTGAATGGTTTATATCAAAATTTTATACTTCTTCATCATCCACTAAGTAGATCATTTTTCCTTTTTCTTTCTCAAGGTAAGCACACCAAATTAGTATGGCATCGGCCTCTGTCTCTTCAACAAGACTCACTCCTGAGTTTCCTTCATCCAATAACTCCTGAAGTATTTCTTCATCCTTTTTACTATCTCCCATAGTTAAGCACTTTATGAATTTTAATGCTTCTTCCACTGGAGGCTTGGTAGAGAAGAAGTCAAATGTTTGAGTCATTCCTACAATTAAATCCTACCAATTTCTAGTCTCTCTATGGAGTGCTGCATAGACATGTCAAGCATGCTCATAGCCATATAAAGTGGAATAAAACTTGTGCAACCAAAGTGAAGGTGGTAAAGCTTCCTTCCCCTCTGTCCAAAGTCTCTCACACTTCTAAACATGGTGCTGAATAGGTTGATTACCATGATAAGTGCAGATTTGAGTAGGTGCATTGCTCTTGAAGAACCTAGTGGCAAGAGTAATCCTAATTTCATTCCATCCTACAATATTATCCTTTTCAACCACCCACCAGTGTGGTGTTGTCTTGCGTAGTGTTTATGCTATCATATTCCTTCTTACCAGTGGGTCTATCAACTATTATTCCATGGTGTGAAGTAATACCATAGGATCTCATTCTCTGGTGTAACAAGGTACCAAATTGTTACCTATTCTCCTGATATAACATGGTTTTCTATCCTTAGGGAATATGTTCTTTATTGCGCGCCCTACGAACTCATAAGTGTTATGAGCCCAATCATCACAAGAAAGACTTGTAGTATCGCTAATAGACTGTGCATTCTCCCTCTGAAGGATTCCTTCCTTATATGGATAAAGTACCTTTGGATCCCAGATGGCGCGTACATAAATCCTATTCAGGTTTTCTTCACTTAAGGGCTCAGCATAGGGCATAGATTTTCCATTTGTTAAAGGGATAATAACTCTTTTCCCCCTTGTTTTCAAAACTAATATAACCCTTGTTAAACTGATGATCAGCATTATTTGCATAGCATCAAGGATGCCCCAATAGAGATGGGAAGTTATCTGACTCTGGCAGCGCTAAAACCTTAAAATATCTAGTGAACTTAGCTCCTTGTATGGTAATGGGCGCATCTTTTAAAACTCCAATGGGAGTGGCCTTAGTTGGGTTAGCCATGAGCAATACATTAGAGGATGGCTGCAATGGAGGTTTCCCCATTTATACCCACGAATCTAAAGTGCAAACATTGAATTCTATGCTAGTATCAATCAGTATATTACTCAATAGCCACCCATCCACAACATGATTCAGAGTTATTTCCTTGTCATAATCTAGGCTATGAGGGGGAAGATTTGCATGCATGATCTACTATCAGGTCTCAGTACTTACGCATGGAGTGTTTCCTTTTAACCAATTCCCTAATAGGGGAATGATATTCTCATGGCCCAAAAATTTGCACGCTTCTCTCAAGTAATCCATATCAATTTGGACCGTCTCTAATGCTTTCTTTTGCTCCATCTTCCATGATTGCTAATTTAAATATTGTATTTCACCCTGAAGATTCTTGAGTAGCTCTATGGTTTCCTGGTAAACATCCTTCTGATGGGTAGGATCTGGGTACCATGCATATAGAACATCCTCCTTGGTGATGGTATGCTTCTCCTGTAATACCTCTTTAGTGCATGCCACTTCAGCGCGGGTCGTGATTTTTACCTGCAATGAATCAGATTTTTCTTCCAACTTGGGCATCCACTGATTTTCCACATCGTTTTGTATCCTAACCATCCTTGTACCTTTGTTTTCTTATTTATGCTACTTACTAAGATGCTCATACAAGTATGGGCATTCCTCATAACTATGATTCTTTCCACATAAAGAGCATGTAATATTATGAGGAAATTCAAGCTTGTAGTGGTCAAGGGATCCACATGTATAACATGTTCCATGAGGGAACTCACATCTTCCACCGCCGCAGCCTCATCCTTCGAATCCACCACAATATCCTCAGCCTCTGCCACAATCGCCTTCAAAAAACCCTTTATTTTGATCATAGCATGCCTAATTGTGTTCCCGATCCTAATGCTCATTCTTTCCTTTAGAGTTATTTGAAACTCCCATCTATCGTACACCAATATCTATAACATCCTGGATCTGACCAATTAGCTAGCAGTCTTCCGTGTTTTGGGTCGTAGACTTGTAGATCTTATAGTAACAAAATACATTCTTCCTTATCACACATTGTAACAATGGGTAGCAGCTATCATCATGGTTTAAATGGCATATCTCATAGTCTAATAGTAATGAGCACACTAATCTGCGGGGACAACTATCCTTTGTGTGACCTTCCACTTCACAATTTGTGCACCAAATCCCTGTGCGTGTCTCATATGCTGAATTTGATGATAGTTTCTCCAACTACTTTGTCATAGCTGCGATCTTTGCTTCTAAAAATGGGCTCACCCCAGCGTCTATACTTCTAATTACCTCAATGCGTAAGGCTACTTTAGGTTTTTCACGCATATCAATGTATGTTTTATGTGATAGTGCCCTCCTAAAAGGTCTAATTAGGCCCCCAATGAACCATTGTATATGTTGGCTTGTATGAATATCATAAAAAATCTTAGATATCAACATTTTGAAATGGGAATCATACTCTCTGACACTCTCAGTAGTTCCTTGCTTGATATCCTTGAGCACACTTATACTCTTCTGCTCAAAATCAGGGATGTGAAACTATTTAAGGAAAGCATATTTTAAGCCTACATATTCTACGCAAGTCTAATCAAGGTCAAACTTTCTATACTAGCTATGTACGTGCCCTTGTAACGTAGTAGAAAATTGACTTGCCCTACGCTCATAAGTCGTGAATCCTTTTGTGCGCCACATTATTTCACACATGTGTAAATTTTCAACAGCATCCTTTATGCCCCTATACTCTAGGAGATGAAGAGACATCTCCATGTAAATATTTTGGGGTTGGTATAGACCTTGCCCACCTGATCCAGAACCTCCTATGTTTCCTCTACCTCTAGAACCACCAGAGCTAGAGCCACCTATACCTCCTGATCCCAAACTTGTAGCTAGGTTCAAACCAAAATATGCACTTCCTTGTGTCCCAATAGTAGTACTAAACTGTACCTCAACATTTTGTGATTGTTACTACTCCCAGAAGAGAGTCCAAAAATCTACGTTCCTGAATTTTGTGTGGACAATACACCACAGAACCATGTATCCACAGAGTGAGTCCAAATTATATCAGCATCATAAAGGGTCTAGAATTCTTCCTACATTTAGACAAGTGTGTAATACCTCCAATTGTATTTAGACACATAAGCAACCAGCCACTCGTACAGTTCTACTAGAAATATAGCAAAGAATCTCTCGTACAAAAAATCATATAGATTCTTCTCCACCCAAGTGTGTGCATTAAACTTAGATCTAGTGTTGAACCTCTGTGTGTATTCTTCTTCTAGGTCATGTATCCACTCCTCAACACTTGCTAGGGTCAACTGGTATGTCTTCATCGCGAACCATCCTGAAAACAACTAAAAAAGAGGTCCCGGCAGCGGAACCAATGATGCAGCCTAGAATTTACCAGTAAAATCCTAAGTGCACTAGCATATCACTTAGCCTAGACTGAGTGCTCACCCAAAGCACGCAAAGGTACCAGGCCCCTCTTTAGGGTTTTAGTTGCATGATGTCATCATAATGAAGACTTAAATCATTCAGATCCAAGACTAATATATCATTCTATAGTGCATGTTCACATCTAGTTCTTAAAAATTAACAAACTTAAATAATAACCATGATGAAATCAAGCATGCAAGAACCAATTATACTCAGGATTTGATACTCTAATTTAGCCAATAACCTCCATTATATTAAATGCAATAATACACAGAATCTTCCTTACAATAACAGTAGTATATGCTTATGCACGTAACAGAACTTAACAGTATAACTTCATACTAACTCTACTCTGACACTCTCATATTTATGTCTATCTTTGTATATATCATACTACATAGACCAATACATATTTATAAGGGTGGAGACTTTCCCTTCACCACTTATTTATTCCCAAAATAGGTCACATGCTATTATTAGCCATGCATCATTACAATAATAGCCACACATGTAAGTGCGCTAACAATAGGCTTCTTCTATTTAACTGTCAGTAGTAAATCTATTCTCATCTTGTACCCATGCAAAGCACTTCATAGCTGATCCTCCAAAAATAGCCAATGTGTGTCGCGTAATTTTTTAACTAGTTTGTGTGTGTGGCACGCTATCTCCGAAAATAGCTCATCATTGTGAAAATTGGTAAGTCTCAAATATGTCTTTGTCCTCAGTGCTTGATTCCTTCCCAATCCTCTTGCACTTTTGAATGCGCTCTACTCTTCCGGGTGAACATTTTGTATGTTTTTTACTAAGTGCCATATTTTGACTAGCCAACACTAATCACCAATTATAAAATCCTTTTTCACATCCATTTGGTGAATCTCACAACCATATTTAACAACTAATGCTAGAAGAATTCTAACAGTGCCATTTTGACTATGGGATCAAAGGTTTTGACATAATCAATACTAAGTTTCTGAGTAAACCCATAAGCTACTAAGTATTCCTTAACTTTATCATTTTCTCTTACATAATTATACTTAATATTATAAAACCACCTAGATCCTACAATGCTTATTTTTGAAGAAGGGACTAATTCCCAAGAGTTATTTCTAATAAGATCATTGTATTTAGCTTCATAGCTTCTTGCCATCTTTTGTTTTGACTATAATTGAAATATTATGGTTTCGCCTTGTACAAGGTCACCCAAGCATGATAAGTATGTTGACTATGAGTCATCTTTCTAAGACTATCAAAATGTGAGTCCTTAATTAGGTTATGGGAAAAATTAGGTCTTAAAGTTTGTAACTCATTTTGTAATGGTTGTGCTTCAATATATACATCCATACCACCTAAAGATGGATTTTCATCTTCTAGGATTTCTTTTTCTCCTTCAAGAGAAACACAAGGAGATTTTGAAGAAGCTTCTCAAATTGTTTTTTGTAATACATGGACATTCCTATTTTATACATTTTCATGTTTAAATGGGTCGTATAATCTCAAACCTTTAGTGTGACCTCTGTAACCAAAAAACATAAAAGAGTAGGAGATAGGTTTGAGTTTCTTTCATTTAACTTTAGGAATGAGGATAGAAGTAGGACCGCCAAATATTCTTAAGTATGAGGTATCGGGTTTTTATTTTTTCCATACTTCAATATATGTAATTGGATATAAGTCTTTAGTAGAAAACCTATTTAGAATGTAGAATGTAATATTCATTACTTCTGCCCGTAGAAACTTAGACACATTTGACATGTGATTCATAGTCCAACTCATTTCTAAGATAGTCATATTTTCCTTTCTGCGATGCCATTTTTTTATGGGGAATAATGAGTGGTTAACTCACATTGAACCTCACATGACACATAAAACATATTCACCTTCTTTATCTATTTTAATCCTTTTAATTTTCATATTAGAGGCATTCTCAACTATGTCTTTGAACTCTTGAAATTTAGACCAAACATCACATTTATTATTAATATAGTATGACCAGGTCATCCTAGAGAAATCATCAATTAAACTTACAACATACAAGGCTCTACCAAGAGAGGGTACTTTGAGTGGACATCTAACCTCAATATAAATTAATTCCAACATGTGATATGAATTTCGTTCATGATGTTTTTGAAACGATTCAATGTGTTGCTTACCATATAAGAAACTTATACAAGTTTTATGATCGTATTTCATCTTAAGAAGACCTATTACTAGGTTTAGATGATAAATTTCATACATTATCCTAAAATTTATATGTCCTCCTATTTCACACCAAATTTGAAGATCATTTTTAGAAGAATATGAAAAACATACTTAAGAAATAAATCCACTAAAGATGTATAATTTATTTTTTAAATACTAGAAGCAATAATAACACTAAATTTATTTTTCACATACCATTTATTTTACAAGAAAATAAATTTACATTTTTAGTAACTATGAGCAAGATAAAAGGTTATTTTTCAATTTGGCACAAACAAAACATTTTTAATTGTTCTAATATCAAGTTCTAAATTCCCATAAATTTCAAACTGAATGATAGAATTATCTCCTAGATATATGTTTTCATGAAATTCTACAACATCTATAAGGATGTCAGGCATGCAGGTCATGTTCATGGAGGCACCACTGTGTAGGATCCATTCTTTATCATTTGATACTAAAAGTGCAATGTAAAGATTTATTTTTTGTCAACTTTATTTGCTTGATTTTTCTAGTTTTGAGTCATCGTTTAATTGTTAGATTTATTATTTATAGAAATTTTGACAAACTTGTTTATTTTCACATGACATTCTGATTCCTTTTGACCAAATTTACCACATTTATTACATGTTATATTCAACCTCACATTAAAATTTGGCTATTCCTATTAGGATTACTGTTATGATTTGATTTTGATTTGAAGTTTAGTTTTTTGTTTGAATTGTTTTTTTTTTTTTTTTTTAATTTTTTTTTCAATTTTGTGAGAACAATTCCTGAGGTGAATTCTATTTTGAATCAAAATTGGCCATTGCTCATTCTTCCTAAATTAGGAGATGGGATAGGGTGTCAAGGTCAGCTAAGTAAGACTCATTTTTATATTTTGAGTTCAGAATCAAGATATAGTTCCTAAATTTCTCATGTATGTTGATTTTAATTATGAAGTACAATAGTTTGTCTTGGAACAATTGGTAGTCACATCCATGTAAATAGGCTTTTATTTTCTTAATTTTGGCCGAATATTCAATGGTTTTTTCATATCCCTTCATGTGATTTGTGAAAAGCTTCATGATTATCTAGAGGTGACTATCGGGTAAGTGCACCAAGATGGTGGACAATTAAGTGGACATAAAAACCCAAAATTTAGGTACCACGAGTGTGGTTTATAAACCGCGCTTGCGCTACTATTTTTATAGGCTCGGTGATTTTCAAACCTAAAACCATGATCATGGTTTAGAAACCGTGAGTGTGGTTTAAAACCACAATTGTGGTTTGTAACCAGGATTGTGGTCCTCTAAGACAAAAAAATAGACCCGCGACTCTTCATTTTCCCTCATTTTTCCTTTCCAACCGCAATTTCTCCTAGACCTTTGACACTCACGCTTTGAATACCCCCTAAAAATTACTCTTAGAACTTGTGGATCATGATATTTTCAACCATACCGCCAAGACAAAGAGGTAAGCCCTCGATTTTGATCAATTTGTTTACATTTTAGGTTTTTTTTGTTATTTTCATGGGTTTTTCAATTTTTTGTTTATGTATACAATTTTTTTGTTTTATCAGTTACTCAGCAAGCTCGTAATCCTACAAACTGTCAAAATATTCCTCTAAACCCTTCAAAAAATCCTCAAAACCCTACAAACATTCTGCAAAACCCTCCTCCAAACATAGATTCGCCTCTTGTGGCTCCTTATGTCCCCAAAGAACCAACACGAACACAAGCTGGTATCATTGGAAAAATCTGACAAAATAAAATTGACATTGAGAACCTTATTCAGAATATAAGACAAAATCATGCCACAAATCCATCCCGCATGAATTTAGCCAACACATTGTAAACATTGATTGGAAAATTTGACTCCGTAACCAACCAAATAGACAGATAGAATACCTTTAGAGGTGATTGTAGGTAGTGGTATGCAAATAAATTATCACATGCGGCCATAAAAGAAAAAAATTTGGAAAAGACCACATTTGTACATTATTTACTGACCCATGAACTAATACCCCCCCACAGTTACTTGCAAATGGTTCCCAATCCATTGGTTCCACGACGACCGAATCAAGAACAATTTTTAGGACTGATGGTGGATGGTTTTTTACTATCCACCATTTAACAACAATTAGGTTCCCCTCTATTTTTTGAAGAAATTATATTCCGAGTTCGTGCTTAATGAGGTCTCAAATTATTTTGACTTTTCTTATTTTTATGGGCGAGGTGGTGGCTCTGCACAGAGTAGACCTGGTGCACGCGTAGGTCAACCAAGGATCCCTCATGCCCCAAAACCTCCACTACCTTCAGTTATCCCTCCTACAGTGAAGGAGGTTATGGATATTGACACACTACATGCATTGAGGGAGCTCACTGACACTCTAACCCATCATAGTGAGCAGATTGCATTTGGTGATGTTGGTGGAGGTGTCAGTTCTAACGCACTACACCACTGTGGATCATATGGTGTCGTATGCACTGCGGGTGAGACATCATTTGCTGGATCACATGATTTCTTTTCTCTAGATGAGATGATGGCGGATGTTTTTAGAACTGGTGTAAAGGATCTTGGTCTTTCACAAGTAAATTTCAAATAAATATTTAATATATATATATATATATATATACAATAGTTTAATTCATGTTTGAGATTTTATTATATATGTATTTCATTGTACGTTATGTACATACATGTAAAAACTATTTTTTATTTTATTTTAAATAGCAAGATCCGGTGAAGGAAACATTTGTACGTCGACATGCTAGCTACTGCAGCTGGGCATGTTACAAACATAAGTTTCAAGTTGTACTTAAATTTCAAATTTCATTTGATTGTGCACTTTTATTACTATAATGTTTCACCTGTACATGTACATATTAATATATATTTTTCTTTTATAGGTGCAAGATCCTGGCGGGTCATCATTTGCTCTAGGAACTGAGGCTATTGGCATGCCTCACGTGACTTTTACGCAAGTTAGTTTCTCTTTACACTTTGTTTCTAATTGTGGAAGTTCACGTGGATTATGCTTTGGCTCTGTTATGTGGCAGTCATGTAGATTAATATTGATTTATACATATTTTTTGTATAGCTTATGACTGTCTAGAGAGGATCCTCCATAGATGCAAACTGTGGAGGCTACTGTAGATACTGCCATAGCATCTACAGATCCACTAAGGTACAATTTTTCAAATTTGTTAAATTTATTTAGGAATTATTTCTTATTACTTAAATCTACAATATCAAATTTTGTACACATGAAATACTTAATTCAAAATTTAATTATTTATATGCAGCTTACCTCTCATGAGTCTATTGTTGTCCCTATCATGTGTCAATGACAAATTGATAGGGATCATGACATTGTGGTAATATTTCACATGCATTTTAACTAAATTCTAAGTTTCTAAATTTTGAATGTATTTTAAAAAAATAGGTGTTAAAAACTTGTTGTTTATGAATGTGCAGGTTAGGTTGCAGGCCTGCTTAGAGATGCCTAGGACCACATGGATGAAATCCATTGTGGAATATCCCTCCACTACATCCCTATGTCGTGGACATGCTACTTCTAGCAAGGAGAAGAGAGGGAAGATGTTTCATGATTAGATTCATAGGATGTGCATGTACATAGATATATGTGGGCCAACTAGTCCTAGTTCATTATTCTTCATAGGACATTGTATATATAGCCTTATGTGACCGCATGTGGTCTTATATTTATGACACACTTGGTTCGATATGTACACATGTTATGAACTTATATTTTAAGAGACATGCATTTAGCACACTTAGTTTGATACATTATATATCCATGTGTTGGTTTTCATAATGATATTACTTCTATGTTTGATTCGAATTTATTGTACATGATATCCTTCTATGTATGTATATTCTATGTATATTAATTCTATATGTATGTTTGATTTAAAATTAAAAAACTATGGTGTAACATATATGAATATAACGGTACTATGGTGCAATATTGCATGGTACAATTATTAAGAAATTAAGGGAAGCATGTGTATTCCTCCATCAACATAGGTAACTTATCATTTTCCTCTTAAGTCATAAAAAAAAATTTCATATCTTGAATCGTGAAATAAGATGTCTTGCCTTGGCTCATTTGGTTTTTGAATTGTGTATTTAATTTTATTTATCAAAAGGATATTATTCATTTTACCATTGAAGAGTATGGTGGTGTATGACCAATCCATCTTTATATCCCCACCAATTTCATGATAGAAACTTTGGCTCAACAATATACCGTATGTAGCTAGCATGTCTTCCACAAGTATTTCCATCTTGATTTTATTGTCAAGGAAGTCTTGAAATTTTGGCTTGAGAATATTTCACCTGGCCGAAAAGAGGTAATTATTTTGTTTTCATGTAGTAACAATGGCCAATAGCAAGGCTGAGAGTAATACCAATAGAATTAGCAAATTTTATAAGCATGGCATTGTCAGAGGCGTCGGAGTCAATAATGCAATTATTCAATTTATAGGTCCATTGACCAACAAGGAAAGATAGAAAGGTTCTTATTTCCTAGAAGCCTAAGGATTTTAAGAAAAGAAAGTTCTAGGAATGAAGGTTCTAGGAGTAGAAAGTGATTCTTTAGTGTTGGTAGGATTCTTGGAACATGTATTTTTACTACTTCCTTTGATAAACTAGACGAGGATTAAAGTGTTTTACTTGGGAAGTAGAAGAAGAGGCTTATTTATTTTTTTATGAGTGGGTGAATACTAAACAAGAGTAATTATTCATATCATCTATCCAGATTATTTAGGATATTCGTTAGGTGAGTATTCACAATAACCAATAATTGCATAACCATCTTCTTCTTCTCTTTCAATTTTTGATTCAACAATTTCTTGAAAAAGTTGTAATTGTTGAAAAAGATGAAAAAGTTGTAATTGTTGAAAAAATTGAAAAATTTGTAATTGTTGAAAAAGTTGAAAAAGGTGTAATTGTTGAAAAAGTTAAAAAAGTTGTAATTGTTGAAAAAGTTAAAAAAGTTGTATTTGTTGAAAAATTTGTAATTGTTGGAAAAGTTGAAAATCAGCGGGTTGTGGCACCAAACTGACTGCGTGGACACATCCGGGTGGCCAAGTGAATGCTAGAGGAGGTGTCGTTTTGGTACGTGACAACGTCATTGCTTCCAAGCTACCTCGTTCGAGCGTAGTCCCTTAAGAACCCTGAGACCAAAAAATCATTCAACTTTGATAGGTGACTATGCACACTCCGTGGCACCTAAGGATGTCTCATTTAATCCTACACCTTGGTGTGACCCTCTAAAATAGCTTGTCTCAGTTTTTTTCTTCTTCAATCGGTGCTCTCACTGCCCTATTGTTTGTAAACGCATCGAATAGTGTAGTTTGAGACAGTGTAAGGCTGTCAAACGGTATATATTGCAAATGGTGGGTCTGTCCAATCCAGCACTATGATAATTCTTTACCGAGAACTCCTCATGCTATGATTATTTACTAATGCACAGCTTTTAGTTTGGTGGATGGAATCTGGAAACACAACAACAAACATAACACAAGAATACCATAGACTATGATAAGAAGGAATGATGACAAATCTAAAATATAAGTGTAAATTATAATATCAACATGAAATTGTTACAATCTCACCCATGAGGTACTTCAAGTGTTACTGACTTCACTTGCCTTCCAAAAATAACTATGGGAGAAAATTCACAATGGATTCTTTAACACACCTTCTAAATGATGGCTTCCTTTACACACTTACTCATACAATATTTCTCACTACTTCCTTCTATGCTAAATGAGGGGGGTGGCCTCTTTATTTATAGGAATTCAAGCTTATCCACCCTATCTCTAAGATAGGATAGGAAATCTCTTCCGGCCAATCATATTCCATGCCTAAACTCTTGCCTTTACATGTAGGCTTATCTTCTAAGATAAGATAAACCTTATCATCTCACATGGGTTCCACCTTTTTAGACTTTTCCACAAATAAAATACACAAAATATTTATGACATCACTCTTTGTCTTTATTACAAATATAATATTTCTAATTCCTAATCATGTAGACCCTACTTCTCTACTTACCCCAACTTTGACATTTTAACATTACCAGACCACTTACGACAAATATTTACTTTTTACCACAACATTCCTATTATACTTTGATTGTTACCGTACTCTACTTTATTGGCGGCACCGTACTG
The DNA here is from genome assembly GCA_019776745.2 of Taxus chinensis. Lineage (NCBI taxonomy): Eukaryota > Viridiplantae > Streptophyta > Pinopsida > Cupressales > Taxaceae > Taxus > Taxus chinensis. The sequence continues at coordinate 712,246,999 of CM034154.1, forward strand.
ACGGCGCCGTTATCTTCTATCAGACGCCACTACTAATTATACTTAACAACATCTTATTCCTAATACATACATTAATAAAATAGAAATTACAAAGGAAAATTTTAATGTTGACATTTTCCCCCTTCCTAGCTTCTACTCCGTCCTCAGAGTAGACTCTTATGGACATTCTAAAGCTAGTGCCTGGAAAATCTTTAACTTGTCATGGTTGACCCATTTCATAATGGGAGTGCCATCCAATTCCTCAAGTCGATATGTACCATTTTCATGCACAACTGCTATTTTGTAGGGCCCCATCCATTTGGGAAGAAATTTTCTCTGTCTTCTTTTTTGTATCTGGAATCATATACTAGAACCAAGTCATTCACATGAAATGGAGACCAATGGATCTTTTGATCAAAGTATTCCTTCTGCTTCATTTTCTTCTTATAGCTTGTATCCTTCGCTATTTCCCTCATTTCCTCTAGCAAATGAAGATGCACCAACCTTTCTTTTACTGAATCACTTTCATCCATCCTTTCCTTTTTCATAACTCTCACAGTGGGAATATCAAACTCAATAGGAAGAACTGGATCAATGCCATAAGCCAACTGAAATGGGGAGTATCATGTTGCTGACTTTGATGTTGCCCTATATGCCCACAATGCTGCATGAATCCTTTTATCCCACTTATGTACCTGCAAGGCTACATCTTTTGCTAGAATTTGACACAACACAAAATTTGTTCATTCCACCTATCCATTTGTGCTTGGCTTGTATGTTGTTTCCTTCATGTGCTTAATAGAAAACTTGTTGACTAGGGCTTCTACCACCTCATTAATGAAGTGGCTTCCTTGATCTGTTACAATTTCTAATGGACAACCAAATCTGGTGACAATGCATTCATATATGAACCTTGCCACTTCATCCATGGAAGTTGTTTTCAATGGCCTAGCTTCAACCCACTTGGTTAAATAATCTATGGCAACTACAATATACTTATTTTGGCATGGGGTAGTTGGAAGTGGACCTACAATGTCTATTCCCCACTTTTCAAAGGGACCAAGTGGAAGAATAGGCATAATGGAGCTGATGAAGTCTTACGGTTACCATGTGTTTGACAAATATCACATGTCTTACAATAATTATAACAATCTCTAAAAAGAGTGGGCCAGTGATAACCTGCATCCAAGATCCTTCTTGTTGTAAGTTGTCCAGAGAAGTGTCCTCCACATGTACCATTGTGGAATTCTTCTATCATCTCCTTCCCTTGATCATGTCCAACTACCCTCTTGTACTGTCCATCAGGTCCTATTCGAAATAATACTCCATGCAGAATAGAATATGGATGACTGGCTTGAGTAATCTTCCTCTTAGTCTTTGCATTGGCACCATCAGGAAACTTGAATTCATTCAGATAATTCTAAATATCTATGTATTCACTAGGGATTGTGTCAAGGGATAACAATGTTGCATCTGGGGAAATCATCATCATCACAAGATGAACCTAAACCATCATAGGCTCGAGAGAGTGCATCTGCATTGACATGCTTCTTTCCTGGCCTATCTATAATATCAAATTCAAATTCTTGTAGCAAAATTATCCATCTTGCTATCCTCCCTGATGGGTTAGGCTTATTTACAATATATTTTAGAGCCTGATGATCTGTTACAACTATAAATTTCTGCCCTAGCAAGTAATTTCTAAACTTCTTTACAACAAAAATGATAGCTAGAGCCTCTTTTTCAGTTACAGTATAATTTACCTCAGCACTGCTCATTTGTCTGCTTCCAAAGTAAACTGGATGATCATTCCCATTTTCATCTTTTGGCTCAGAGTACTTCCTAGTGCTGCATCTGAGGCATCAGTATACACAATGAATGGCTTGCTCCAATCTGGATTCTTTAAAATAGGTGAAGACACCAGGGCTTCCTTCAGTTGTCCAAAAGCTTCATGCACCTTATTTCCTGGTTCATAAGTAACATCCTTCTTCAAGAACTGGGTTAGTGGCTATGCAATCTTTGAGAAATTCTTGATGAACCTTCTATAGTAACCCACATGGCCTAAAAATGATCTCAACTTACTTCTATTCATAGGAAATGGTAACTCTTTGATTTTTGAAACTTTATCAGGATCAGTACCAATACCATCTCTGGATACAACATGCCCTAACAAAACGCCTTTAGAACATCCAAAGACACACTTTGTAGGGTTTAGTGAGGCTTGTGCTTCATCTAACCTTTGAAATGTTGTCTCCATCTGGTGCAGGTGGTCCATCTTGCTCCCATAGATGCAAAAATCATCCAGAAATACTCTGATGAAGTTCTCAATGTAGGGTTCAAACACCCTATTCATCAAATGTTGGAATGTTGCCAGAGCATTACACAACCCAAAAGGCATAACTCTATAAGCAAACGTTCCCCAAGGAGTGGTGAACGTGGTCTTCAGCTGATCTTTCTTTGCTATACGAACTTGGTTGTATCCGCTATATCCATCAACAAAACTATACACTCCTGGCCAGCTACTTCATCCAAGATCTGATCTGAGAATGGAAGAGGGTAATGATCCTTCTTTATTACCTTATTGAGCTTCCTATAATCAACACAAATGCGTAGTTTCCCATTCTTTTTTATTGAGATCACAATGGGAGAAACCCATTCTGAATTCTCCACAGCAAATATGAATCCTGCATCAAGCAACTTATCTATTTCTTCTTTTACAGTCTTGGAAAAATTAGGATTCATTCTATATGGCATTTGCTTTATGGGCTTAGCACCATCTACCAGCTCAATAGAATGTTCTACCCAACTTACTTGACGGAGTTCCTTGTAATCAAAAGTGAATAGGTGTATGTACCTTCGAAAGAGCTGGAGGTAGGATTCCTTCTCACTCTCCATCACAGCATCACCAATCTTTATTTGTTGGAGACGATCATCAATTTCTTCTTCAGATAATTTTATGGGTTCATGAGTCGGTGTGACTGGAAGGATATCCATGACCGAAACATCAACCTCACTTTCTTCATCTTCTGTGTCCACTTCACTGGTACTAGAGTAATCAGAGGATGTCCAATCATCAGTTTCATCACTTGAATCCACAGGTTCTACCTTATGATGTCGAGGGATCATGTTTATCTTCACCCTCTCTCTACCACGTCCAAGTGTCATGAAACCTTCATTCCAGTAGTTTCTTGCATGAACTCTCCTTAGCCATGGTCTTCCCAACAACATTGGGTACGCAACAGTACCATTTTTCATCACCTGAAAGTCTACCACACATACAACACCCATAACAGATATTGCCACATTTGAAACTACACCTTCTGGTTTAGTTTTTCCCTTATTTAATGACCTTAACATAAGTGTTGAGGGGCGATCAATTTTTAAACCCAACATATTCATTACAGACTTGGTCATTACATTAACTGCAGCACCTCCATCAACTAAGACATCATGAATTGAAATACCATTACATAATACCTCAGCTTGTGGAGCGTAGGGATCCACCTCTACCTCCAAAACATGGACCTCAACCTCCTTCCTTCGTCGAGCATTGAGTCCACTTCGCAGCTCCCGCCTCTTCTCAGAAGACATAGCCAAGAGTTGACCATATGTAATATTTGCAGGCCTTTTGGATAGATCTTCTAAGATGGAGTATGGTCCTTGTCCCTGTGAAATCAGAAAATCCTGCACACCCAACTTTCTTCTCCTATGTTTCTTACTAGTTTCTCCTTTCATCTTCTTAGGATCATTTCCATCTTGGTTATCTTTTTCTTTCTTTCTTTTTGTTACAAACACATCTACTTCATTATTTATGCTCTTATCTACTACATCAAAAGAATTCACAGGTGCTTTTCCTTTATCATTATCTCTTGTACCAGATGTAGAAGCTCTATTTGGACAATTATACTTATAATGACCCTTTTTATAACAACCATAACATACAACTTCAGAAATATTTCTTTTTGGACCTCTATCTCCTCCCTGAGAACTAAATTATTTTCCTTGAAGAAGATTAATAGTTAACTGACCCATCTTCTTGAGTAGATCTTCATACTCAGTAGATGTACTAGGAGAAATATTTGTGCTCACTGAGAGTGGTTGTGGATTCTGGACCAAAGGTGTTGGTGTAGGCTCTACTTTAGCAACAATTTCTTTGGGCTCCTCTTCCATGCTTTCTTCTTGCCTTCTTGCAATCTCCTTTGCTTGTTCAATGGTAGCTGGGTGGTCATACTTCACTCGTTGTCTGATCTCTGGCTTCATCCCAAGAATGAAGTGCTTACAGAGGAGATTATCCACACCATTCATCAACCCATCCGCTAATCCTTCCTTCCGGATCTGGGCATCGAGCTTCCTCCTTAGCTCTAGAACACGAGCATGATAATCCCTTATCTTCTCCTTCTCTCCTTGGGATAGCTTTGTGATCTCGATCATGAGATCTGCATATTTCTGTTGTTCACCAAATTCTTCAAGAAAACTTTCAGTTAATAAATCCCATGAGTTTTTCACATTATCACCTAGTGTTTCAAACCACCTAAGTGTTGAACCATCCAAAAAGGTAGGAAAAAATTCAGTCCATTGTTCCCTTCTTATAAGGCCATTACAAATACAAGATCGTTTAAACTCTTGAATGAAAGAGGAAGCATCTTCATTAGATTGGGCTGAAAAAACAGGAATCTTCCCCATTTTCAAAAGTAACCATAGTGAAATACCAACCCACAAGTACAATCAACAAGACTTATGTGCACAAATAATTGGAATCACTATAATAGAAAGTGACTTTACACCTTTCTACAGTAAAATAGAAATGACCATGGTAAACTATGGTAAAACTTGACTTACTGCGGTAAAAAATGACTTTACTGTGGTAAACACTATTCACGGTAAAAAGTGAAGTTACTGTGGTAAATACTATTCACGGTAAAAAGTGACTTTACTGTCCCAGTAAATACTATTCATGGTAAAAAGTGACTTTACCATGGTAACTACTATGCACAGTAAAAACAAGGTTACCCTCCAAATGTTTTCTGACTAAGTGGGAATATCTCTCCAGAAAATCCACCAACGAGGAATGGTCCCGGCAACGGAACCAAAATGTCATCACCAATCCGGCACTATGATAATTCTCCACCGGGAACTCTTCGTGCTATGATTATTTACTAATGCACAGCCTTTAGTTTGGTGGATGTAATCTGGAAACACAACAACAAACATAACACAAGAATACCATAGACTATGATAAGAAGGAATGATGACAAATCTAAAATATAAGTGTAAATTATAATATTAACATGAAATTGTTACAATCTCACCCATGAGGTACTTCAAGTGTTATTGACTTCACTTGCCTTCCAACAATAACTATGGGAGAACTTCACAATTACACCTCTTAATGGCTTCTTTAACACACCTTCTAAATGATGGCTTCCTTTACACACTTACTCATACAATATTTCTCACTACTTATCTTCTATGCTAAATGAGGGGGTGGCCTCTTTATTTATAGGAATTCAGGCTTATCCACCCTATCTCTAAGATAGGATAGGAAATCTCTTCCGGCCAATCATATTCCATGCCTAAACTCTTGCCTTTACATGTAGGCTTATCTTCTAAGATAAGATAAACCTTATCATCTCACATGGGTTCCACCTTTTTAGACTTTTCCACAAATAAAATACACAAAATATTTATGACATCACTCTTTGTCTTTATTACAAATATAATATTTCTAATTCCTAATCATGTAGACCCTACTTCTCTACTTACCCCAACTTTGACATTTTAACATTACCGGACCACTTACGACAAATATTTACTTTTTACCACAACATTCCTATTGTACTTTGACTGTTACCGTACTCTACTTTATTGGCGGCACCGTACTAATGGCATTGTTATCTTCTATTGGACGCTCACTACTAATTATACTTAACAACATCTATTCCTAATACATACATTAATGAAATAGAAATTACGGAGGAAAATTTTAGTGTCGACAAGTCTCGTTCGATCCTAAACCTAAAAGGGACCCTCTATAATAGCCTATCTCAGTTTTTCCTTCTAATCGGTGCTCTCGACTATTATTTGCAAAGCGCACCAAATAGTGCAGTTCAGTGTAAGACTATCAATTGGTATATTTTACAAACGGTGGGTCGTGGTATCGAAACACACGTCTAGGTGGCTAGGTGAATACTAGAGGAGGTGTCATTTTGATGCACGACAACGTCGTTGCTTCTGGGCTACCTCGTTCAGGTGTAGTCCCTTAAGAGCCCTGAGACCAAAAAATCATTCAACTTTGAAGGGTGACTACATGCACTCCGTGGCACCTAGAGATGTCGTTTCAATCAATCCTACACCTTCAGTGTTGGGTACCCTCTACAATAGCCTATCTCAATTTTTTCCTTCTCCAATCAGTGCTCTCTCTACCCTATTGTTTGTAAATGCACCGAATAGTGTAGTTTGAGACAGTGTAAGGCTGTCAAATGGTATATTTTGCAAATGGTGGGTCGTGGCACCGAACCGACTATGCACCGACACATCTAGGTGGCTAGGTGAACACTAGAGGAGGCAGTCATTTCGGTGTGCAACAACGTCATTGATTTCCAGGCTACCTCGTTCGGGCGTAGTCCCTTAAGAGCCTTGAGACCAAAAAATGTTCAACTTTGACGGGTGGCTGCAGACTCCGTGGCACCTAGAGACATCTCGTTCTAATCTAGAACCTTCGACGTAGGGACCCTCTATAATAGCCTGTCTAGTTTTTTTCCTTCTCCAATCGGTGCTCTTACTGCCCTATTATTTGTAAAATGCACCGAAATAGTGCAGTTTGAGCCAGTGTAAGGCTATGTCAAACGATATATTTTGCAAACGGTGGGTCATGGCACCAAACCGACTACACCTGACATGTCAGAGTGGCTAGGTGAATGCTAGAGGATGTGGTGTTTTGGTGCGTGTAACAACGTCGTTGCTTCTGAGCTACTTTGTTCGGGCGCAGTCCCTTAAAAGCCTTGAGACCAAAAATATCGTTCAACTTTGACGGGTGGCTACGCATACTTCGTGGCACCTAGAGACGTATCATTCTAATCCTAGAACCTCAGTGTAAGGACCCTCTATAATAGCCTGTCTTAGTTTTTTCCTTCTCCATTTCAGTGCTCTCGCTGTCGTACTGTTTGCAAACGCGTGAGAATAGTGTAGTTTGAGCCAGTGTAAGGATGTCAAACGATATATTTTACAAACGGTGGGTCGTGGCACCGAACCAACACTGTTCCAGACACATCTAAGTGGCCAGGTGAATGCTAGAGGAGGTGGTCATTTTTGTGTGCGCGATAAGGGTCATTGCTTTCGGGCTACCTCATGTTCGGGCGCAGTCCCTTAAGAGCCCAGAGACCAAAATATCTTTCAACTTTGACGGGTGACTATTCGTGCACTCCGTGGCACCTAGAGATGCCTCATCGGATCTTACTCCTCAGTGCATAGGGACCCTCTATAATATTATGTCTCAGTTTTTTCCTTCTTCATTTCGGTGTTCTCACTGTCCTACTATTTACAAACACGTGGAATAGTACAGTTGGAGCAAGTATAAGGTTATCAAATGCTATATTTTGTAAACAAAGGGTCGTGGAACCGAACTGACTACGCCAACACATCCGGGTGGCCAGGTGAACACTAGAGGAAGTGGTTGTTTTGGTGCGCGACAAGGGTTTTTACTTCCGGGCTACCTCGTTCGGGCGGAGTCCGTTAAGAGCCTTGATACCAAAATATCGTTCAACTTTGATGGGTGACTACGCGCACTCTGTGGCACCTAGAGAGGCCTTGTTTGATCTTGTCACCTCGACGTAGAGACCCTCTATAATAGCCTCTCTCTTGGTATTTTCCTTCTCCAATCGGTGCTCTTGTTTCCCTATTATTTGTAAATGTGCACATGAAATAGTGCAGTTTGAGCCAGTGTAAGGTTGTCAAATGGTATATTTTACAAACGGTGGGTTGTGGCACCGAACCGAATGTGCACACACATAGGGATGGTCTTGTAAACACTTGCTTCGGAGGCTTCGTCTCGGTTCTCTAGAGCTGAGACCAAAATAGGTCCTTCGACGGGGCTACTCAGACTCCTGGCACCTAGAGGAGCCAAGAACCCCCTCCATAGGTACATAAATCATTGTTAATTGTAACTTTCTCTTTTCTTGTAAAACAATGAAAGCTTCTCTTAGCTTTGAGAATTTATAATTCTCTACTAACAATGCCAACCACGTGAAGGTGGAAGCTTTTCTGGCACCACTAACCTGCACATAAAAGTGTTAGTCAAAGAAATTTAAGTTTCAAATCAAAACCATACTATCTATATATATACAAAATACACAAATTTAATAAAATATATGAACTTAAATTTATCTAATATAACAAATTTATATATACCAAAGAAATTCAAAGAAATTATATATAACAGACATGAGCATTGTAAATTCATTCCAATGAACCATCAGGATCGGATCTACTCTGAATAGCAGACAAGATTACTTCATGATCTGACTCTCGAACCTTCCAAAGAATCTTGTTATTAGGCCTTCCTCGATATCTATACAGCTGAATATTTGTCTCTAGAACTAGATGCGAATATAAGATTATTTTCATGTGTGTCTCAAAGTCTTCAAACACCTAAACAGAGGAGTTTTTTAATGGATACCGTCGAAGCCAAGTTCGAGTAACTACCACTGACCCTGTAGGGTACTCAATATCTTCACCATCTATAATAGGAGAAGTCAACTTCTTTCTTTCCTCGATGCAACGACATAAGAAATAGTTTGTTTCTTCTTCATTGTCTTCTGTCGCAATAACTGCAAACACATGTCCTACAAAAAAATAACTTTCAACTCAAATTTAAATTATACATATTAAAATTTCAATGGACATAACTCAATACAAAAATTAAATAAATAACCATAAATACCTTGTCGCACCAAAATTGAAATTTCGTCAAAGTCCTTGGATGTTGTAACTTCATCTACAGAAACAAGTCATAATGCTTGTGGAGGTTGATAACTAGGAAGCGAGAGTTAGAGGCCTACAAATCCATCCATCCACCCATTCTTGTGAATCACACTCAGCAGTGACAAATTCGATACAAGATGCACAAAAACATGTCAAATTTCTTGTCCATGTGGCCCACGAAGTAGCGTCTGAGCTACAAAATGAGTGCATATCACTGGACCCAGTGAGTGTCATACAATCCTCGTAGTTAGCAATTTTTTGTTCCTCTATCAACCAAAAATATTTGCAAACCGTGGAATTTTCTTGAGAACCTTGGGCCATGTTGTCAATACACCATTCCACTATGCTCTTTGCATCTTTCAATTTAGCACCATATTTGTACTTCAACTCTTCTCTTGCAAGAGCTCTTTTCACACATGCCCCTACACTGTCATGCTCTCCTTTTCCATGTCCAGCCTCAGTGAAACTCCAAATATGTTGCACACCCATCTTGACATGCATCCTGCTCATCCAATAAAACATTCGTATGCATTCTTAAACTGAGACGTGCAATTATCTAACCATATATAATGTTGTTTGAAGTGGATGTCCCTATCAAACAAGTTTCCATAAAATAACTGGAAACACCCTTGCACAAATTCAGTAGAATGAGTACGATCATCACTGATATAAAAGTGGTACTCTCTTAAAAAATTTTGATCATTCTCTGTACTGTCAGGAGAATGTATAAATGTCTATATGCATAAAAATGAAAACTTGTACTGAGTTGTAATATTGTGATTGAACCTCCATTTGTGGTTGCAATGTGTAATTCTCTGCAAAATTGACCACTGAAACAATAGTACCAATAGGAAATGTGTCTTTGCATATCTTGAACTGTTCATCCAACCATCGAGCTCTGTGTGTATGCCTAGCATACTCATAAACAATTTCATCCTTAAATTTTCTCATAAATTGAAAAATAGGCATTTGTTCTGTAACTAGCTCACACCGTTTAGACTCTTTTCCATCTTTCAACTGGTATGCAACTAATTTATATTTATCAAACTCAACTAAATTATTTCCTATTGCACCTTCAATTTTCTCATGGATGCAACTTTCCAATTTAGGTAATCCGCCACATGTACCACAACTTCCATCTAAACAATCCTGACTATAAAAAAATTGTCCAACTTCTTTTTCACAAAATATCGTAGGAATGAAATCCCTGGAAGATATTGGTGGAACTTGAACACCACATTCCGATAACATAGTTTTAGAATGAAAAATAGAACGAATACATAAAAATTTAGCATAATGCATAAAAAATTCAACATGTTGCCTACAAAAACAAGTGGTGCGAGCGTGGTTGATTTTCACATAGAATGGTTTTAACATTTCAAAAAAATGTTGACTAATTTTAATTTCCAGATGCTCTTGTTCAAACTTACGAAAAAATTGAGTTTGAGTCATATCTAAGAAATGCTTTGGATGTGGTTCACGATTAATAGAACCAACTCTCCATTTTACAACATCTCTTGTATTAGGTGAAACTCTAGTGTTATCATGCCAAAATTGAATAACAACTTCTCTTATAGCATCAATATTATATTTGTCCTTACGTGGTGCTCTAGCAGAAAATGCCCAAAAATCGGTGTTATTGAGTGATTGAAGGATATTACGTCTTTCAATTACTTTCATTAGAGTTTTTCGATTAACTTGCAACATTCGACTTGTTTGCATAATCAAACGTTGTTTTTTTATTGATTCACTTACAACACTAGTAGCAAGTACACAATGCACAATATTACTATCCCTAGTGCGTCTCTTGACACCAACAATGTGATATGCATCATGAAGGTTTTCAACAATTGTAGAGGTTTGACCACGTATATTAGATGTTGTCAATCCTAAGGTGTTTAATGTAGGTCTCATTTTATTCAATTTCATCAAACTAACCAACAACTGACATCTTTGGGAATCATTTAAAATTTCAAAATGATTATCCCAAATTTCAGTGGCTTTTCTTCTGATTTTTCATTTAGAAAGTTTGTCACACATTGGTTTCAAAATGTTTTCATCAATTTCAATAAAATAATTAGGTTTCTTACAGAAAATCCTAGGAGGTGTTTTTGTCAAATTTTGCTTGTCTACAGTTTCAACCTGAATTTCTTTATTCACATTTTCATTGTCTCCTTCAATTTCAACATTTGCTACATCACGAGTATTTAATTCTTCTTCAACATTGACAGTAAAAACATCTTCATCATGAGTATTTAATTCAACTTCAACATTGACAGTAGAAACATTACCTGGTTCCTCATTGCTTACAATAGTAGGGGTTGAAGATGAACCTCTTCTTGATTCATGAAGATTCCGCATTCGCTCAGCATTTTGAAATATGTTTGCCTCTAATTTGTTTGGTGCTTTTTTACTTAATGACTTCCTTTTTTGACTTCATTTCTTGTCTCCCATGATGTTTTACTTTCGGTGATAATAAAAACGTGTAGAAAATGGCAAAATTTGTAGTAATTCATACGGTAAAGTCAAACAGTAAAAATCACATGGTAATTAGAACATTGGGATGCATATAAATATGATTTATGAACCGCGATCATTGCTTTATAAACTGTGCTCATGGTTTATAAAGCGTGATCAGTTCTTGTTTAAAAACCCATGATTGTGGTTAGTAAACTGCGATCGCGGGTTCTATCTGTATTATCAAATCTGACCCTAAGGCTCAGGAAATCTTTTTTTTACCCCAACCAAAGCTATGGAAGGTCATTATGAAGTGTAAAGGGTCAAAAAACTTCAAATTTTACTCTTCCACAGACTTGAACCATGCTAAAAACTAAAAACATTTCACAAAAATGGTGCCATCGCGTAGGGGGGACTATTAGCTTCGTAGAAATATTGATTTTAAAGTGAATAGAATAAGATAAATATCATTTTATAATTTTTTACTAACAATAGGTCTTTAAGATATTTTTTCCTGCGAATGTTCATGTCTACATTTAAGACTGCAAATTTTGTTTCGCTTATCAAAATGTGATAAAACTTATACCATCCCAAGCGTGGAGAAATTCTATACACGTTAAAAAAAATTATTTGATTTCGATATTTTTTGATATAGTTATGGTGGGTAAACGGAAAGCGCTCCGTTTTCTAAATATTTTTAGACCATTTTCACGGAAAAAATCATAAAAAAAAATATTGCTCGAAAAAATACAAAATAAAATCCATCCCAAGATAGACAACTACATATAACTTTTCACCAAAGGAAAAAAAATAACAAGATTTGGTCATCCAAATCGCGGGCAAACGGACTACAATCTTATAGGTTTTTTCAAAAACAAAAACCAAGTCATATAATTTTAAGTGTTTAATATAGCTAAACTTGTCCATTTTTTAAAAAAAATAGTATTTTAGAAACTAGATTCCGGATACTACGATTCATATTTATATAAATTTTTCTAATTTTGAGTGCGCATATTCTAATAATCCCTACAAGTTGAGATTTCTTTGTTTTTTGCAATATGACGTCCACTTATGACCCCTTTTTTTCCACCATCTTGGTGCACTTACCGTACCCTTGTGCATCATTTCTAGTTGTTTCCAGGCATCGGTGAAGGATTCCATGTGTCCTATGTGTAGTAATAACTCATGTTTTATACTTTGTAATAGGATCGACATGACTTCATGGGATTTATGGGAGGAGGAACTTAGGTTTTCAAGGGTTTTCTTATCTTTCTGTGGATCTTTTATCCACACCAGTGATGAGATCCCATAGTTTTCTTGCCATGAAAATTACTTTCATCCTAACTCACTAAATGTTATATTTAGTCCCATTAATTAGTTGTGATTTATCCATTGAAAAATTGGTCGTTTCAGCCATTTTCAATGATAAATACCAATTCAACTACAACAATAAAAAATACATGAGAGATTAAATCAAAAAATTAAATGTCAAAAAGTAGTTTATTTCACTATTTACAATTTTATAATTTATATAATTTTCTTGGAAAAAAATTAAACTTAGTTTTACACAATAAAACCTTAATTTTTGAAAGGAAAATAATTAATCTAAAAAGCTTAATGTCTTTCCTTTTGATTTTCTAATAAACTTGTAGATAATTATTACTATAAGAATAAAAAAACTTTATAACATTTATTTTTTATAATATTATTTATTATTTATAACATACATTTTCCTTGTATATTGAAGTTAAATAAAACAAACTAAAATATTTCTAATATAAAATAAATGTGTATTTAATACTATAGTCACCTAAATCTGACTACGCAATTTTAATGCTAAAATTGCACTAATTATCCTCTTTCTCTTCATTTCATTACAATTAGTGTTTTACCACTTATTAGCTAATGTTTCCCTTCATCTCGACCAACTAATGACACTTCATTAATTAAATAGCTTCAAACCGCATCCTGAATGTCAATTAATGTCACTTCGTTAGGTAAAATTCTCTTTTAATTAATTAATTAGCCATTATTGATTAATTAATCCTTTCAATCTTGTATTTAATTAATAAACCTTCTTATTAGTTAAATCCTCCTTTCACACCCTTCAAATTCTTCTAATTTCCTTCTAAATCATCTCCAAATGGATTATATAAGCTTAATTTAGCCTATTAATTAATCCTAGTTGATTAATTAAATCACCCCCAACTCACATGAGTTGATAATCTCTAATTAATCTCTTATGATCATACATATACCTTTCTAATTCTAATTTACCTTTATCTCACATTCGCTAGGATACAAGTGTAGACATCTAACTTTGGTATCTATACTGAATCGAAAATCCAGGTCAAAAATTTAATTTTTTTTACTTTCGGACCCCTATAGGATTATTAAAAATTACCATTAAAATTTACTTTGTTGTAAGTAAAACAATAAAAAATAATGCAAGAATATAAATGACACTGCACATAGATTGATTATAGAGTTCAGCAATATCCTACGTCTCCTGGTTCTTTTGAACCATAACACTAGTCAAAATTTGTAAGTATAATGTTATTTCTTACAATAAAACCTAATGGAACTTTACTTGCCTATAAAGTGGTCCAGTATTTCAAAGAACACTGATGATCAATCGATCTGTCCTCCACCTTCCTGGTGTGCAATAATCCTACAAAACTTGATCGGCCTTCCAGACATTCGCAAGATGTCATATGGCTCTCCTGTCAAGAATTTTAGGCTTTGCAAATAAAAGTGTGGTGTTATGGGCCAATTGGTGATTTTCCAATAACTCCCAATTTTTTACAATTTTCCCATTAAAATGATAGGACTTAGCTCCCCAATATTTTCCTATTAAAATATTAAATAGGACTTTATTACAAAAATATTGCCTTAAAAAATATAAGGCCTATTGAAATAACTTGGAATTTCTTAATATTCTCCCCGAGCTCCTTTATAAAAAACCCTAATACCTTCATTGCATTTCTCTTAGGCCTTGATTAAATCAAGTACTATATTATAGTTTGAAACTCTATTAATCTCTTAGCCACCAATATGGTTTTAATAAAGCTTAGCCCATCACATTCCAATTGTGTGTATAAAATGGGAGAAGGGCCCTTATATAGGCCAAAGTGGTCCGCAAATATTGTATATAGGGCTTATCACTCTCATCTCATCACAACCGCCTATATAGGACGGATGGTGAGGCTTCTCTTCTTGTAATGGAGAGGTTGGGGGATCAAATCCCACCTAGGATTTTGGTGTGGACCATTTGTATTTTCCGTGGGCTATATCCCACATGTTTAGCATGGATGGCGGGGGTTGCATTTTAAAATAGGCTCGACCGTCCATTTTTCACGTGCCTCCGGTCATGCCTTTGAATCCTTTTGTTTGGCCACATATATGTGGATATCTGGTTGTGCACTATTTGTTGAGGTTGTCAAATTATAAGTGATAAGCATGGATACAGGCCGAGTTGCGTTGCATAGTCCTTGTCATTCATTGTGCCATACGGAAAAGGGCCCAAGCTAGTAGATGATAAGGTGGTTCGAACATGTGATAATATCTACAATATATATAGGAAGTGCTAAGCTATATGGTTTGAATAATCACCAATTCATACACCAAGGTAACAATATAATCTTGAACAATATATTAAGTCTTAACTCGAATCATGAGGAAAATAGATAGGCCAAGTATAGTGGATAATCAATGTGGTCAACTCAGTGAGGAGGTGACCACCCCACCAAGCTCAAATTAACCCTGCAATGCAAATTAGTAAGGTATAGTCCACTTATCACTCCTCAATAAGCATATCGGGAAAATTTGAATTCGTGGTGGCTTGAGGACCCATCTCGTCGGCGATAATAAAATAGAGCTCACAGTGGTTGGGCTCCCTTCCGTAACAAAAGTTGAGCCTCTTGTTCTTGTGACAAACTTCTCACTCATCGAAGACTGAAGGTTACAACCAACTCGAACAACCCTTCATTTTTTTTATTTTTGCCACTGAGTTGTAATGGGTTAGTTGACCTGGTCCCGCTGAGGGCTGACTGCAGCTTTGACCATCCACCATTTGCACATACAGACTTTGTTTTCGATGTTCAAATAGTCGACGGAAATATCTCAAAGTTATCTTTTATACTATGTTGATCTTGGGAGATTTAGGGAACCTTTTTCCTCTGCACTTTCCTCTGGATCACACCTCTCTACTGGGAAAGGATTTTGTTCCACCAAAAGCTTACTACAACATTTTTCCACCCTATCCTGAATTCGAATACTCTTGGTCTTGATCCTGGCCCTGTGGGTTATGGTCCCACCATGATTATTCCTTTTTCTTGATTTCCTCATCTACCCTCTAGGGATATTACACTTTGACAATCCCTAATGCTTGTATTCCACATTTGCCTTTTGAGGTCTTAATTTTTGGTAACACAGAAGAAATATACTACTACATCTGCCCTCTAGGGGTATTACACTTCAGCAACATATAGTCTACATGGAATTAAATATTTCCCCATCTTCCCTCTAGGGGTCTTACACTTTAAAAACACCCAAAAATATGTACTGTTACATTTTCCTTTCAAGAGGTCTTACACTTCAACAATACTAAAACATCACCACATCTTCACTGTAGGGGTCTTACACTTCAAAAGATGCCACGTCCACGATGATCAGCTACCATTTTGCTGCACGGTCATAATTCCTCTATACAAAATGATGATCCAAGATTATTTCTCATGATCTCAATAATGGTGACTTCAAGCTCATTGTACAGTTGATACCTCTACACGTACAAATCCTCCTGTTGATGATGTGTTGCACGAGCTATAATGGGCCTCTTCACAGAATGAATATCTGACCTAATGTCAGATGCCAATGGTTCTCAACTATCATTTTGTTGCATGATCACAATACCTCTACATAGAATGAAGTTCCAAGCTGACACGTGTGAGCTCAAATGTCTACACATATGGCTAATAGATCTCCAAGCTTAATATGAGTTAAATCCTAATCCTCAATATACCATTTCTAATCTCTGTTTTCTATCATTTTCTAGTTTCTTCTCCCTTAGATCCCTTCTGCAGTCTAAGTCTAGCATCCACAAGCTCATGTCTTGTATCCAGATCCTTGGGGCTCTACCTATTCAATTTACATTCCAAATCCACCCTCCCAGGTTGCTTTCAACTTACCTCTACATAGTCTAGGTCACCATCGACCTAGACCAAGTATTATTTAATTTGAATTTATTCAGATTAAATTAGTATCTATATTAGACCTCAATTACTTTTAGATTTAGTAGTATCTCTATTCCTACATGTAATTTTCTTATCCATCTTTTATTTCAATTTCTCTTATCAAACGGGGGTTCACATCCATGAAAGGAAGGTAAAACTTCTTATAGCTGGATTTTTTCAGGAAACCCCTGCATATCTCATCTAATCAATCTCTTTTCTAGTGATCCTTATTTACAGGTTTATCTAGTTGTAGTAAGGATCTATTATTCACTTGGCACCCATACATCCATATCACACATTTTAGGTACCTTAAACCCTCCATCATTCGAGGTTATTTAGTTTTCTTTAGTACTGACCCATTAAATTGATTAGGAATGAAAAATTAGATAAACATTCTGGCATGCCTGACGGGAGAACCATTTAGGTTATCCTTTTGTATTTCTTTCTAGTTTTTGCTTCTTCTGTCTTCTACTAACATTGCACCACAAGGCTTCACTTTTTGCTTGCTCGTGTTGGGTTTGGATGCTTGGATTGATCTTCCCCTAAATTTCAAATAAAAAGGAAAATCTATATCTAGGTATTGCTAATTTTTCCCTATTTTCTCCTTTCTGCATCATATTTAACTTTCTGGTGGGTGTCCTCATCAAAATATCACCCTTCAATTTGATTTTTAAAAGAACCTTTCTTTTTGCATTCTACTTGATCACAGAGTTTAAATAGGGGTTAACCTTTTGCATCTCACCCTCCTCACACACAACCTAAAACTCACAAACCAATCAACACATTAAAACAACATCCTACCCGGTAGATTAACTGGGATTTCATCACCTAATAGGAAGCTTCCTGAGACTCTCCCAAGCCAAAAAAATATTGAAACCATCCTTAGATGTTCGTTCCTTAGGTACCTTTTTTATCCACCTCCCTTTTTATTTTTCTACCATTTATTAATTAATCATGTTAATAATAAACTCATTTCTTGATTTATTTGTTAACAAATTACATAAACAAATTCTCACCTACTTCATGCATATTTTCACCCTTCCTCAAGTTGAGGTAACACAATAATTCACTCCATCCAATCACATCTCTTCCTTTAATGATCCCTCCCAATAATATTCTAAACTTGAGGCCACACCTTTGGTTTCCCAACCCCTTGTCAACATGCCCTTGCCTCTTGAGGACCATGTCATCCAAAATCATCCCTATCTTGAAACCAATCCTTGTATCTCTCATCAATCCATCCTTTTTAGACCAACTACACCCCCATCTCCTTATCCTTTAAAGACTATTGGACCTCCTTCTATCCCCATGTATGTCTTCTTATTTCCCACAATCTTTCAGTCCTATCAATATACTCAATTGGTGGATCCCATTCCACCCATTTCACTTTATGCCAACTCTATCACTATTCCATTCGCTACTAGTATGCCTATCCAGCCATCTCAACCTCTTAACACACATATCCTCACTCATCATTTTCCACAAAAACTTGTCTCATCTTAACAATCATATCATGTTCCCATCTCCCACCAACAATTATTTCAACAACCACCCTTTCAATCACAACCCATGACTTACGCTCACCCCCAAAAAATTCCTCAAACACACGCACATCCACAAAATTATCAACTACCTTATCAAGTTAATTTCCATCCCACAAAATCACAATCCCAACCAAAGATCATAGCAAACAATCCTATGCATGCACTAATGAGTAGGTTGGCTAGTCTAGAGGTTGTTACCTTGGGACCCAAGGTTACATTATCTTATGAAAAAATCTGTAATAAACCCATTCATCTGTCATTTCCAATCAAAACCTACCCTCCTCATTGGGATCTTCCCAAGTTTACCAAGTTTAACAGAAAGGAAGATCCCTAATAACATCTCCACGCATTTGAGCATGCATGTACCTTATCGCACATGATAAAGAACTTATGTTTTGCACCTTTCCTATATCCTTGGTCAGTCCAGCATTGGATTGGTACAATGGGATTCCTCTACATTCCTTATTCTCCTTTACCCAGCTAATGCAATTGTTCCTAGAGCATTTTTTGATTAATATTGCATGCAAAATCACTATTAATGATTTCTACACCATTAAATAGTCTTGATGATGATTCTATCATTTTTTTTTTTCTTGATGGTGTGGCATTATAAGCCAACTGTCATTTACTCTTCCACAAACTAAGCTCATCAAAATCTTCTTACGTTCTTGTGTGAAACATATTTCTTCTACATTCCAAATCCAATCTTTCCAAACATTAGAAGAATCCTTCATCGTGTCTCACAAAATCAATACTCGTGCCCTTGATCAAAGCCAACTCAAACTTAAATCAAACAAGCCCAAGACCAAGTTCATCAAACCCACTACACATAGCGATAATTCTAAAACTACTACAAATACCATCATGGTTTAATCCCCATCCACATCTCCCTTTCACAAGGAGTCTTCCCAAAGATCTTTTAGACAATATCCTAACTATACCCCCTTAGGGGAATCCTGTAGTTCGGTATTTGAGAATTCGATAGTAGCATACTCCATCCAACTTCCTCCCATAAAACCCGTGGATGAATCATGACCCAAGCCCGCTTGGAATCAGAAAGCCCATTATTATAAATATTATCAAGTCAAAGGTCACGACATTGAGAATTTTTGTTCCTTCAAATATTGCATCCAACAACTTATAAATCAGGGGGATATCCAAATAGACAACTCCACTGCCTCACCTAGCCAACCCCTCACTATAATTAAGAAATATTTTCCTAATCAACCACAAAAAAATCAAGCCACCCCTTCTACATCTCAACTACCAAATGTTCACACAATTAACACTATTAATCAAGATCTCATCTCACTTATGGCTCCGCATTTCCTACCTTATACATTATTCCCACTCCTTATTCGGAACCTATCATAACAACAACTTTCACAACCCTACAAAATTTTACTACTTATCCTATACCTATACCTTCTCCTACCCTTACCACATCCACATAAACTTTAACATTAGCCTCTACTTCATCCGCTTCGATCAAGCACCAATCTATCACATCATATTTATCCTCAGCACCTATTTCAAACCCATTGATATACACACCTATCTCTACATATCTCACATCTATTCTTGTACCCACATCTACATCAAAAACACCTACTATTACATCCACATCACCTATGGCTATAACCATCTCAACCATACTTGTTTTTACTACATCCCAATCTCTCACGTTTAGTCCTTCATCAAACACTTGAATCTACATCACTCACTTCCAAATCAATCCCAACTACACCTATTTATACCACATGTATTTCTACAACCTAACTTACACCTATTCCAACACCCATTTAGAGGTATGTACCTAAATATTTACCTATGGCTACATCATCCATTTCATCCCAATCTTTTATGCCCACTCCTTCTCAACCATATATTCCTATATCTACATTTGTATCCACTACCGCACCAATCACATCCTCTCGATTTGCAAACATATAAATGGTACCCCTCATGAAACAAAAACCTCCACCAAAAACAAACACAATGGGGATTTGTTCTCCCTCTATAAAATCAATTATTTATACATCAATCAATCTTGAATCTATACCTACATCTTCAGATCCATTGGTTAAAATTATAGTCATCCCCACTAAGGGTAAACTTTCTCGATCAAAATATATGACTTGGTAAACATCCCCAAAATTCTCCCATTCACATTCATAAGAAATTATACCAGATCTCTCCTATGTTATCCAACATTTTAAAATACATCCCAAGCACACCCTCATCTATTTTAGGGTCAGCCCCTTCATCTAAGACATATCATAATAATAAATCTAAATCCAAACAATCTAACTCTCCTCCTAAATTTGATTCATCTTTCAATATGCCTAATTTACACATCTAATCTACATCTACACCTAAGCCCAAACATCCTATTAAAACCCACAAGAGTTATCTTCCTCCTAACATTTCAGTTGGGTCTTATGCAAACATATTTCGACACTTAATCCAAATATTTTCCATCACGCTTCTTCATGTTAGAGAATTTAATCCTAATAGTAAGAAGTCATCATGGTTTGATCACATTTGCATTTGTACTTATCATCGTACTCTAGGTCATGACATTGAGCATTGAAAGGCCTCTGAGACCATCATCTATGACCTTATTGAGAAAGATGATTTCCTCATTCAGAGGTAAGATCCTTCTCCATCCACAACCAATCCACTTTGTGTTCCATCCATTGGGTTTCCTAAGAATCCTCCATCCACATCATCCCTTAACATATCTCCTACACATGAAGGTCCTCCTTTTTTCATTAATACTATTTATCTTTCCAACCACCTTTGTGGTCCCCAACCATATATCCAATCTAAATCTAAGATGATCCCACCTAATCTCCTTCAACATTCATTATCTCATGTACGTCTAAGTTGCCAAATGTTGGGGGATCATCCTCCCTTTCTTCTTGATACCCTTGCATCTTCTGTGTCCATACATGCTAGGGTAATTTATTCTAAGATCAATCCACTTACAAATTAAATATAAGCCCACTTTTGTGGCCATTACTTGAAAAGTGTATTTCTCAATTCCTAATCGCTAAGGAGTTGCCTATATTTTCCAATCTTCATCCAACTCATTCAATCTAAATAAAATCTTCTTATCACCTTATCCTTCCCTTAGGGGGACCATGTCTTCAAAATCCACTACTGTGGTCAT
Source organism: Taxus chinensis (assembly GCA_019776745.2). Lineage (NCBI taxonomy): Eukaryota > Viridiplantae > Streptophyta > Pinopsida > Cupressales > Taxaceae > Taxus > Taxus chinensis. The sequence continues at coordinate 712,268,367 of CM034154.1, forward strand.
AGTTTTCCCTCCCTTGAGGGACCATTTAATCTTGTTCAAAAGTCCACCTTTGTGGCCATATTTTTAATCTTTTGATCTTCTCATCCAAATTCCACCATTGTGGACATATTTGTATCTCCATTGAGAGACATTTTACCTTCATCCTAAGTCCACTTTTTATAGCCATCTACTCAGGGATGCATGTTTCCTTCGCTTCCCTACTTCTAAAAAGGTAGCGTATAGTTTTTATCTTTTCTTATTCATCTCATTGTGTCAAATCTCTTCCAAGCTATCATTTTATCTATCATAACATCGCTACTCTAGAAAGGATCCAACACAAAAAAATTTCCCTTAACTATATTGGATCATACATTCTCATGTATAAGTATGGGTCAAAATCCTATTATTTGGCATCCCTTGAGGGTAAACCAGAATTAGAACCTCTTAACACATTGTACTTGTGACCATTCTACTATTAGCATGTCTTCCAGTGCTCTTAGTCATATCTTTAGATCATTCCTCCATCTTAGCCTTTTCCATCTCTCATTGTGATGATTTGGAATTATATGGTTTATCGTCACTTCCTAGATATGATCTTAAATATGGGCACCACAGATCTGCCCATAGCATTTTCCTTATGGATAGGATCTCCCTTCTTGGTGAGATCTCCACAATCATTACATCCATCACCCTCTTTGTCACCTATTGGAACCATACAAGGGGTCCAAGGATGTCTCTTGTACATTCATTATCCCCTTTTAAGTTGTCTACCTAGTTATTCCTAGATCTTCCCCATGTAAAGTTATTAAAAATAGACTACTCCCTTGAAGGACAGTTGTTCATGAAAAAAAAACATTTAAAAAAAGAGAAAAGAAATCAAAAATAAAATCAAAATCAAAAGAAATAAACCAATCCCTTGAAGGAAGGCTATCATATATTATGTATAAAGTAGACCATACCCTTGAAGGATGGCTACTCTTTCATGGCATTGAAGGCTTCCCACATTGACCATCCTTCCATTTTATTATCATCCTAAGAAAGCTTCCCGCATTGATCATCTTTCTTCTATAAAACTTCCTGCATTGATCGGTTTTCTCTTTCCCCTTCCCAGAGTTGGGGCATAGATTTAGGGAACACTACTTTTAGAGAACCCTCTTCCCATGTACAAGTTACATATCAAACCCCTTTATTGTGTTGACATTAGGTTTATAAGTTAATTTTTTCCACATTTCCTTCTGATATTTGATATAACCAACTGTCGTTGGTTGCATACTAACATTTATTTTGGTTGCATGTGCCTTGTGTTACCTGGATCCCCTTCTTGTTTACCTCCAATGCAGTTTGAGGCATCTTTTCCTCATGTGTTCCTTGATATGATGTAGTGTCGTTCATACCCATAGGTCGTCATTGTTAAGTCTCATCTTATCCTACACCTCATCCAACTTTATTCAACCTCTCTAACTTTCAATTCCTCCTTTGAGGCCATATTTATTCCTCCCTTAGGGAATTTTATTTGAACATTTATTCTATCCATTTCTACCCTTGAATTCCACTATTTTGGCCATATTTGTTCCCTTCTTAGGGGCACCATATTCTCATTCAAATTCCACATTCATAGCCATAATTATTTTCCCTCCGAGAATTTTAAATTATCCCTTTATACACTCTAAGTCCACCTTTTTGGCCATACTCCTCCTTTGAGCATTTTTGTTTAAAATCCTATCTAATCTGCGTATAAAGTCCACCTTTATGGCCATACTTACTCCCCCTTAGGGAATATTATTTCACCACCCGCTTTTTCATTTTTCCTTCTCGGCTATTTTTTTTACTCCTCTGGGGCACCATATTTTTATCATCCTTGTCCCTTGTGGATGCATACCTTTTCACTTGATTCCTCATCTATGAAGGATTTCGCATGTAGTTGCACATACTTTGATATTTTCCTATGTCTCATCGGTCATCGCGAATTACATTCATATTGTAGTGATCTTCACACAATCACTGGCCCGTAGAACATTGTAGCCTGTCTCCATTGAGACCGTAATTTTCCTCTACCGATGTGATATTGGAGTCACCACCATAGTTTTTATTGTTATTACGATCCATTTTTGCTTAGGGAATCTTTCCTTGGATATAATTTTACCCATTTTTCTTCACCCACCCACCCTTTATCATCAACCTTTTTTTAAATGCATCATCGATCCCTTCTTTGAGGGAGAGCTCATCATTTACCTTTCATTAATCCTCATTTACTCTTAATCTCTCATCATTTTTGTTTCATAGTTTTCTAGCACAAACCACTCAACAAAAAGAGGGAAAATGTAGACACCTAAATTTAGTATCTATACCCTTGTCTTCCCACATGCTTGTATTTTACTATGGTCTTAGCTAGAACCTTTAATTCCCCTTTATTTAATTAAATTCCCATTTATCCCATCACATATTAATCTTTATTAATAAACATTGGTTAATTAATCTTCGTTTATTAATTAACTAATCAATATTCACCTGCATGCCCTACTGGAATTTCCATTTAGGATTCTTTCATTCTAAATCCACATCCCTTTTCTTTTCTATCTTTTATCCTATTTAGATTTATTTCCTACACATCCCTAAATAACCTATTCCCACCTACATCCTTTAAATCAGATTTTTCATTCATCAAAAACCTAAAATCCTAACTAAATCACAACAATCTACCACATTGGGAATTTTTCCTATATTCAGAGGTGACCCAGCCTAGACGTCGTCAAACCTATTAAACTAAGTTCATCTCTTTCCATAAACAAGACAGAAAACACACAAGCGCAACTCATCCCTGATTTTCTCACACTCTACGAATCAACCTTCAAACCATAGCATCTTAGCCATCCTATTACAGCCCTTAGAAGCTCATTTTGATTATCTTCATAACTATGAGAGGTTTTGCATTGCTTTTTATGTTATCTATATCATTTCTATTGTTATCTTGTTCAATCTAACACCGTATAAGTCTAGTAGCACTTGTGACTCCATTATCAAGTTATTCTATCAATTTTTCAGCTTGTAGGTTTCCTTTTCAACTTGTTTCTCTTCACCCTTGCTTCACTCTGCTACAATTGTTGTCACCTAGCTTGATTTGCTATGAACTCAAACATCTGTAACTATGTTTTCTACTTTCAAATATTTCTTTATCCTCTGCATGTGTTTTGTCTCTTCCCCAGCCTGTTAATACCACCATCCAATCCCTCTGTTGCATTAAAACCATCGTATCTACACTCTAGTCCCCACCATTTGACCTTGGTCACCATCAACCAAGGTCCTAATCCTCAATCTACCATTAATAATCTCTCTTTTCTGCTTGTTATGGTTTTTTCTCCCCTAAATCCCTTCTGCAGGTTAACTATAGCATCCACAGGCTCCAATTTTGCATCCATACCCTTACGATTTTGCATATTTAGCTTACACTCCAAATTCACCCTACTAGGTGGCCATCGACCTGCCTCTGCACAATATAGGTCGTCGTTGACCCAGACCATGTATTATTTAATTTGCATTTATTCATATTAAATTAGTATCTAGATTACACCTCAATTACTTTCAAATTTTGTAATATCTCTATTCCTGCATGTAATTTTCTTATCCATATTTTATTTCAATTTCTCTTATCAAATGGGGGTTTATATCCGTGAAAGGAAGGTAAAACTTATAGGAGTTGGCTTTGTTCAAGAAACCCCCGCATATCTCATCTAATCAATCTCTTTTCTAGTGATTCTTATTTGTAGGTTTATCTGGTTACATCAAGGATCTATCTTTCACTTGGCACCCGTACATCCAAATCACACATTTTCGGTACCGTAAACTCCTATCATTTGATTTTATTTAGTTTTCTTTTGTACTAACCCATTAAATTGATTAAGAATGAAAAATTAGATAAACAACAAGCTTCTCCAAAATTGGAAAGCTATATAAAGAACCTAGTACACCATGTTTTAATTTACACCATGTCCTTGTAAGACATTTTCACTTGATAATAGCATTTTCATATTATGTTGAAAGCTTAATTTAAATCTCCCCTTTCTACTTGGCTAAAATTAATAAGAGAAGAACTAGAAAATGGAAATCAAGCCATATTGGTGAGATTTCTTCCTCTTCCTTGAATAACTCCTTGATCATGTTTGGTTGCATTCAGTTCAAAAAGGAAATATATAAAATGTCAAAGAACATCCAACCAACAAAGGATGTTTTAATTTCACATTGGATTTAATGTTTCATTCATGTATTTAAGCATTTCCTTTATGCTTTATCATGATGATTTTGTTTAAATTAGATTAAGCTAGAATGTATTTGGTATTAGGTTCATTTTATGGCTTAGTTTTAATCTAATACATGCATACATATGGTACGCCTAGTGGGAAACTCTTTTGTCTCATGCACACTTATTTATTTTTAGTTTAAAAAGCTTCTTTTTCCCATTTTTTCATACATGTGCTTTCAATTTGTTGAAATTTCTTTGTTTTTTGGAGAAGGTATGTTAGTGCTTGGTAATGTTGAGTCTTTTTTATAGGTATAAAGGAGGTGAAATGATGTCAAAATTAGATCTTGGTGAAACCAAAATCAATCTTTCTTTATGTTTTCATTTTAAAAGCTTCATTTTTCATCATTTTCCATGCTAACTCTTTCAAATTATTGAAATTTCTTATTTTTTGAGCATGTATGTTAGTTTTTGGTAGCGTTGAGTATTATTTTTGGGTATAAATGAGGTGGGTTGCTGTCAAAATTATATTTTGATACGAAAAAATCAAGCTTTCTTCATGTTTTCATTTTAAAAGCTTCATTTTTCATCATTTTACATTCTAACTCTTTCAAAGTACTGAAATTTCTTGTTTTTTTAGCATGTATGTTAGTGTTTGGTAGCATTGATTATTAATTATAGGTATATATGAGGTGGGTTTCTATACAATTTGGATCTTGATGGGAAAAATTCAAGTTTTCTTTATGTTTTCATTTTAAAAGATTCATTTTATATCATTTTACATGCTAGTTCTTTCAATTTGTTAGAATTTCTTAATTTTTGAGTGTGTATGTTAGTGTTTAACAGTGTTGGGTCTTCTTTGAAGGTATAAATAAGGTGGGTTGCTATAAAAATTGGATCTTGGTGGGAAAAATTTAAGCTTTTTTTAAGACGTTCTTTTGACATTTTTTTATTACAGTGTGTTCCTGTGACTATAAGAGCGTATGCATAACCTATCTTTCGAAGGCTATAACTTCTTATCCCAAATTACAAATGACTCCATTTTTTGTGATGGAAAGGTATTGAGATGAACTATATAATGAACATATAAATTTGGGATTTAACCTTATAAAAATTTAGGGTTTTCTTTCTCCTAAAACTGGTCATTTTCTTTGCACGTTAGGTTCATTTTAATTTTATCAACACCACATATGCTCTTCTCTCGCACTTTCGAGTGACCTTGAGAATCAAAAATGGCTATGATTATGGATATTTTTCTAAATTTATGGTTTTTATTTTTTTATAAATGGTGCTATCATTTCAAATATTTTTGGAAATCTCATTTTTGCTATAATTTGATTGAAATTGTGTATGCTCTTCTCTTGTGCTCTCGAGTGATATTGAGAATTAGAAACAATTTTGGATACTTTTATAACATTTTGGTTGTCATTTGAAATCATGGATAATGTGTTATATTTTGGTTTAAAAATTCCATGTTCGTTAAATTGATCAAACACCATGTATGCTCTTCTCTTGCACTTTCGAGTGACCTTGAGAAATAGAAATAGGTGAGATCCTCAATATTTTTCTAACATTTTGATCATATGGAAAAGTAATATTTGTTTGATTTTAGCATTATTTACACTTGTCAAAGACCAAAATCTAAACAATTTACTATTTTTTATGTAGGTTACCTTGGTAAAAGAACAGTGTTTAAGACACTCACATTTGAAATCAAGATAAGAAATAACAACACACACTATATTTATAGGTTCGGATAAGGGTTAAAACCCATCCGCTTTAAACTATGGGAAGTTATTTGGCTTAATCCATAAAACTCATTATGAGGATAACCACAGGAACCCCAAAATATTCATTACATTAAGGTAACTGGTTGATGAAATGGAAAGTTCCCCAACTACCCACTTATCTAGTAAAACCAGTGAGGAATATCCAAAATTAGTTTATATGAGGCCTCTTTCATTAATTTTATTGTGGGGTAATGGTCCTTTACTTATAATTTATTATTAAAAAAATGTATCTCTCTTAGACAAATATTGGTGAGTTTGAAAAAAAATCCCTAGGAAGCTATTTTGCATCGAGGCCAACTTTTCCATATCCATTATCATTGGTATTAAACCCTTACTATGAACAAATTTTTCTTAGTTTCCACTTTGTTTTAGAACAAGGATAAAATTTCAAGAACTTTTGTCACATATTTTTTCTCATAAAAACATATCCCCCTTCGTAAAATTTTGGCTCCACTTTTATCAAAAGTGCATTATCTAAACTATTTCAAAAATTGAGTGTTGAAAGTGTTGGACCCCATTCATTATAAGTGATGGTGCCATTAATGTCAAGTGGCATTGATGGAAAAATGTTTGATTGGTGAATTGAATAATTCAATAACATGAAGGTTGATTGGTAGTTCCTTCTAAAGAGATTTTAAGCTCAGAGAGAGAGTTCGGCACATTTTTAGTGCTCTTCAAGTTTGGTTGGTGAGGTAGGAGTCCATTGGAAGCTTGAACATGATTTGTATGCTTGTCTTAAATGTTATACATTTTATACATGATGATTTAATCATTATTAGGATCTCTTACAGTAAGTTTTAGGTCAGTTGGTAGGAGACACAGGTGTAACTGACACTTTTAGGCATGTTTTTGATGCCTAATGAGGTGTGATAAGCTGGTACAGGTTCTAGCATGGTCATTTGATCATGGGAGAAGCCTAAGAATAGTGTTTACAAGCATGTGTGAGAAAAAATAAGACTCAATTTAGCTCCTAGAGTCAAATTTCAAAAGTACACAGAAAGTGGCTTTAAGAACTAACCATGTTTACTAACATAACTAAGATTGTTCAAAGATTTAGAGTTAAACCTATAGATAAAAAACACATGAAATGTGTATAGGAATTTATTTTATTACTCCATGTTAAATTTCATCAAATTTTGAAATGGGATATTTTGAGTCATTCATTTTTTTCTAGAACTGCCCTCTTGAAAAAATGCATTTTGAGGCCTCTATCTTCTTAGCACACAAGAAAAAATATGAAGTCTCTATTGGATAATTCATATAATAAATTTTAAAAAAAACTCTAAGCATGAAGTTTTATGAAAAATTTCATCCAAATTGTACAAGTATCAGAGAAGTTATGAGCATTCTCCTGTTAATTATCGTTCTCTTTTCAAGGCATCTTCTTGAGCTGAGTGGTCAAATTTTAGTTCTTCAACTCTAAATACTTAGTGCATGCTAAAAACATATATGAGAGGCATAAAATACCTCATCTAATCCAATTTTATGATTCCACTATTTTCAAGGTGATATGTGTTAAACAAACATGCTTGATCTATGCAGAGATAGTATGGGATAGTCATGATTTCAAATCTCCAAGCTTGTTTTGTCAGTAAGAGGGTGATGAAGTGGTTTTGTCAGAATAAATTAGTTTTGATTCTCCTCTACAAGATCAAAGTTATGTGTTGAGGTTCTGTTGTCTCCAAATCACTGCACCCCCCGATTGGCCTGGGAATTAATCATGACATTCAGTGTGATTAGGACACATGGGATCACCTCTCAAGCTGTGGGACTTGCGCTTGAGGTGAACCTCCAGAGAAGTTCGGCTTCCTCTTCCTAAACTAAACACAACACTACTTCTGATGTAAGAAATATGAATAACTAGACCTATACTAATATTTCATGAGATTGGGGAGAGAGAATGCAAAGAAATAAAATCTATGCTCGAAGTGGTGATGCACCAAGAAAAGGGATGTTCAACTTCTAGAAGGGTTAATGTGGGTAGGATGCTCTCATCATTGGCCAGCTTCACCTATTGCAACTTGGAAATGGTACAAAAATACCACAGACTAGAAGCACACGTTGCTTCTTTAAACTTTAAACATACACAATAGAAAGATCAGCTTTAATCTGGTACACAGATAATTTGTCCAGAGGATAATCACAAGCACATATCAAATATCCACTTAAGTGATAATAATAATTCACTCTTAATCAACATAAGGAAAATAGTTTATCACAAGTGATGAAAGGTAACCACACTGTTCTTTTCATAATATGAAACAGATAATCTGAAATAAAGGTAAAATAATCAATAATGTCAAGGAATCACATTCACAAAGCATACAATGACTTATCATTCAACAAAATAAAATAGATCTTCAAGTGCAAGGAAATTTTGAATATAATTAAAAGGTTTCAACAAATCTCTGAAATCACTCTTCCAAGCTTCAAGAGTAACTTCACCAAAAATCTCTAAAAATATGTATAGCATTCCACTATTTATAAGTTCCTAGGCTGAGCCATTACAGCTAGGCCTTTAACTAACATTTAACTAAAAATAGTAATGTCATTAGTATAAGGGAACGAGATCCTATTAAAATATCAAATTTTTTGCAAAAGTTTGACCAATTCAACATTGTAACTTTGACTGATTGCAGAGCTTGAACCTATCCTTTCATGGCCGCTCAACTTTGGCTTGATTCATTTGCATCTCCTTGTTCTGTAAGTTTCTGTAGTCCTTCTTCCCATACAACCATTTGGTGTCTGTACTCGAAGAAGCACTTGATAACACCCTGAGTTTCTTCATCTCCATGTCCACATGTAGAATGATTCACTACGTCCACTGTCTCGATCTCTTTTGTGATCCTGGCTGGAAACCTTCAAAGTTTATTTGTGACTTTCTTTAGCCTCCCAATGAAATTTTGACATAAGACCAGTCGGTCAATGGAGTCACTATTGAAAGTCTTCATGATGTCATCGTCACGCTTCACCAAATCTTTGAAATTTTCCTTAATCTAGTCCTTGGGAAGAGCATCAATATTTTCATTGAAGAACTTGTAGTTGGCATTATCAAACTCCTCTAAGATATCATTCAGGGCATCTGTAATTTCCACTCGCTTCTCCTCCAATTTCTTAATCAGATCTTATAATCCTTGACACCGTAATTCCATAGCCTTTTGATATTCAAACAATTTAGAGGCCTCATCAATGACCTCTTCCTAAAGAAGCAAGTCAGAATCTTCCTCTCTAATGTCACTCCATGTTGCCAAAGTTAAATTTAAAGTATTATTATCCTCAGAGAAGGATTTGTCCATCTTAGCAATGGTGATTTTTACACCCTGCCAATCATTATAAATTTCAACGGCTTTCTTGATCAAAAGATTGGCTTCCTGTAGGATTCTTTCCATCCATCCACTCACTATTCTCCCTTTCTAGCCTAGCTTCTCGAGCTCATGATAAGAAATATCATCGATTGCAGATGAAATTTTCATAGCCATAGTAGTTGAGATGTCAATGGATGGAGTGGGCTAGGTTACTCTATGCAGCAATGCAGTGAGCTGCTCAACCTTAGCCTTGAGCTCATCCTTGGTGGCCTTGTATTTGTCATGGCCCTGAGAGCAGTGTGTACATCTTGCTTGGCTCCTTCATGAGTAGCCTTCCCCAATGATAACTTTGATATCCAGTAATTCGTTGTTGTGATTGTTTCTTTAGTTTTCCCCTCAACAGGGGTAGCCAATTCTATCACATGCTCTCTAGATAGATTAACCTTCAAACTTGATACGGTTCTTGGTCTTTTGGCTTGTCTTTTGGGCATGGCCTCCAATATACTAATATCTATAACATCTCCTAGAGAAACCTTTTTCTTTTGCTTGGGAGTCTGTCTAAATAGCCACTCTGGTATGGCTAGAGCCGATGAAGATGGAGTAGCAGATCCGATACCTGAAGCATCAGTTAGAGCAAGATCACTAGAAATGTCAGTTGATATCTGAGTAGAGGTAGTAATGATGGAAGGTGTGGATGTAAGGACAGCCATAGGAATTGACAAAGCAATGTTGAGGGTTGTCATTGAAGAAAATGGGAGTGTCAAAGGAAGTGAAGAGGAAATGGATGACCCAATATTTTCCCTAGCTGATAGAACTGGAAGTGATGAGAATACCTAGACCATATAAGGGCATGGGAAAGAAGAAATGATGGTGGAAGTGGAAAGAATTGATATTGGAAGTGATAATGTAGGAAGGGGAAGATGTGAGGGATCTTGAATGACACTAGAAGAGTCACTCACTTCAACTATTTCTATAACTAGCACTGCAGATGTTGTAATCTTGGGAGCATCAGACCTAGAGAGAGATGAGCCACCAACCACAAATGAGATCTTCTTTGGAATAGTAGGAACCCTTTGAGTCGACCTCTTTCCTTTTATGGGTGTTAGTTGGTTTTTTGCTGATGTAGAACTTGTATTTGTAGGTTGATTTTCCCCTTTGGGTGAGATTCCCAAGGTGGCCAACCAACTGAAAGTCCTCTTTAGAATGGGTCCCGCCCTTTCCTTAGTATTGTTGTATTCTTCCACATACCAATTAACCCATGGTAGTGGTTGATTGGTAATATTATCACTCTTGTATGATGAACCTAGGACCTTATCATTGTCCTGCATGTCCTTTGGCACATCACCCAATCCAAATTGTTGAACTTCATCAAGGGTTAACCTTTCATAATCCCTTTGTTGCACGATGTATTCATCCTAAAAATGAATCCGTATATCTTCTAACTGGGCCACATGAGCACTGCACTGACCTGTCTCCCCAAATTTACCCCAATAATCAAAATTAGCTCACGGATGAAAGGTCCACAGGGTTACCTCCACCATTTCTGCATCAACATTTTTTGCCTTGTCGATATTTAGGCAAGAATACCTGCCAATCGAAACATGGAAATTCATTCCTGCCTTGTGACGCTTATTTTGGATTTGATGGTAATCTAAAAACTGTTGAACTAATTCCAAAAGAATCCATTTGTCAGTAGGGCACCTTGGTAACTTTCTTGGAGCACCTATGAAACCTGGAATTTAAATGTAGGTGTATGTGGGAAACTGAAATTAGATTTCTTCCCATTCTCAAACCTCTTGGAAAGCCTCATCAGAAACCCTCGGATTATATAGTTCTTTGTCAAAACGATAGAGGACAACAATGAAGAAAGCGTCATTGACTCTTCAGAAATGCTTGTTCCCCTCATCCAGAGTGAGTTGGGGATAAAACTCGTATATTTGGGAGGTGCTATGAACACCCCTGGTATTCAATCACGCAAAATCTCCCATAAAAGCAGTCGCATATACTAGGAAAGATGTCATGTAGAAGGTCTTTGTTTTTGATACTTTTCCGAACTGATAGCAAATGTTGCTACTAACATGCTCCCCCCATCAGATAAACTCGTCATTCTTCTTGATAGGTGTTATGTACAAAAACATCCATTCCTAGAATTCCTTTGTTAAAGGAAGACCTAAAACTCTACTTAAAAGCACAATGAGATCGTTGACTTCCTAAATAAAATCCGATCGATGTATAGTTTTTGGTAATTTGGCAAAATTCTTAGTCAGATAGGATTTCACCATAACCTTTGAGCATACTTCTTCTTTTTTATCCTAGTGTTCCACTGCTATTTTTCAGTGAAATTGTGGCGTAATCTTGAACATCTGGAAGTTTAGACAAGTCCTCAAATAAATCTGGGTCCAAATGGATCACCACCTTATCATCACTATCTGTAATTTACATGGAGTCCTTGACATAGTGGGCTGCTGTAGCTAAGACAAACTCTATGCATTACACAAATACATAAAAGTTGGTGGTAAGGGCAAGACCACTATCATAGCTGGCCTGCATCCATGGCTTCTTGTTCGGGGCCTTTAATATTTCCCAGAACTCAGGAAGATCAATTTGTCCTATATCAGTGTCCCCAATATTTCCTAAGTCGGAGGACAGGCAGGTGTAGACACTAAAATTAGGTCACATACCCCCTTCATCCCTTGACATATAAACACCCTTCATCACATTAACCTAGCCATGGCCCCCTTCACCTCACTAATATTAATTTAATTAATCTAATTAAATTAATTCATTATCCCCACCATATTTATTATTTAAATATCTTAATTTAGATAATATCCACACATGCACCTCACCTGGAGACCTCATCAAGCCAACTTACCCTAAGACCTATTCTTAGTAAGTTACCATAACTAACTAAGACTTACCCAAACCTTAAAAATCAATGCCTACACTCCCTCAAACCACATTCTTGCATGCTCACAAGAAGCTCCTAGTCTAATCTATGGGATAATGACACAAGATCCAAGGAAATCAAGAGGATCTCCCAAAGTTTCACAAACCTAGTAAATCCCGCCTTGACCGACGTCAATTACTCCTAACCGTCACTGATTAAGTCGAACCGACGTCGGTTACCCCTTTTATCCCCAAAACAACCTTATTCTCAAGGCTGGAACTTGAAAGCAAGTTGGAAAACATTGGGAGAAATGTGGACGAGCAAGAACGAAATCTCAGAGAGATAACACATCTTCAGAGAGCCAATTTGAGAAAGAACTAAAATCCAAGGAGATTGAAGATCTTCTCCTGCATAGCCATCCCACCCACGATCTGATCTATCCAAGGAAAAGAGGAGTGTGCATGCATCCCATGCAGAATCTTTTCTTCAGTTGGTGATCACTTGCACCCTTCAAACCCATCATCAGCACCTCCATCCTTCACACTAAGACCTTCAGGAACGAAATCCAAGTAAGTATAACATCATACTTCGTTGGTTGATTTCATTTCATCATTATTTTATCACCCATTGTTTATCGTGCTCCCTATTGACCATATCCAACATTTTGTACCTCCATAGACCCATCAAAACCTCGTAAAAACCTATTCCAGTCACCCAATACCTCTTCTTGACCAACCAAATCCTTTGTGCAATTGTAAAGGAGACCAAAACCCCATTCTGTGACATTTTCAAATTTCACACTAACCAATGCCGGTTATACCTAACCACGGTCGGTCATCCCTGACCGACGCCGGTCTCTGTTTTTACCCACACAGTCTTAAACATAGACCTATCCACCTAATTTTACCTCACCCTCACTTACCTATGACCTACCCGAGACCTTTATCAGACCTAGAAAACCCATAACCAACCATTTGACCCATGGATTCTATTATAGCTTAGCCTCTTAGATTAGATTTGTTTTCTTATTGTGTTTTTAAGTGAGATACCTAAATCATTTCAAAATAACAATAGGATTTACCTTGTCTTCAGAATTATTTTTTTTTAAACAGTGGACTGACGTTCATCTAGGAAGTACCATGTTTCCCAGATCTAGCTCACGATAGGTAGTTCACTGCCCATATTGTTTAATTCTTTTTAGTGGTCTTGCTTTCATTACAGGTAGTTCCTCCTAGCCAAAAGGAAGCTCTCATGGTCAGCTGTGGATTTGGAATTCATACGTGCACAACAACCCATCAACTAACATTTGAAAAGGTATTCCTCCTACGCCCATTACCCTATCTGTTTCATCAACAATTCAAAGAAACAATCTAAGAAAAAGGTGAAACATTTTGGCACACCCGATGGGACCCATCCGGGGTTCCTTGCATTTCATTCATTCCTAGGAAAAAATTGTGTGTTTGTTTCCCTTCTAAAAGTGTACACACTAATTTTCTTCCCTGGTAATCCACTCCTTCTTTCTATTTGCTCTAAAGGAAACATTTCTTTTGGTGTATTTAAAAAGAATCATTTCTTCATGTTTTCTACATTTTAGTGAAAGAGCATCCCTCTTCCTATTCATCTTATTGTGTCATCCAATTTCACAATTTCGATTTGGGTTTTAAAATCATTGCATTTCATTCTAATTTTCTGCATTAGCTCACATTAATTAAGGGCAACCTATACGCTGGAAGTCATTACCAACTGATGGTTGACAAACGAATCGTAGAAAAGCACTTATATCCTTTTCTCTTTCTCTGAGTCTTACCAAACCACACAAAAATTCAAATACATACATTCTTAAACAACATCATACCTGGAAGAAGCTGTAGGTGATCACACGATCATGGCACAGTGGGCACCCAGCTCGTTGCTCTGTTAATTCATACTTCGGAGCAAAGCCCACCCCCATCATAACATTCCTGAAACCTCACCCTTTAGAACTCTTTCTTCGTAGGAAGCCTTCTTCACCAAGAAATTATATTGTTCTATTCATAACAGTCAGTCCACACAAATAGCATAAGTTGAACAAACATAATAGAATAGGCAATCTAGGAACGTTCTTTCTTGGTGTTTCTATTTGGTTTGCATTTTGAGGTGAAAGATCATGTTCATCACTTTTTTTTGTTCATCCTTACACGCTCCTCATCATAGCTGGTGTATTCCAGCTTCACATGAGTGTGCCTAGGCCATATCACCATCATTCCCAGAATTCTGGGTCTAATTCCACATCAAATTTTAATTCACAACCACTTTTTCTCATCACTGTTTCAATCTCACAATAACCGTCATTGGTCACCTTTGACCGTCATCGGTTAAACTCAACCGACGTCAGTTCTAGGTCCTTTTGCTAACCCACTCAGAAGGACATTCTCACTTCACTTTTTTCCACTTTCCACAGTCTCTGTAACTATCATTTTTTTCCCATTAACGTTTTACACACCCCTATATTTGGCATACTTGTCAGATTTTGCCTTTTGTATCACTGATTACTCACTGCCTATTTTATACAATGACAGGCAGTGGTTGCCCCTGACTGATGTCAGTTTTCCCTAACTGGCATCGGTTATCCTATTTCACATTCCACCCACCATTTGTAATTTCATCAATTTTTTCCCTGCTATTTTATGTACCATTTATAGAGAAGCAGCCCCACCTGATCAGTACTGCTTCACATGGTACTGACCCGAAGACAAGGTGAACACCCTAGTGTTCCATGCCAGTTTCCAACCACTCCCACCTAGTCCTTCACCACCTTCTATTTTATCACCAGCTATGGATCCTATCTAGCCTACTAATATCGCTACCGAAGATGAGGAGTCTGCATGAATCCTTGACCAGAACCCCTGCTGCCTTGCAGTTTTACCTCTCCCATTCGTCCACTCGAGATGCCTCGAGTCAATTGATATATGACATGCCCATATCTATCCCCCAACTCGCACACCCACTTCCACATCAGCCCCATCTGGCTCCATGCTACCTACATCCACCTTACCCCCAGTCATTTAGCAGTTAGGTTTCATACCCCCCATGACTGCCACGTCTGTTACCTCTGTGGCACCCATTACATCCACCATACCCTCAACGATTACCCCAAACACAACCTCATTCATCCCTCATGTCTCACACATACCTGTAGCTACATTCCCACCTCCAGTGTCGGTGACCCCTACCAAATTTCAAAACGTAGTTCTTTCCATTCCACAATCATTGGCCCCTATTATCACTAGGGTTACCATGACCCTTCCTCCCCCATATACATACTACCAACAACCGCATGTTTCATCTATTATTCATTTTGGGTACGTACCCCCTATTTCATTTCCTTCTTCTCCACCACCTTACATGGTATCCCCATACACTGGAATACCACACCCATTATATTTTCAAAACCAACCTCATCACGCTATAGGAGGCATCCGATCATCACAACCCACCAACGACCTAATTAAATTGATGATGGACAAGATGCAAACACTGGAGGCATCGATTTCCAGCTCCCACAACACTCTCACTTTAGGATGAGATTTACAACGAGCCTATTCACCCATCCATTCCCATCCGTTCATACCCTGTGCATTGGGAAATGCCTAAATTCAACCGATTCAATAGTAAGGAAGACCCACAATAGCATTTGCACTCGTTCAAACATGGGTGTTATCTGATTGCTCATGATGATGCCTTAATTTTCCCATGTCCCTCACTGGACCTACATTAGATTGGTATAGTGGGTTACCCAAACACTCCATATTTTCATTCAATCAGGTAGCCCAAGCTTTTTTGGATCATTTTTCTATCAATATCACTAAGAAAGTTACCATGACCGATCTATATTCCACATGTCAGTACGAGGATGAATCTATCACAATTTTTTTCACTCGCTGGCACAACCTGATCAATCAACTTACCTTTCAACTGCCACAAACTGAACTCATCGAGCTCTTTACCCGAGCTTGTGCCAGACATATCTTCTCAACCTTGCAGCTCCAAACTTTCCAAATATTTGATGAGGCATTCACTATGGCACGAAAGTTAGAGATTCGGGCCATCGAAGAGAAGGAAAATCCAATTACGAAATAATAATTTGACATTCAAGTTGAATGAAACCTCTTCTTCTTCCAAACCACCAACCAATTATTCAAAGGCTAAAGGTACCACTAATACAGTGGTACTCAAGGCTGGCCCAGCTCATCCGTCTAATCAGGCTACACCCTCATCTAATCTATCACCCATTCAGGCTTTTCAATTCAGACAAGAGTAGTGAAAATATACCCCAATTGGGGAACCTTACTCTTTTGTTTTAGAGAATCTTATCAAATCTGGGTGCCATCACCCTTACACCCATAAAACCACACACTAGTTTTGACCCTGCTTGCCCCATGCTCGCATGGTATAAGGAATAAGATTTCTGTAACTATCACTAAGTGAAAGGTCATATTGACGGCAACTGAATCACTTTTAAGAATATTTTCCAAGAAATTCTCTAGAAAGGCGAGTTGATTATGGATAATCCCAATGCCGCCCCTAACCAAAATCTACAAATATTTTAAAAACCATTTCCTAATCATGCCCCTTCATCCAATCAAACCGGTGAGACATCCACTCACGATACCCATACCCGTGAGGTTCACGCAATCTTTAATGAGGTACCTGTCGCATCCCAATTAGCTCGCATCCCTTCCATAGAGGAAATCCTAGCCCAAAATCCTCCTTCCACGTCTGAACCAACCGTCACAGTTCCTTAACCAATAGAAGAACAACCTTCATCTCCTACATCACCTACGAAGGAGTCTTCTGCTAACATTGAGACCATCTCACCCCTAGCTTCTCCACTTAGCGAACCTTTACCTACCGTGCCTCCTCCACCCATTACCTCCTTCACCCACAGAGGATCACCCATTACCTCTTCCACCCACAGAGGAGCACCTATCCATTCTTCCACTCATAGAGGAACTCCCATCATCCCTTTCACCCATCATAGACCCAGTGGGGATACCTTTGCCTCTTGGCGAGCATTCTCCATCTACTACCTGACATCCAATAGACCTACTTTCAGCTCTCTTACCTTTAGAAGCTGAAGCTAGCTGATTCCCCATTTCTAAGATGCATTTTACGGGAATTCCCATTAGGGTCCTCAATAACTCCACCCACAAACGTGTCATTCTCACGTTTGGCAAATCACTTAGAGTATGTGGATAAGGCTTTATTATGGGGGCACCTCTTACACCCTATCTCAACACAAATGCAGCGATCCCTCGATGACACCTCCGCTATCTACCCAAGCACATTTCCACCCATCAAACCACATACAACCACTATTGTTACAACCCCTTCCATGATATCTGTTAACACTCACACCACACCCTTACCTATAACCCGACCTATGCCTAAACCCAAACCCATACCCATAACATTTACCTCCACTAAACCTTTGACCACTTTAGGGGTCACCCCAACCACCAGCCTTACTCATCCACCTATTAAACTAGATTTAGCTACATCCTCCAACGTTAATACCACACCTACCCTAACACCCAAACCAAAGAAACAAACTCATCGGCCTCATACCCCCGACTACACCAATCACACCCGCACTTGTCCCATCTACCTTAAGACCTCAGCTGCCCAACATGGTCAAGCACCCTTCACCCATCCTTAAACCAATAACACAACCACCCATTCCTTCCTCACAACTCTCTAACCTACCCAGGCACACAACACGACTCATACCCACACCTGTAGTCTCTTTACCACCAATACCTCTGATACCTTGTGTCATTTCTTCACTACCCACTACACTTCATTCATTGTCCCTCACATGCCAAGCATAACCTGTAACATTTACCTCCAACATTTACCTCCATTAAACCTATTACCCATACCCACAAAATTTACCTCCATTAAACCTATTACCTCTTTAGGGGTCACCCCAACCCCCAGCCTTACTCATCCACCTATTAAACTAGATTTAGATACATCCTCCAATGTTAAAACCACACCTACTCCAACACCCAAACTAAAGAAACAAACTCATCGACCTCATATTCCTACCACAACAATCACACCCGCACCTGTACTGTCTGCCTTAAGACCTCAGCTACCCAAAATGGTCAAGCACCCTTCACCCATTCCTAACCCAATAACACAACAACCCATTCCTTCCTCAAAAATCTCCAACTTACCCAGGCACACAACACAACTAATACCCACACCTACAGTATCTTTACCACCAATACCTCTGATACCTTCAGCCATTGTTTCACTACCTACTACACTTCAGTCATTGTCCCTCACACCCCAAGCACGACCTGTGTCATCTACCTTCATAGCACCCACGTTATCCCCATGGGTAACTTGCCCTCTTCCTCCATCCACTTTTCCTTCTAGACTATGTATACCCACATCACCTTTACTTAAGAAGGTGCAACCTAAAAACAAAACCCCACCACCCCACAACAAGGTAGTCAAAACAACCCCACATCCTCCTACCCATCCATCTACTGTACCCCTACCTAAATGAACCCGATCGATACCTCAAACCACACCGGTGCCTAAACCCATGGCTTGACCTATTCCTACTCTTCCAAAAAAAATTCCCAGACAACCAACCACACCTACACCCAAACCTACATTCACTTCCCATTGTGATCCACTAGCAGGGTCCTATGCCAAAATTTTAACCAACCTCCTCGAGACTTTTGTTATCACATTACCGCCACTCCGACCTTACGACCCCCTCAAACCCAAGCCAAAGGGTTTTGATGATACCAAAATTTATGCATACCATCGTGTGCCAAGGCATGATGTGGAAAACTGCAAGACCTTGAAAACTGTCCTTATCCAATTGTGTCTATCGACATCAAAATTTTCCTTCGTAATTTCTATTTTATTATGTATGTATTAGGAATAGGATGTTGTTAAGTATGATTAGTAGTGGTTTCTAATAGAAGATAATGGCGCCATCATTACGGTGCCACCAATAAAGTAGAGTACGGTAACAGTCAAATTATAATAGGAATGTTGTGGTAAACAGTAAATATTTGACGTGAGTGGTCTGGTAATGTTAAAATGTCAAAGTTGGGGTAAGTAGAGAAGTAGGGTCTACATGATTAGGAATTAGAAATATTATATTTGTAATAAGGACAAAGAGTGATGTCATAAATATTTTGTGTATTTTATTTGTGGAAAAGTCTAAAAAAGGTGGAACCCATGTGAGATGATAAGTTTTATCTTATCTTAGAAGATAAGCCTACATGTAAAGGCAAGAGTTTAGGCATGGAATATGATTGGACGGAAGAGATTTCCTATCCTATTTTAGAGATAGGGTGGATAATCTTGAATTCCTATAAATAAAGAGGCCACCCCCCTCATTTAGCATAGAGAGAAGTAGTGACAAATATTGTATGAGTAAGTGTGTAAAGAAAGCCATCATTTTGAAGGTGTGTTAAAGAAGCCATTAAGAGGTGTAATTGTGAAGTTTCTCCCATAGTTATTTTTGGAAGGCAAGTGAAGTCAATAACACTTGAAGTACCTCATGGGTGAGATTGTAACAATTTCATGTTGATATTATAATTTACACTTATATTTCATATTTATCATCATTCCTTCTTATCGTAGTCTATGGTATTCTTGTGTTATGTTTGTTGTTGTGTTTCCAAATTCCATCCACCAAACTAAAAGTTTTGCATTAGTAAACAATCATAGCATGAGGAGTTCCCGGTAAAGAATTATCATAGTACCGGATTGGTGGCAACATTTTGGTTCTGTTGCCGAGACCATTCCTCATTGGTGGATTTTCTGGAGAGATATTCCCACTTAGTCAGAAAACATTTGGAGGGTAACCTTGCATAGTGGTTATCATGGTAAAGTCACTTTTTACCATGTATAGTATTTACCACAGTAAAGTCACTTTTTACCATGAATAGTATTTACTATGGTAACTTAACTTTTTACCGTGAATAGTGTTTACCACAGTAAAGTCATTTTTTACCGCAGTAAGTCAAGTTTTACCATAGTTTACCGTGGTCATTTCTATTTTACTGTAAAAAGGTGTAAATTCACTTTCTATTATAGTGATTCCAATTATTTGTGCACATAAGTCTTGTTGATTGTAGTTGTGGGTTGGTATTTCACTGTGGTTATTTTTGAAAATGGGAAAGATTCCTATTTTTTCAGCCTAATCTAATGAAGATTCTTCCTCTTTCATTCAAGAGTTTAAATGATCTTGCATTTGTAATGGCCTCATAAGAAGGGAATAATGGACTAAATTTTTTCCTACCTTTTTGGATGGTTCAACCCTTAGGTGGTTTGAAACACTAGGTGATGATGTGAAAAATTCATGGGATTTATTAACTGAAATTTTTCTTGAAGAATTTTGTGAACAACAGAAATATGTAGATCTCATGATTGATATCACAAAGGTGTCCCAAGGAGAGAAGGAGAAGATAAGGGATTATCATGCTCGTTTTCTAGAGCTAAGGAGGAAGCTCGATGCCTAGATCCGGAGGAAGGATTAGCGGATGGGTTGATGAATGGCGTGGATACAAGCTATAAGAAGAAAATGAAGCAGAAGGAATACTTTGATCAAAAGATCTGTTGGTCTCCATTTCATGTGAATGACTTGGTTCTAGTATATGATTCTAGCTACAAAAAAAAAAGACAGAGAAAATTTCTTCCAAAATGGATGGGCCCCTACAAAATAGCAGTTGTGCATGAAAATGGTACTCCCATTTTGAAATGGGTCAACCATGACAAGTTAAAGATTTTCCAAGCACCAGAATAGTCTACTCCGAGGACGGAGTAGAAGCTAGGAAGGGGAAAATGTTGACATTAAAATTTTCCACCGTAATTTCTATTTTATTATGTATGTATTAGGAATAGGATGTTGTTAAGTATGATTAGTAGTGGCGTCTGATAGAAGATAATGGCACCATCATTACGGTGCCACCAATAAAGTAGAGTATAGTAACAGTCAAATTATAATAGGAATGTTGTGGTAAACAGTAAATGTTTGACGTGAGTGGTCTGGTAATGTTAAAATGTCAAAGTTGGTGTAAGTAGAGAAGTAGGGTCTACATGATTAGGAATTAGAAATATTATATTTGTAATAAGGACAAAGAGTGATGTCATAAATATTTTGTGTATTTTATTTGTGGAAAATTCTAAAAAGGTGGAACCCATGTGAGATGATAAGGTTTATCTTATCTTAGAAGATAATCCTACATGTAAAGGCAAGAGTTTAGGCATGGAATATGATTGGCCGGAAGAGATTTCCTATCCTATCTTAGAGATAGGGTGGATAAGCTTGAATTCCTATAAATAAAGAGGCCACCCCCCTCATTTAGCATAGAGAGAAGTAGTGATAAATATTGTATGAGTAAGTGTGTAAAGGAAGCCATCATTTTGAAGGTGTGTTAAAGAAGCCATTAAGAGGTGTTATTGTGAAGTTTATCCCATAGTTATTGTTGGAAGGCAAGTGAATTCGGTAACACTTGAAGTACCTCATGGGTGAGATTGTAACAATTTCATGTTGATATTATAATTTACACTTATATTTCAGATTTATCATCATTCCTTCTTATCATAGTCTATGGTATTCTTGTGTTATATTTGTTGTTGTGTTTCCAAATTCTATCCACCAAACTAAAATCTATGCATTTGTAAATAATCATAGCACGAGGAGTTCCTGGTAAAGAATTATCATAGTGTCATATTGGTGGTGACATGTCCACCTAAAACCAACTTTGATGACGATCACCTTCTTGATGAGGATCCTGCTTCACCAACACCCATTCCCACATTACCCACTCAACAACCACAACCTCCACCCTCACAGCTCCTAGAACCACACACAAAATTTGATATTAATATGGTTTGCATCAGAGAACTTTCCACGCCACCACCCAAATGTTGTTGTGCCCAACTGACCTCACATGGCTTTTCTCCTCCATTAGGTTTTTGCCCTTCATGTTGTTATACCACTTACCCTACACCATCTCCATTTGACAAATTCCCTCAAATCAACATGGTACAAGTCACTACACGTGTGCAGAAGGGTAAAGAAAAGGTAGCTGACCCACCAACCAATCCTATACCCAACATACCATCTACACCCATACCTAAAATAACTATCCACGGCCCCACATATCCCATTTCTAATGGCATCACACATCGCACCATGCTTAAATAATTACACCAATCTCCCCTCAAAATTTCCTTATACGACCTCATCCAAACCTCAGAATCCCATCATCAAGCCCTCATGGAGGTTCTTCAATCTATTGAGGTTTTACCCAATGACTCTACACACGTAGCCTCCATTATCACTCCCCATCATGTAGCCTCTTTCACCAAATTACCACCTTCATCCCCACCTCACCTTGTGCACCAAGTGGCCTCCCTCAGCTTCTCAGAGGCAGAGATCGTGCCATACCAAAATGATGACTTGGACCCAGTCGTCTTCATCTTTGTACACATTGATGACATACGGGTGTGTCGTGTGATGATTGATGGAGGCACTAGCATTAACATCATTTCATCCCATGCATTTTCTCAAATGTGTATACCTGACAATTACATGCATAAACATCCTGTCATGTTGCGTTCATTCAATGACACTATCACCTCCACACTAGGCACTTTCATCCTTCACGTTCATGTGGGCCCCCACACTATTCTAGAATTGTTTTACGTTTTGGAGGGGGAATTCTAATATAACTTGTTGCTTGGTAGACCCTGGATCTATGTCATGGGTTGTGTTCTATCCACATTTCATCATTGTGTAAAGTTTGAACACGAAGGACACACTTATACTATTCCAGCTGACCCATCACCTTTCAAAACATGTAACATGCTTTATCGACCCAACAATGTACTCATACCGGTCAAGCCGTCTACTTCCGCAACCAATACCGCTTCACCTACACCTACACTCACACCTACCAGTACCGCCGCTACTTTTACCATACATACCTCCCCTACTCTTACCACCACTATAACCTCAATGGCTAACCCATTAGCTTCCCAATCCATTAACACCACCTCTGCATCAACCTCTGACACATCATCCATACCAGCTACCCACATACCAACCACTGATCCCTTGGAAGGTGTTTTTCAATGCCTCACTCTAGGGAAGTACCGCCTATATAGCATCAACACATTCCTTACTCCACATGAGTATGGAAGCCTTCACCAACACCCTCACTATGATCACTGTATAGGAGAATGCCTCCTTTATGGTCCTCCTCATCTTCGTACTAGTCTCACCTATGGGGGACTTGATACTACCACCTACACACCTGAACCACCATCACAAACCTGACCTTTTTCCATGGACTTCCAATCACTTACCAATCACTATTTCACCCACACCTTCCTGCACCACTATGTGTGGAAGGATTTTGGTTTTGGCTGTTACAAACAAGGTCGCCATACCGTTATTCCATGTACCACCCGCAAACATAATGACCAGAGTGGTATTGGCTTTCCCGATCCTTCTACCAAATAGGCGCACATTGAATTCATTAAGGACCCTAGCCCTTCTCCACCTTCATCACCACCCTCACCGATGGAGTCGACGGATCCTGAATCTATCTCTCCTAACTTTTTTTTTTATAAACACCATTTCCGTGGGGCCTTTGACTTATCAACGCAAAAGCGAGGCCCCTTCCACTCTCCCATTCTTGTATCCTAAGATGATTGACGATGACACACTAACCATTAATGTTGTTCAATGTCAAGATGATGAATTCATACTCACCTACCTTCATGCAGAAGACTCATATATTCATCAGTTGTTGCCCTCTAAGACATAAACCATGTTGAATGAATCGACTATCGAGATCAACATTCATACTCAGGATAACCTGCACATCCTAAAGATCAGACAATCTTTAGATGCTGTTAAATAGGAATCCATCACTTCTTTTCTCCGAGATCATAACCACGCTTTCACTTGGTCTTACGCAAACATTCCCGATATTGACCCCACCATAGTGGTCCAAAATATCGTAACCGTTCCCGATGCCAAACCTGACAAACAAAAGCTGAGGAAAATACACCCTCGCATTGCTCTTCTCGTCAAAGAAGAACTTCAACACATTTTTTTTGTTTCCTTCATCTTACCCATTGATTATCCTCATTGGATTTCTAACATTGTCCCTATTACTAAAGCAACAAGGGGACTCCGCATTTGCATGGACTTCCAAGACCTCAACCTCACCTACCTAAAAGATGACTTTCCCTTACCCGGTATTGATCAACTGGTGGACCTTACCACAGGTCACGAGATGCTCTCACTCATGGATGGTTTCTCAGGTTATAACCAAATTTTTCTTTCCCCAGAAGATCAGAACAAGACCGCATTCATTACCCCTTGGGGAACCTTTTGCTATAGAGTCATGTCTTTTGGCCTTAAAAATGCTAGTGCTACATATCAGTGTGCTATGACTTACATCTTCCATGATATCATGCATCGCATATTGGAAGATTACGTAGATGATCTCTTAGATAAATCTAAATGCCACGTCGAGCACCTCATTGTCCTCGAAACCATCTTTGACCACCTCCTTAAATATTACGTCTGCCTTCAACCTAAAAAGTGCATCTTCATGGTTCTTGTTGTAAATATCTTCCCCCCGGGTAGATATCGACAAACAAAAGAATATAGAAATCAAAGAAACTCAGGGCCCAATATTTATTGCATCACCAACAACCAAGGCGTAGGTAAAGGGTGCATGAAAAGAGTGTCAACACGGAAAAAGTTACGCCCTTGGTGCAGGTAAGAGGCACACAGCCGGAGGTGCTGACACCAAAAAAGTTACGCCCTTGGCATAGGTAAGAGGCGCACAGCAGGAGGTGCTGACACCAAAAAAGTTACACCCTTGGTGCAAGTAAGAGGTGCACAGCAGGAGGTGCTGACACCGAAAAAGTTGCGCCTTTGGCGCAGGTAAGAGGCACACAGCCAGAGGTGCTGACATCAAAAAAGTTGCACCAAAGGGCGTTGATAACTTCCTATCGACATGCTGAAAGGTGTGCCAAAGGGCACTGATAACTTCCTGTCGACATGCTAAAAGGTGTGCCAAAAGGTACTGATAAGTTCCTGTCGACATGTTGAAAGGTGCGCCAAAGGGCGATGATAAGTTCCTGTCGACATGCTGAAAGGTGCGCCAAAGGGCGCTGATAAGTTCCTGTCGACATGCTGAAAGGTGCGCCAAAGGGTGCTGGTAAGTTCCTTTCGACATGCTGAAAGGTGCGCCAATGGCACTGATAAGTTCCTGTCGACATGCTGAAAGGGTGTGCCAAGGGCGCTGATTCAGGAGGCGCAACATTTTGAGCACTGACAGGAAGCAGACACTGACGCAGATATTCAAATGGCCATAACTTTTCACAGGGAGCTCAGATTCATGCAAGGTTGGACTTTTCGGAAAGCTCTCGGTGTTCTCTACCCAACGGTGACTGGATATATTTAATTAGGTGGGAACAAGTTCTTAAAAATGAAAAATATAGTTCACCACTTTTTTAAGTTTGCTAGGGTTCTCACCTACCACCATAATGAGATAAATTAAATGTAAACTGGAGGTGGTTGGGGTAGATTTGGATTTCCTCTCTCTTCCCTCTCTCATTCTTCCTATAAATTATAAGGAGGGGCTTCTTTCAAAAGGTTATACATTCTTGTTTTACCCCTCCCTTCTTCTCTTTGGCACCGTGAACTTGTGGAGTTAAAACCTCCCATTTGAAACTGTAATGCAACCTTACCTCTTGGCATTTTGTAGTGTGTTGTATCAATCTTTGGAGTAAATTAATGCATGTCTGTGGATGATTCTCAACCCTCTCTGTATTCATTTGCATCCCCTTGATCTTTCACTGTGGATCTGGCTATCTGTGCATGATCTTGCATTGCATTTTAATGGTCTGTGTTTATTGGCAAGACAGGTGTTCTTCATTCCTCGGTGCATCACCTTTGTAGTTTAGGTTTTATTCTATGCATTTTCTTACCCCTGTCTCCTTGGCAAGCTAGATTAGGTTTTTTAGTAAACCCTCTGCATTTTCTACGTGTGCATCTGAACAGAGGAATAGGAACCAGCCTTCATCCGGAGAGCTTTTCCGATTTCGCAAGGTCCCACACTTGGGAAAAGCTCCATGTTATTCAATCGCACTGAGAGTCTCAACCCATCGAGTTACAGACATTTAGGGGTGTTGTGATTACACATAAACAATTCCCTACTGAACCTAAGTAATCCATTATACAAATCATTTATCATTATTAAATGATTCACTAATCTTCAACATGGCTCGTCTATTAGTATTTAGAGCTAAAACCATACTCAATTGGAAATTTATCTTTTGCTCTTCAATTTTGATCATCTTCTCCTCATTCAAATCACCCCTTTACATGCGTTGTTCAATGAGAGCATGGTAGAAAATTTTCTGCAGAGAGTATTAAATGATGGTACTCAAATATGGAAAAAATATGGTCGATAAAAAATGAGAGATATGGAAAAAAATACGGTCTCACTAATATTCTAGGGATTACTAAAAACCTTTTAAAAAATACTAAAAAATGAAAATAATTTTTATTGGTGACTATAAAATCATGGAGGTTTTCATAATTTAAATATTTATGGCATTAAATAATTAAAAATAACTTAATTTTTATATATCTTGCATTTAAAATATTTTACCAATGAAAATACAGAATTTTATACGATTGAATGTAAAATATGGAAAAATACATAAAATCTTTAAGATTTCACCGCATTTGGTAACTATGAATGAGAGTACAATATTTTTCATGACGTTGTTCAACTAGAGCACAATCTTTTTCATGATGCTTCATACACCCCTTAACTATTTGTAATGGAGAAATAACCAACCTATTGTTTTCAACAATAATATCTTTGATATTTGTTGTTTTAGATGAAGCTCTTCCTTTTTTACCTATGGATTGAATTCCACATGCTGCTTTGGGTGTTTTGGATTCATTGGATGGATCATTTTCATCTGGAGAAGAAGAATCATTATAATTCACTTTTTTGGTACCTCTTTGGGAGCTAAGAGTTTGTGCAAGGCTCTTGCTGGGAAAGGGATCTTAAACATTATCATTGATAAAAAATATATAAAACCAGGATCCATCATCGAGTGTATCAAGAAAGTATACAAAAACTATATCTAATCAATGGAAGGCTCTTGTGTTGTCTTTTGTAGTGATAGGTAAATATTTGTCTTGGAAGGTGGGAAATGGGTCATAGGTTAGAATATGCGTTGATTCAATTATGGGTGTTGAAAGAATGGAATGACTAGAGGAGATCCAAGATCAAGTTAATCATCTAGGATGAACAAACATATGGTTGGTGAGAAACTCTGTATTATTTGAAGAGAAATATCTACAATGTCTGTATTAGTTGGACATTGAAATTGTTTTGGGTGTATGCTTTGGTTTGGTTTCTTGGTCTTTTATGAATAAGACCATTTTTGTAGCTATGAAAAAAATGAAATTTGGCTTTTCTTGGTATTTGCTTGATACTATTTCTCATTTGCATGTAGGCAGGACACTTGAAGCATGTAATTTTTTCATACTTTGAATGAAATTACATTTTTTTTTTTAGAGATATCACAGTTGTAGAGTGTTGATTTCCATAAAATAACATATGAGGAACAATGAGGATATGGAATTTATTTGTTGGGAAGAGGGAGATGTACAAAAATAAGACATCACTTTTCTTTTAATGGAAGAAGGTAATGTAGTAGTAGAGTGTTTGTTACAAATGAATTTCATAAAATAGTAGGAAAATTGAGATTTGTAACACCACACCCATGTTGATGATTGTACATTTAACAAATAAAAAATTTGCATTAGCGATTGAGATAGGGAAAAAGAATAGTCACAAATTCAAAGGTAAAACCATTCAACTAGTCGGAGCAAAGATTGAAGACAGAAAACAGAAGAAATGAAAAATAATTCATTTTCATGAACTAAAGGTGAGTCTGCATAGTCAAGTAAGCCCAATGTCCTAATTTGATGTTTATTTAGGTTTATGTAATCATTGATAGTTTGTAAGGAGGTAAATGGTTGAATAAAGCAAACAATGTAAAATTTTGCATGTATATGGATTGGCATCCATCCAAATGGAGTAGTTACCAACAAAAATTGAACCGAGTTTATTTTGAACATATATATGTTAAAGAAAGTGTTTGCATTTAGATTACAAAAAAATTGTTAGTATTATTTAAAATATGGACGAGAAGCATAAGGATGCAAACATGAGAAAAATTACTTTGAAAAATGTAAATATGTTGCTAGATGAAAAGATAAGATTTTATTGGTGGAGAAAATTAAATTAAGAATTTTTTTAAAACTCACAACTTTGAATTTAAGCTTCAAAGTTCTTTTTGTAAGGGGAGAATGATGCAAGACTGATGAGACACATAGCATTTTAAATTCTCATTAATCCAACATTCATGAATTTGGTGTTTGTTTTTTTGTTGACATATTTGAAGAAAATTTATAATTTCATGATTATGTTTTTTTAGTAAGAGAAATGTTTTTTTCTTCTTGATTGCCATTTTTAATGGAAAGCAAAAGGGGCTTCTTGAGAAGAGACGAGAATAAAAAAAGGTAACTACTTCCTCTTTAGATGTGATTGTTAGGTATCTTTGTTAGACTTAAATTGGAATTTAATATTCTATTTTTTCCCCATTTTCCTTGATTTAGAAATTAATGAGCCATATAAGATGACTTTAAAATATTGTTTCATCACATCACCCCCTCAAACATTCAACTTTGTAGGTCAAATTTACCATGTTTTTCTTCTTAAATTTACAAATATTTTGTGTATGAATTTAGATAAGTAAAATTGTTTTTTTTTTAATATATTTAATATGCCTAAATTCTTCATTTTCAAGTTGATTCACTAAATAAATTTCCTTCTTCCCTGAATCAATAAGAAAATTGAGGAAAATCTTAAGCTTCCATCCATTTCATTCAATGATTTTCAAATCCAAAAAAACATTATGATCACATCGTGTCATTTCTCAAGAGGCGCACAGCAATACCTCCTGACACCAATATATCTGCGCCCTTGGCGCGGGTATATAGGTAGACACAGCAGGAAGAATGCTGGAAACCAAATAAAGTTCAAACCTCAGCCCATGGCGCACAAAAGGGGCGCACACAGCCGGAGTGTGCTGACAGGGAAAAAGTTGCGCCAAAGGGCGCACATAAGAGGATGTCGACACAAATGCTGAAATGCGCCCTTGGCACACAGAAGAAGATGTCAACATAGAAATAGACGCGCCCTTGGCAACATGCAGAAAGGAATGTTGACACAGGGCACTGATAAGTTGCGCCCTTGGCGACATGGTGAAAGTGTGCGCTAAAGGGCGCTGATAACATCCTGTCGACATGCTAACATATTTGCGCCTTTGGCGCACAGAAAAGTTCCTGTTGACATGCTAAATGAATGCGCCAAAGGGCGCACAAAAAGGGTCCTGTCGACATGCAAACATATTTGCGCCTTTGGCGCACGAAAAGGATTCCTGTCAACATGCATGAATGGATGTGCCAAGGGCGCACCTTCAGGAGGCGCAACATTTTGAGCGCTGACAGGAAGCAGACCCTGACCCAGATATTCAGATGGCTATAACTTTTGACTGGGAGCTCCGATTCACGCAAGGTTAGACTTTTTGGAAAGCTCTACGGCGTCCTCTACCTAACGGACGACTGGATATCTTTAATTGGGTGGGAACAAGTTCTTAAAAATGCAAAATACAGTTTGCCACTTTTGGGGTTTGATATGGTCCTCACCTACCACCATAATGAGATGAATTAGATACAACCTGGAGGTGGTTGGGGTAGATTTGGAATTTCCTCTCTCTTCTCTCTATCTTTCTTCCTATAAATTGTAAGGAGGGGCTTCTTTCTAAAGGTTGGACATTCTTTTTTTGCCCCTCCCTTCTTCTCTTTGGTAGGTGAATCTTGTGGAGTTAAAACTTCCCATTTAAAACTGTAATGCAGCTTTGCCTCTTGGCATTTTGCAGTGTGTTGTATCAATCTTTGGAGAAAATTAATGCATGTCTATGGATGATTCTCAACCCTCTCTGTATTCATTTGCATCCCCTTGATCTTTCACTGTGGATCTGGCTATCTGTGCATGATCTTGCATTGTATTTTAATGGTCTGTGTTTATTGGCAAGACAGGTGTTCTTCATTCCTCGGTGCATCACCTTTGTAGTTTAGGTTTTATTCTATGCATTTTCTTACCCCTGTCTCCTTGGCAAGCTAGATTAGGTTTTTTAGTAAACCCTCTACATTTTCTACGTGTGCATCTGAACAGAGGAATAGGAACCGGCCTTCATCTGGAGAGCTTTTCCGATTTCGCAAGGTCCCACACTTGGGAAAAGCTCCATGTTATGCAATCGCACTGAGAGTCTCAACCCATCAAGTTGCAGAGTCCCAGGGGTGCTGCGATTCGACATCAACAGTTCTCTCAGGAAAACTCCTAGGATTTATTGTTTCCCTCCATGGTATAGAAGTTGACCCTGCTAAAGTCAAGGTCATTCTGGAAATATCTCCACCCACGAACCTCAAACAACTCTGTAGCCTGTAAGGTAAATTGTAATCCATTTGCCATTTCATTTCACAATTATCGGATCGGTGTCAACCATTTCATCATCTGTTTAGGAAGAATGTCTCCTTTAAATGGGATGATGACTATCACAAAGCTTTTGAGGTCCTAAAACAATACCTTCTCCAACCACCCGTACTGATTCCACCTAAATATGACCAACCATTTTACCTATACGTATCAACTACCGATCATTCCTTAGGAGCCATGCTCACTCATCGCGATGAACAACATAGGGAGCAGGTGGTTTATTACATAAGCCATACTCTTTTGGACTATGAAACCCGATACAACCATCTAGAAAAGATTTGCTTAGCCTTAGTTTTTTTCGCCACCAAACTCCGCCATTATGTACTTAACCAAAAAACCTATGTTGTGACCAACACCGACCCTTTACACTTCGTGTACACCAAACCCTATCAAAATCAGCACACCGTGCGATGGCTTATGATTTTAGCTAATCTTGATCTCAAATTCATTCACCAAAATTCCATTAAGGGCCAGGTTATCACTGACCAACTAGCTAACACACCTATTTTATGGGACCAACCCTCTAATTTCTACTTTCCTGATGAATCCATTGCTACCCTTTCCCTGGATGAACCCCCTTACCAAATGAAACTGTTCTTCGATGGTTCTAAGTGTTAGCGTGGGGATGGAGCTGGTGTTATCCTCATCCCTCTGGATGGAGAACCCATGCCTGTCTTTCAAACTAGACTTTGAATGCACCAACAGTATTTCTGAGTACGAAGTGCTCATACTAGGTCTCTAGACCGCCTATGCCCTCAATGTCAAATCAATCCACATCTTTGATGATTCACAATTGGTCATAAACCAAGTCAATATTATGTACCAATGTCTTAACAAGATACTTAAAAAGTATAAACATCATGTAGACATACTTTTGACCACCTTTGATCGTTACACCCTTCAAACCATCCCACGGTCAACCAACAAATTTACAGACACTATGGCCTGCTTAGCTTCCCAAATACCCGCTTCCCCTATCGATTCCAAAATATTTATCACTGTACAACACCTCCATTCACCTTCTTATTTACCTCATGATGTTTACTCAATCGGAATTGACACCCCTGACCTAAGTGACCTTTAGTATAAACAATACTCTGACTACCTTTCCCTCTCCATCTTACCTCCTAATCTCACCTGTAACAGACAATGCGCCTTCCTTAAGAAGATCTCCTGTTTCATTATCCTAGGTGGACTCCTCTATAAGTGCGGCTTTGATGGTATTCTCTTATGATTCCTCACAAGTTCTAAAATCCCTTATACCATAAAGAAGGTTCATGATGGCATATGTGGAGGTCACTTTAGTGGCCTTGCTGTTGTTAAGCGTATTCTTCACCTAGGCTATTACTAGCTGACCCTTAACCATGATTGTTGTGACTATGTCAAACACTACATGAAAAGTCAACACATTCCAACCTTCATCATACACCCATTCATGCCTTACAGGTCACTCGTGACCTTTGGCCCTTCTCTCAATGGGGTTTGGATCTGGTCGGAGAAATCAATCCTCATTCTTCCCAACGTCATCAATGGATCATAACCGCTACTAAATACTACACAAAATGGGTGGAAGCCATACCACTCATCTCCACAAAAGCCAATAAAATATGTGAGTTCATTAACCATCACATCATTTGTCTCTTTGGTGTCCCTCATCGCCTCATCACTGACAATGGAAAACAATTCAAAAACAAAACATTGCAAAAACTTTATGATGCCTTCGGCATTCAACTTAGTTTCTCCTCACCTTGTTACCCACCAACCAATGGCCAAGCCGAATCCACTAACAAAAGCCTCAACAAAATTATCATGAAAGTGGTTGACGATACTGGGAAGGATTGGCATACGTACATTCCTTTTGCTCTATGGGCATACCGCACTAGTATTCACACTTCCACTGCAGCTACACCCTTTTCACTGGTCTACGGTACCGAGGTTGTTCTGCCTCTCAAAGCCCAGATCCCCTCACTTCACATTTCTCTCCATGACATGCTTACTGATGATGACTTTCATCAGGACCGCTTAGCACAACTAGAGTTATTAGACGAACATCATCTTAACGCTCTGGATCACCTTCAAGTTTATCAAAAACATATCAAATGTGCTTATGACAAACATGTTTATGAATGAACCTTCCAAGTCGGTGACCTTGTTTTGAAAGAAAATCAACACATAACCAAAGCAGAAAAAAGAAAACGGGGCAAATTCACTTCTAATTGGCCTTGACCATACATCGTAACTCATACCTATGGATCGAGTGCCTATCGTTTGTCCTCGCTTGAGGGTAAACCCGAACCTGAGCCCCTTAACGCATTACATCTTCAACCATTCTATTGTTGACTCATTGTCCTACCTCACCTTGTGTCTCTTTATAGGCTCATCCCTTGAGCGCTATCCCCATTAAAATCCTTAGCCCTTGGTCATATGGTATGGTCATATGAGGGCTTAAAACTTGTGATTCCTAGTAGGTGCTTAACTTCAGCCCCCTTTAATTTTATTTGTGTGGTGAAGGTAACAACAATTTATTTATTGTAGTGGAAACTAAAATAAATAATAGAGAAAAATATTAAAAATCTTGTAACTTTTTATTGGTAACTCGGTTTTGAGTGTTGTTTTTTACAAAAAGTGTTTGTTTTTCTATGCTCTTTCCATTGGAAATATTTATTTTGAGACTTGCACTATAACTATAAAGTGCCAAATATGGAGGAGTGTTGTAATCAATTGTGGATGCAATTTCAGCTGAGCCCGACGTCCTAAATTTTTAGGAGTTACAGTTTGTACCTATCATGGATTCTGAGAATGATATGTTTTTCTCTAAAGTATGTGGACTTCAAGAGGATATTGTAAAAATTTTGGAAGAAAATAGATCACTCAAGAAGTGAAATTCTCTTCTACAATCATTCATTCACGATAAGGATATAATAATACACTTCCTGCAGAACAAACTTACTAGCCTACAACATCACCATCATATTGTGGACAACCATATCCATGCTCCTAGTCCACTTGCAGTTGTTGCTCTTGTCCCCACTAACATTGATCTATCAGTCTTTGAGCCTGAACCTATTTTTGATGCTTTTAAACCTATGAGGCTTGTTACTACATGTTCTTCCACATTTGTGCCTATTACAGTACCACATGTTGTGTATCCTACTTCTACTTAGCTACATGGCTTTTTTGAGAAGTATACCACTGCATTAAGATCTCGCATGCTCCGTTCTATGGGTCTCACTAGCGGAGTCATTGACAAACATTCACAAGGTATTGTTTCCTCTATTCCACATGTTAAGTGGAATTCTCATCATGCCATTGGTTTTCAAGCAGATACTTCATTGGGATCACACATTGACAGAGCTCCTTGTTTTGTTCGCTCGAATCTTTCTGAAGATCCTGAGCAACACATGAGTTCTACATCTTCACTCAGGCTTGAGAAACCTAAGATTTCAGTTGTCAGATATTATCAACCTGACACACATTCTGATGTTCTTTTACATGCACCCATTATGCATTTTGCACCAAGTCATATACAGGCATCTTCTTCATCCATTCGTGTTGATTTGGGGTGGATATCTGATCACTCATGGAGGCAACATAGGCATTTGTTGAGAGGACTCTACAGGCATGGCTCCTCCACCATTCGGCCTCTTGCTCCACTTTCTATACCTTCTGCATTGTGATGTTTCTTGTTTTGATCATTTTTCTTTAGCAAGTGTAGTGTATCTCTCTTGTTTGTTGAGAGATTTTGTATCTGTATTTTTGACACTTTCAGCATGTTGACAATATCTCTTGTGGGGGAGCTATTTTGGTGGAGCCCAGTGCTATTTTGTCAATGTTTCAGTAGTTGTTTTGACAACTCATACATATTTGTAACATCACTCCACCCATTCAACAGTATAGGAGGGTGTGGTGCTGATCCTGCTTCTTCGGGTTTCGTGTCCTTGCCTTGTTACCTTGGCTTTTCTTGGATCGTGACACTCTGGATTTTGTGTCCTTGCCTTATTGTTTTGGTTTTTATTCTTGGATCGTGGCACACCTATTTGCAGAACTTGATTGATTTATGTTTGGTGTTTTTTTACACTTTCAACATCACTTTGTTGACAGTCTCCTTGTATGGAGCTATTCTGGTGGAGCCCAGTGTCAGTTGTTTTTGAGTTTTTTGATCGAGAAGTAGATTCAGACCACAGTGCACACCAAACTTCTTCAACATTGTATGAGTTTTTTGAGTTGAGCTTCTTGGGATGCCTTGGAGAGGGTCTTTACTCTCTTTACTTTGTTGTTACTCCCAGTTTTGGGTACCTTGCTAGTTTTTGGGTGTGCCACTTTTTTCCCAGTTATTGTACATGAGTACCTCATCAGGCCTAGTTCTCCTTGGGACTCATAGTGTCAGTTGTTTTTGAGTTTTTTGATTAAGTGGACATGCCACTTCTATTGAGTTGGCCCCTAGCTTCACTTGACTGGTTTTGGGGGGTGTTAGAGTAGGTATTTACCTTAGCTCATGTTCTTGAGGGGGGTGTTAGAGTAGGTATTTACCCTAGGTAGGTTGTATTTACCTTTATTGTATTTATCCTCACCCACTTATGTGTATGGATATTTCTTTTATCTTATTTAGATATTAGGAGATATTATCTAGTTGTTAGGTATAGTTCTTTCCTTGATCTATGGTATTGACTAGATCCTTAATGTTTAGTTCTCTCCTAAATCTATGGTCTTGACTAGTTCTTTGATGACTAGTTATTTCCTTGATTTATGGCTTGATCTACGACCTTAACTGGTTCTTAGATTGTTATTCCTTGCCTATTTAAGCAAGGCCCATTCTCAATGTATTGCATTGAGTTCCATAATAATATATGATATTGCTTCTCATTTATTTACAAAGGTTTTATTTAAAGTTATTATGGCGAATTGCTTTCATCTTATTGATCGTGGTGTTTGATTAGCATCTGTGTTCTTGGCTTGGCACAATCTGACTATCATTCCTTTCATGGTATTAAAGTCTATGTTAGAGTAGGTATTTACCTTAACTCATGTTCACCTATGTACTTTATTTAATTTTATTGTATTTATCCTCACCCACTTATGTGTGTGGATATTTCTTTTATCTTATTTAGATATAGGAGACATTATTAGTTGTTAGGTATAGTTCTTTCCTTGATCTAAGGTATTGACTAGTTCTTTCCTTGATCTATGGTATTGACTAGATCCTTGATGTATAGTTCTCTCCTAAATCTATGGTCTTGACTAGTTATTTTGACTAGTTATTACCTTGATTTATGGCTTGATCTACGACCTTAACCGGTTCTTAGATTGTTATTCTTTACCTATTTAAGCAAGGACATTCCATGTATTTCAATCCTATATGCCCTTGGTCTTATAAATCGTGGTGACACCCATGAAATCCTTAGCCCTTGGTCATATGGTATGGTTATATGAGGGCTTAAAACTTGTGATTCCTACTAGTAGGTGCTTAGCTTCAGCCCCCTTTAATTTTATTTGTGTGGTGAAGGCAACAACAATTTATTTTGTTTTAGTGGCAACTAAAATACATAACAGAGTAAAATATTAAAAAGCTTGTAACTTTTGATCGGTAACTCGGTTTTGAGTGCCGTTTTTTGCAAATAGTGCTTGTTTTTTCATGCTCTTTCCATTGAAGTTATTTATTTTGAGACTTTCACTATTATTATAAAGTGCCAAATATGGAGGAGTGTTGTAATCAATTGTGGATGTAATTTTAGCTGAGCCCAACATCTTAAACTGAAGTATGTGGACTTCAAGAGGACATTGTAAAATTTGTGGAAGAAAATAGATCACTCAAGAAGCGAAATTATTTTCTACAATCACTCATTCACAATAAGGATACAATAATACACTTCCTGCAAAACAAACTTGCTAGCCTACAGCATCACCATCATATTGTGGAAAACCATATACATGCTCCTAGTCCACTTGCAGTTGTTTCTCTTGTACCCATTGACATTGATCTACCAATCTTTGAGCCTGGACCTGCTTTTGATACTTCTAAACCTGTGAGGATTGTTACTACATGCTCTTCCACATCTGTGCCTATTGCAGTACCACATATTGTGTATCCTACTTCTTCTCAGCTGCATGGATTTTTTGAGAAGCATACCACTACATTCAGATCTTGCATGCTTTATTCTATGGGTCTCACTAGAGGAGTCATTGGCAGACATTCACAGGGTATTGTTTCCTCTATTCCACATGTTAAGTGGAATTCTCATCATGACATTGGTTTTCAAACAGATACTTCATTAGGATCACACATTGACAGAGCTCCTTTTTTTGTTCACTCAACTCTTTCTAAGGATCTTAAGCAACACATGAGATCTGCACCTTCACTCAAGATTGAGAAACCTGATATTTAGCTTTTAGACATGATCAAATGGATACACATTCTGATGTTCTTTTTTATTCACCCATTGTGCATTTTACACCAAGTCATATGTAGGCATCTTCTTCATCCATCTGTGTTGATTTGGGGTGGATATCTGATCACTCGTGGTGGCGACATAGGCATTCATTGAGAGGACTCTACAGGCATTGCTCCTCCACCATTCGGCCTCTTGCTCCACTTTCTATACCTTTTGCATTGTGATGCTTCTTGTTTTGAGCATTTTTCTTTAACAGGTGTAGTGTATCTCTCTTGTTTCTTGAGAGATTTTGTATTTGTATTTTCGACACTTTTGGCATGTTGATAGTATCTCTTGTGGGGGAGCTAATCTGGTGGAGCCCAGTGTTAGTTTGTTAGTGTTTGAGTAGTTGATTTTTGACAACTCATATAGATTTGTAGCATCACTCCACCCATTCAGTAGTATAGGAGGGTGTGGTGTTGATCCTGCTTCTTCGGGTTTCGTGTCCTTGCCTTGTTACCTTAGCTTTTCTTGGATTGCGACACTCTAGATTATGTGTCCTTACCTTATTTTTTTGGTTTTTATTCTTGGATCGTGGCACACCTATTTGCAGCACTTGATCGATTTATGTTTGGAGTTCTTTTACACTTTCGACATCACTCTGTTGACAGTCTCCTTGTATGGAACTATTCTGGTAGAGCCCAGTGTCAGTTGTTTTTGAGTTTTGTGATCGAGCAGTGGATTTAGACCACAGTGCACACCAAACTTCTTCAATATTGTATGATTTTTTTGAGCCGAGCTTCTTGGGATGCCTTGGAGCTGATCTTTACTCTCTTTACTTTGTTGTTACTGGTTTTGGGTACCTTACGGTGTCCCTTTTTTCCCAGTTATTGTACATGAGTACCTCATCAAGACTAGTTGTCAGGACTCATACTGTGGACATGCCACTTCTATTTTATCCCCTAGCTTCACTTGAGGCGGGGTGTTAGAGTAGGTATTTACCTTAGCTCATGTTCACCTAGGTACTTTATTTACTTTTATTGTATTTATCCTCACCCACTTATGTGTGTGGATATTTCTTTTATCTTATTTAGATATTAGGAGACATTATCTAGTTGTTAGGTATAGTTCTTTCCTTGATCTATGGTATTGACTAGTTCTTTCCTTGATTTATGGTATTGACTAGATCCTTGATGTCTAGTTCTCTCCTAAATCTATGGTCTTGACTAGTTCTTTGATGACTAGTTATTTCCTTGATTTATGGCTTGATCTACGACATTGATTGGTTCTTATATTGTTAGTCCTTGCCTATTTAAGTAAGGACCATTCTCAATGTATTGCATTGAGTTCCATAATAATATATGATATTGCTTCTCATTTATTTGCAAAGGTTTTATGTAAAGTTATTCTGGCAAATTGCTTTCATCTTATAAATCGTGGTGTTTGATTAGCATCTGTGTTCTTGGCTTGGTATGATCTGGTTATCGTTCCTTTCATTCGTCACTCTTAGAATTATCAATCATGTAATGTCTTTAGGGTCTTACATTCATTAGTCTATCTATATATGTGTTTCATATGTTTTGATCCTTGCTAATCGGGTGGCTTTCTTTCCCCCTCTTATCTTTTCTCTTCTTCATTACTTTTTAATCTTCTTATCCAGGACTTGTTCCTCAACGCTTACCTTTTGGGGTCATCCTTGCCATAATCACCCTCACCTGCAACATTTACTATCATCTACCCCCACCTATTAAACCCAAACCCACAACCTGACCACAAACCTACCAACTCATTTTCATCTTCTTCCCTAGCTTATGGGAGAACTACATCAGTCTGAGGTCCCTTTTCACCGAGACTATGTAGGCAGCACTTCTAGGGCATGGGGCCCTAAAAGGTTAGCTCAGCCACTCTTTACCCTAACCATTTTCCCCACCTGTACCTGATTTCTTGTTCATATCAAAAATATCGACATCTAAACCATATACCACATAACTTTTACCACTTATATTATTTCACATTTTACACCATCTCATGCATTTATATTGCCATTTGTTATCAAAATACTGAAATGAACATCCATGCCTTAATAACCTAACTCCACCATGCCTAAATCAACCTAACTCAATCCATGCCTATCACCTGACTCAATCCATGCCTAAACCGACCTGACTCGATCCATGCCTAAACCAACCTAACTCAATCCATGCCTAAACTGACCTGACTTGATCCATGCCTAAATCAACCTGACTCAATTCATGCCTATCACCTGACTCAATCCATGCCTATGACCTAACTCTATCATGCCTAACTCATCTATTTTCCATCCATATCATAATAAAGTAAAACTCATACACATCATAACAGCATCACCTAAATATCATTTATCTCCTCATATATACATGTGCGTATCAATACAATGTACACCTTTATCACATAAATGTGTATCTCCAAAATAATCATCATTGGTTTGCATGGCCGTTATCCAATACAAATATCTATTCGGCAAGCAGGCCGGTCTCATATATAATACATACAAAAATGTCTTCGGCTCGCAGGCCGGTATCATGTACAAAAAATAAATACAATATATCTTCAACTCGCAGGCTGGTATACATCCAAAATCTAACAATAGAAAAATGGGTGATATATTATCTCACATCTGCTATAACATATCTGCCTCATCTGTAGTGTTAATAGTCCCCTCTAACTCGGAATAGCAGCTCACTACTCTCAATCTACCATTAGATGGCCCAGCATCTGATGTTGACCCCCGTGCACTGATATACGTCCTCTGCTCTCTCCTTTGGGCTCACCGAACACCTACACTCTCAGCACTATACATGAAATACTATTTCTTCTCACTTGAGACTGTCTATGGTGGTCTCATCACACCATCCACTAATATCTGTAGCTCGGGCTCCTCCTCCTGTACTTGTTTCTGAGGCTCTCACCTCTCTACCTGTATTTACAGTTCTAGCCTCTCGACCTATACCTGTGACCCCTGCCTCCCAGCTGCCCCTGCCTGACCCTTCCTCTGTACTACCCACCACTACCTCTATCCATCTGTCACCCCCGCATCATCTGTGCAACGGTCCACGGGCTCCTCCTCCTCCCCTGTTGACTCTGTCGGATGGGGTGGAGACAAAGGTCTCTCCACCTCCTCTCTCTTATACTGTGGGAAGGGCAGGGGCACATCCTACACTAAACCAAATTTTCACCTCACTTGGCCGATAGGTATCATCCCGTGCTCCTTGTCATGGCATCCCTCTATCCATCTTTGTAACTGTAGTCCCTCCAGCTCTGCATACATCCCTTTGTAAGAGGGATAGGTCACATAGGGTCTCCAGACTATATCCACACTAGACAGGCTCTCCAGTCTCTGTCTATAATACGCTACATCGTATGTCACCCAGGCTCTCTGTACACTGCCCTCTGGCACCCATCACCTATAACCAACTCGAATGACTCCCCACTCAAATACATCTACCCAAGGTAGGCCTGTCACTCACACACACACACAATGTGCTCATAGGCCCAATAGCGTAGAAGGAAAATGCAACACAAACTGAATCTCTGCAATCACCCGTAGGCCCACAACTCTCTATATAACTGCACCAAGAAATCCGATGCCCATGCAAAACTGGTAAGATCAATCATGATGTCCTGAAGGACACCCATCAGTGACCATGGGAATCTCCCACCCTCTGAATCTGGCAATGCAAAACACCTGATCACCTCCATCATCAACACTATCAACCTCATCTCCTCAGGATGGCAGCATAAACCTCTTGGTAACTCAGGTCAGCATTGTGGTAGCGCAACTTGCCTGCTCTCTCTCTAAACACCTCATCTATACACCTCGCTGCGACCTCTGATGTCACTGAGTAAACCTAGGCTCCACTAATTGGTAGCCTCAATATCCTATATATATCCTCTAGAGTGATGGTCATCTCCCCTGTCGGCAAGTGGAAGGTGTTGGTCGCAGAATCCCATCTCTCGATGAGTGCGACAATCAAACTCTGCTCTCTCACAACCCACCCATAACGGTGGATCCCCATCAAGCTAACATCATCAAAGTAACTCCACTCCTCGAAAGTCACCTACTCATGTAGCTCTAGCAATATAAGTGGCTCTCAGTCCCTCATCCGTTGCTCATCTCGGACCTGCATCCAACCAACACTATGTATTAATACACTTTCCCAACTTACCCTGTGTCCACCCCCAAACCACCTATTCTTCCTGAAACCCCTCTACCCTAATCCTTACTCAACCCACCCACAACCTCTACCCTCTCTCTTAACCCACACCTTTACATATCTTACCCTACCCATTCACCATCCATTTCCACTACCTAACCCATTTTTACCTATTTCTAGCCCCATTTCCTTATTTTCACACTGCCTTCAGTCACCCATAACCATCACCGGTAGCCTTTAACCACCATCGGTCACCTGTGTCATGATCGATGCCACTTCTACATGACCGACATTGGCCAACAATGACCGACGCCGGTCACTGTGGTGCCGAACGGCGCCGAAACCCCTGACCAAATTTTTTTTAATTTTTGACCAAATTAACCTAACTACCCAACCAAACCTACTTAAACCTTCCCTACTTCCCTTCCCACTACTATTG
The DNA here is from genome assembly GCA_019776745.2 of Taxus chinensis. Lineage (NCBI taxonomy): Eukaryota > Viridiplantae > Streptophyta > Pinopsida > Cupressales > Taxaceae > Taxus > Taxus chinensis. The sequence continues at coordinate 712,310,260 of CM034154.1, forward strand.
ACCTACATTCCAACCTCCCCTGACCCAATTATATCCAATTTACCTCCCAATCCAAAATTAAAAAACCTCCCCCCCTATTTTTATTACAACCCATATTTTAACCTACTTAATCAATCAAATCATTAAGCTCTGGTGTGGAGCTTACCTCATCCCTCTACCGACGTTGTGGTAGTATATCTAGCCACTGTACAGGTGGACCACCTGACCCCTCCTACCTTTTCCATCGTGCCAAGAACAATCAATCCTCCGCCACACAAATCATGCTACCTGATCTCGTGGCCCCACCTCTCACTCAACCACTCTCACCTATGTGGCTCACCAAACAAGCTCTTTGACGCTCTCTTTTGTTCTTTTCTCCTTTTCACAATGTACAAATGAATTTCAAACTGTGGGTTTTTCACTTTGTATACCCTACCTGACTCAACCGACTTCAGTTAACCCTTGACCGCTGTCAGCCTGATGCCCTAGACTACCACCGTCAGTTACCCTACACCATCATTGGTTCATACCGACCGATGTCAGTTACCCAACGTACTCATTACCCTCACATTCACTTAATTTTCCTTACCTCCTCTTTCTTTTTCCTTCCCTCCACCTACCCGAACCACTTTACCTTCACTTCTGGCCCTCCACCTTCTTCAACCTCACCATTTCCACTATTGATGCCTCATTATTTTACCCCTACCTCAGCCTTACCCGTGCCGTGATCTTGATATTTGGACCTAGACCATTGATAGTGACCTTTTAACCTCATGTGTTCGCTATACCTTGTGGCACTGTTACCTGTGTTGATTGACCTAACGACCTTACCTAGCCTATTGTCGTGACCGTTTATCTTGACCCTACCTTTGGTGTACCAGAACATACCTAAACATTCCTACACCTAACCTACATTGTGTTTCCTGACCTTATCATATACCTTGGATACTGGATTCACTTCATCCTTGTTTGGATAAACCTATCAACCTTAGATGATGTAGATTTTTCCTGCTCTTCAACCTGGTAGTGTGTTGCAGTTTATACGTGTGCGTGTGTTTGACTGTTGCTACCTTTGGCCCTCACCCATTACCTAGATCACCCAAGTAGACCTTTCACCCTCTTCCCCTACACCTACTTACCTTTTCCTCACATTTACCTTTTATCAAACCACTCACCGCTTCAGCCTGCTACCTCGTCAGTTCCTGGTTTGAGGGGGATCACCTTCACCCTCACATGGGCCAACCACATCTTATTTTTGTTAGCATCACTTACCAATACAAGCTACGCAACAAAAAGGGGCAAAATGTAGACACTAAAATTAGGTCACACTCCCCCTTCGTCCCTCGACATATAAACACCCTTCATCACATTAACCTAGCCATGGCCCCCTTCACCTCACTAATATTAATTTAATTAATCTAACTAAATTAATTCATTATCACCACCATATATATTATTTAAATATCTTAATTTAGATAATATCCACACATGCACCTCACCTGGAGACCTCATCAAGCCAACTCACCCTAAGACCTACTCTTAGTAAGTTACCATAACTAAGACTTACCCAAACCCTAAAAATCAATGCCTACACTCCCTCTAACAACATTCCCACATGCTCACAAGAATCTCCCAGTCTAATTTGCGGGATAACGACACAAGATCCGAGGAAATCAAGAGTATCTCCCTAATTTTTGTAAACCTAGGAAATCCCGTCTTGACCAACTTCAATTACCCCTAACCATCGCCGGTTAACCCAGACCATCATCGGTTACCCCTTTTATCCCCAAAACAACCTTATTCTCAAGGTTGGAACTTGGAAGCAAGTTGGAAAACATTGGGAGAAAGGTGGACAAGCAAGAACGAAATCTCAGAGAGATAACGCATCTTCAGAGAGCCAATTCGAGCAAGAACTGACATCCAAGGAAGGAGATTGAGGATCTTCTCCTGCACAGCCATCCCAGCCATGATCTAATCTATCCAAGCAAAAGAGGAGTGTGCATGCAGCCCATGCAGAATTTTTTCTTCAGTTGGTGATCACTTGCAGCCTTCAAACCCATCATCAGCACCTCCATCCTTCACACACAGACCTTCAGGAACAAAATCCAAGTGAGTATAACATCATACATTGTTTGGTTTATTTCATTTCATCATTATTTTATCACCCATTGTTTATCGTGCTCCCTATTGACCATCTCCAACATTTTGAACCTCCATAGACCCATCAAAACCTCGCAAAAACCTATTCCAGTCACCCAATACCTCATCCCGACCAACCAAAACCTCATTCTGTGATGTTTCCATATTTCACAGTAACCGGCACCGGTTATACCTAACCGCGGTCGATCATCCCTGACCAACACCGGTCTCTGTGTTTGCCCACACAGTCTTAAACAGAGACCTATCCACCTAATTTTACCTCATCCTCACTTACCTATGACCTACCTGAGACCTTTATCAAACCTGCAAAACCCAGAACCAACCATTTGACCCGTGGATTCTATTCTAGCTTAGCTTGTTAGATTACATCTATTTTCTTATTGTGTTTTTAAGTGAGATACCTAAATCATTTCAAAATAACAATAGGATTTACCTTGTTTTCAGCATTAATTTGTTTAAAACAGTGGACTAACAGCCATCTAGGAAGTACCATGATTTCTGGATCTAGCTCACGCTAGGCAGTTCACTGCCCATATTGTTTAATTCTTTCTGGTGGTCTTGCTTTCATTACAAGTAGTTCCTCCTAGCCAAATAGAATCTCTCATGGTCAGCTATGGATTTGGAACTCATATGCATGCAACAACCCATCAACTGACATTTGAATAGGTATTCCTCCTATGCCTGTTACCCTATCTGTTTCATCAACAATTCAAAGAAATAATCTAAGAAAAAGGTGAAACAGTAGGATTGGGGAGCAAATCCAAGAAATGTGTACTTCATCTTCTCTTTTCCCTTTTAAGTGGAGGAAGACATCAAAACCTATGTTTCAGGAGCTGAATTTCACAAAAATTCTAAAAACTTGAAAAACAAGAAAACTCTAAAATTCCAAAGAAAATTTTTTTGAAAGGAATCACATAATCGAAATCCTTAAAAGAGTTTTCCGAACTGAAATTTCTGAAATCAAAACTTCAACAGAAATCTCTTAAATAAATTTGTCCAAAAATAACTTTTCCAAAAGAGTTTCCCAAAGCTAGAGGTCCCGAAAACACGAAAGGAACAATTCTCTAAAGCAACGGTTATCCAAAATTCTGAAAACAAGAAATATCTGAAAACCCAAAAGTAACAGTTCTCTGAAATTTTGAAAACAACAGTTCTCTGAAATTCTAAAAACAAGAAATTTTCGAAGCTAAAAAACTCTGAAGATTTTTGTCGAAGGAGTTCTCTGAATGATTTTCCCGCCTTGTGATCTCCCAAAGGAATTCTTTGAAATGAATTTTCTGAATAAGTATTTCGAAACAATTTCTAGAGGAAACTGTAAAATAAATGTTAAATTGTTAAGTTGGAAATCGAGAAACAAAAGGAAGTACGAGGGGCCTAAAAAGATCCTTTAAAAATCCTTGAAAACCTAGAGAAAACTCACAAAACAAAACATGGTGAACCAAAATAACAACATCACAAAAAATGTATATGGAAACTAAAAGAAAACTCAAATGAGGAGAAAACAGAGGATAAAGGCCTAAAACCAGAAGAAAATTAAACAAAAAACATACCTTGAAAAAGATGTCGCAAAGTACAAGAATGAAATGTCAGGGCGAATGTGTTACGTAAAAATGACAATTAAAAATCTGATTTTATATAGAAATCCCGATATTAATGGTAAAAATCTGATCTGTGTGGAGGTATGTGAAAATTAATTACTCACAGAATCTCTGAAGTTCCAAAACCTGAAATCCCAAAATTCTAAAAATTTGGGATTTTGGACTTCAGAAAATGGGAAGCAAAAAGACGAATTGGCGATTGAAAAGTCTGAAACCCGAAATTCTAAAAATCCAAACTTTCGGAAATCCAAACTTTGAAAAACTTCAAGTAAAAATCCTAAAAATGACTTGTAGAACTCTGAAAACCCAAAACCTGAAAGTTTGAAAATTCAAACTTTCAGAAATTCAGACTTCGGAAGTCTGAGAGGGATTTAGACGAAATGAGCCAAAAATTTCTTAAACCTGAAAACCTGAAAGTCTAAATTTTTAGACTTTCGGAGTTTTCGACTTCGGAAAATTTCAAAAGAAATTCTGAAATTGGGCTTAAAAACTCCAAAAGAGAAAAAACTCCGAAGTTCGAAAATTGAAAAAAAAATGGATTCTTGGCCTTAGCAAAATTCACTGTGCGAGGATTTCTTTTAAAAATATTAGTCTGACATGTAGCCTTTTTTGGGTAGGTTAAATGGTTAACAGGTTCCTCAAGTACACTACTACTATTTGTAGTATCTTCAAAATGCTTATGCCTCAAGTGGTTTGACAAATATGTTGTGTGTAGACACAAAATTTGGGTCACACTCCCCTTGCTCTCCTTCAACTAATTAATGTAACACATTTAACTAATTATGACCGCTTTACCCCATATTAATATTCATCCTCATGTTATTAATTAATTTAATTATTTTAGTTAAGTTAATTTAATCCTCACACCTCTACCTCATCATGACACCTCACCCTAGACCCATTCCAGGGGCATTTAACTCACAGTGACCAAGTCATCACTGTCAGCACCGAGTCATCACTCCCAGCACTAAGTCATCACTCCTAATGCTGAGTCACTACTTGACCTAACTAACTAAGAATTCTTCCTAAACCTAATTGGACTTATTTTAATATCTTCTTTCCTTCTCTCATGTGAATTCTACTTTCCTAAGCAGACCCAACAAGGAAAGCACACAAAATATGGGAAGATATTCCTATTTTTAGTAAATAGGAATATTTTTCCCTAACCGACATTGGTTTATCCTCAGTTGAAATTGGTCACTTAAACCACCATTGGTTCCTATTGATAATTATCTTTGCGGATGAGCCATCAAATTCATGGGATACCTTAGGGATGTGGGACATTTGCCCTAGGAAACCTCCAGGTTTTATAGAAACTGGCTCTTCTATGTTGGTGCGAGGTAAGGGTTAGAGGAAAAATAAATCAAAGTGCAAAACTAACTAAGGCGATATGCCGAAACTGATTTTAAAAGGCACAAATATAGATTCCGAAAACTATTAGAATAGTATAAAATAGCATGGTCTACTATTTTTAGAAGTATCTTGAATTGTCAAAGGCTGAGAAGGTGTAAAACATAATTATATGTAGATGATAGATGCATATAGAAAACCCAAGAGCATATAGCATGATGGATATTCAACATTTATCTAAAAACTACTAGCAATAATGTATGAAGGATGTAGACTATTGAGAGCTAAAATGTACAGAACGAGAGCCCTTTATTCATAGAGAAAATAATACATAAGGCCGATATGACACATATTACAACTTTCTTTTACAACAGATCCTTGCTAAGGCTAGCAAACACAATAACTAAACCTAAAATTCTCTTTCATAGTTCTGGTGTCTTTCTCTTTTCTATTGGTAGACATGATGTAACCTAGAATTTACCAGATTACACCCTAGATGTGTTAACACATCACTTAGCCTAGAATGAGCACTCACCCGAAGTGTGTAAAGGTATCAAGTCCCTCTTTAGGGTTGTTATAGCAAGATGTTAGCGTGATGAAGGAAGAAACATATAGATCCATAACTAATCCATCATTCTACAATGTATATTATATTCAGATCTATGAAAGAACAAGCTTAAACAGTAATCATGATTGAATCAATAACATACACTACTCAATTACGCATAGGAATGACACTTAGATTCAACCAATATCTTCTATCTATTAATAAACACAGAATTTTCTTACAGTAATTCAGTCATATGCGTATATCTCTACACATTCATACATCCATCTCTCTCTGTGTATACTCTCTATTACACACATATATTCTACTAAGTGCTTCACATCATATATATAGGGTGGGGACTTTCCCTTCACTGCTTATCTATTCCAAAAATATGTCGCATGCTATTAATAGCCACATGCCGTTTATAGGCATAACAACACATGCAAGTGTGCTCTCTATAGACCTCTTACAGTTAACTAAAGTGTCAATCCTATTCTTAGCTCGTCTCCATGCAAAATGCTTCGATCCGATCCTCTAAAGATAGAAAATGTGTGGTGCGCATGTCTCTACATCGTTGATGTGTTTCGCACGCCATCTTCTAAAAATAGGTCATCATGCTCAAAATCGGCTAAGTCCTGAATGTTGAACTTGCCCTCTGTGCGTGGGTTCTTCCTATCCCTCTGCACCCTTGATCCTAGCCTTCTCATGTGCAGACTTCTTGTGTGATCTCTAATAGGTATTCTCTTATCAACATTACCCCACACTAATCTCATTGTCGTCCCGACAATGGGTATCTCCAAAAATTGAAGTAAAGAATAGAAGAATGGAAAGAATAAGAATGAAAGAATGTAAATAAATAAATAAGTCTTATGAGGCTATGAGTCAGCCTCCTCTGTATCAGTTTGAAGTATCGACTTTGGATACTCCTTTATTTTGGCCTCCAAGGTCTCCCATTCAGCTAGTGCTTGTTTTGCTTTCTCATGAACATCCACAGCAATAGACTCTAACTCATCCCTCGCAATCTCTCCTTTTTCATTCTGTAAAACCAACACAATGCTAGACATTGAGGTCATTCTTCCTTCTAGAAGATCCATCTTCTACGCAATTAGTTTCCTAAGCTCTTCCAGCTGAGTCTTATGCAGCTCTTGTGTTGTTGTTAGGGCCTCGGGCTTCTACTTAACCATTGACAATCTTTCTGTGCAGCCCAATGTCTCATCCTTCATTGCTTTTTGGACCTCATTGTTATCTTCTAGGGTCTTTATATTGATAAGTTGCTCTTGAGCTATGCAGTTTTTCAAAGCCTTGTCTGCTTTCTTCAATACTTCTTATAGCGCTTGCAGCAACCCTTCATAAGATGCAATGTTTCACATCACTGAGGCTTTCTCTCATTCTACATCTTGCTCTAACTTCCTTGGCGTTGTCAGGCACAGATGTTCATCTTCAAGTACCAATTCCAAAAACTTTCCTACATAGTGTATCACTGATGGAAACATCTGTGGTACCTTGGCCTCCAAGTGTGGCCTTGCTCTGATGACATTGTCCCCAATCTCCTTTGTGATGCTAATAAATACTTCATTCTCCTTTTGCGTGAAGTCCCTCTCTTATGTTATGTGTGCTATCTCTGCATCCTTTGTCTTTAACTCCTCATGAAATGCTCTGATTGTTGCATCTTTATCCATGTTTCTTCTAACAACTTCAGCAGAAACCTTCACCAATGTGTTGTTGACCTGCTCATTTGACATGACAGTAGGCTTTACTATCATGTGCCTAGCTTGTGGTGCCTTCTTCAGCCATATCAAAATCCATGATTCTTTGCATACATCAAAGTTAGGCTCGTCCATGTGGGTGTGCATTGACCGTGATAGTTGCTTCCGAGTGCGTGCAATCTCCATATCCTCATCCATTAGTTCCCAACTGAATAAATCCTTATGTGCTATCATGCTCTGGAAGTGGGCGCATAAAATTTTACTTGCGTCCTCTACATACCCCATGGCTGGTGGAATGTGCTCTCCACTCATCCTCTTTGATCTATGACCCTTTGGATTTGTAGCTTCAAGGTTAGGATCCTATCCTGTTACATCCTGAGTAGTCGCATGCATGGATCTGGATATTTCCTTTTCTTTTTCTTCTCCATCCTTCATCTCTTTATCTTTCTACTCTTCCTCATTTTGTGGCTTGTCTTCTTGCTCAAGTGGGGTAGAAGATGACCACTCACTCTCTTCTGATTCCTCTGCTTCTTTATCCAACTTCAACTTTCTTCTCTTCTTTGGTTCAGTGGTCTCCTTGTGTGGAGAGAGATGAGGTGATTTCCATACCGATTTTTGGGGTTCCACTTTGAGTCCTTGTGCATCTGAAGACTTTCTTAAATCTATGCTCCCCCTGTTCAACCTCTGTATCTTCCTCTTTGTCCTATCCTTGAGGTGGAGTGGCCATGTGTCGTGACTCTTCTCTTTCATATGGTTTCTTTCTTCTATGCTCCAAGCCTCCACTATCTTCATGCTCCTCTTCTTCACCCTCTACTTCAACAAATTCTGTGGGCCTTTGCACCGGTATGTTTTCTATTGTGTGCTTACCCTCGGTGGCCCTGGGAGCACAAATTCATTCTCCACATACTTTTTGTTCTCCATCTTGGGCTTCAGCTGAAGATACACCAATCTTTCCCCTACATCTGCTACAACCAGACTTATTGGCTTAATATTCAACACCTCTGAAATGATCCTCTCGGTGTAGGCACTTCTTCCAGGATACACATGCTTCTTCCTCAAAGTATGGTAGTCACAGTCTACCTTATCTGCATTGAATACCAGTCGGCACTTGTCTATAAATCTATGAACAGATGCTTGGAAATACCTTGCAGTGAATGTGTAAGGTAATTTACACCAAGGGCTCTAGACTCCATCTCTCATTGGGAAGCACGCGATGTAGAAATGTTGATATATAGAAAACTGGACTTGTTTCCCTACTACTGATGGTAGGTCCTTTGGGATGTTCCACTCTTCTCCAAATGTCACGCAGAGCCTGTCATACCATTTCTTCCCTTTGCTTGACATCATCTGTCATGGCCCCTTTACATAGGTACTTGCTGAACCTTTTAGCTGGTGAATTATTCTCCATGGGGTATTCCCATACCTTTTTCTTCGGCCCGTCTGGTACTCCAATTTCCATGAATACTAGTGATAGTAGAACAACCCCAAAGCTGATCTTCCCTCCTGTGCATGCTTCCTCGACTATTTGTTCTACAATGTAACCTGTAATATTGTAGATTACTCCTTTTGACATCTTACGTGCAACGTGTAACCACATAGTATTTACCTGTGACCACCACTCATGATCATTCAAATTTGTAACAAGGTGTGTTGCTACTTGCACAACCAGACAGTTCTTTAATTTGTCTATATCCATACCATGCGGACCCTTTAGGTACCCCAACTCCTGTCTAGTCTTTAAGATTGTGGCTTTATCTGTGAGATCATTCTTTATGTCCTCTCATGTGGCCTTCAAACCTATAACTGATGAGATAAGCACATATGAGATTCTAACTCTGTGTCCTACAAAGTAGAAGAAGTCCTCATGTACTCTGCTCATGAGCCACTGATACAAGGGCTCATACTTCCTGAAATATGGAAGCTCATATAATTGGTAGACCCCAATTATCTTCATAAGATTCTCACCTACATCATCATAAACCAACATGTCATCCGCCGTATGCTTGTTCGTCCTATTAGTGAGCAAGGAATCGAGCTCCTTCTTGTTCTCTGTGGTCCTGTGATTGTATTCACTCACTTTTCTCTTTTTGATGGGTGAATCCCATTCCTACCCGATGATGACTCCTTCTGGATATTGCATTTCTGAAAAATCACTTTCGGGTGCCATCTCTTCTTCCTCGACAACCACCTTCTTCTTTCCTTTTTTTGTTGCTACAGATGCCTTCTTGGGTGCCATTTTTACCTTGCAATTATCTCCTCTTTAACTCTGCAACTTGCAAATAAAACCCTAGCTCAATTCAATCGTGCCCTAGGTGGAAACTTCATGCCCTAACTCCTTTCTTTCCCCCTGCTTCACTCAAACCCTTCACCACTGGGGACACAAGCTTCTTTTCACACAGATCTATTTGTCACACTTGGTTTCACACCCTTCGCACCTTAACTCGATCAATCTACTCTTCACACTTAGATCTTTCCTCAAATTCTCTTAGTCACAATGGTAAAAATGAATCTACATCCCATCCTTATATAGATTTTTCAAATTTTGATGCATTTATTGCTCCTTCACCTACCAAATATCCTCTCATTCATTGACCAAATTTGTTCATTCCGCATGGTACATCTTCACACCCTAGCTATAACCTTCTAGCATGCCTTCCTACCCTTTGGTCATAGACTTCTCTTCAGTGCACACCCTTGCACCTGAGTACCTCATCATTGTACCTTCTCCTGGTAGTTATCATGGCCTCCACTTACCTCGTGTTATACTATTCTTTCATTCATCTCCATCCTTGGTCACTTTTGAGAAGCAATCTTCTTTTGACTTAAAGCACACCCATAGCAGCTTATTCCTTTCACCTTTCAATTCTCACAGTCTTTTACTTGGATAACTACAACCATCACTCCACACTAAAGGTATGTGCAGTCCTCTATGCATAAACATTCTTCATATAGTAATTAGCTTCATGTGTGTAAGCGTGCTTATTACACAAAACAACAACTAAATTGAAAAAGCATAGCGATAATGAAGGAAATACATTAAGGAAATACATAATTGAAAACCTAATCTAAATGGCAATACTGCCTTATTACAAACACCAAGAAGACTTATTTATAGTAGGGCTTCATCCTACTCCCATTAAAGTAACTAGGTAGCCGTGTTCCATCAAGTGCTTCTAACTGGAAAGCACCTGATTCAAGTATGTAAGTGATGACATATGGCCCCAACCAATGTACTTTGAGCTTTCCTGGATGGCGCAAGAACTTAGAGTCATAAAGAAGTACCATTTGTCCAATCTCAAACTTCTTATCCCTTATGTTTCTGTCATGCATGCCTTCTACCTGGCCTTTTCCTTCTTCTGACTCCATCTTGCTATGGCTCGTCACTCATCCAGTTGAATCATCTTCTCGATACACTCTTCTAAATCCTGTTCATCAGCTAGACCTCCAGTGCATGTGCAATGCGCAAAGAAGGTAACATAAATTCTATAGGGAGAATGGCTTCTGCACCAAACACCAACTAAAACGGTGTGGCTTTGTTCAATCTCTTGTAAGTTGTTCTATATGCCCAAAGAATAGCTGACACTTTTTCATCCCAATCCTTTCTTCCAACATCACAAATTTTTGTCAAATTTCTGGCTCAAAATCTTGTTGAAAGCCTCAGCAGTTCCATTTGCCTGAGGATGATAGGGTGTAGTTTTATGGTGTACAACCATAAACTCATCTAATAGGATCCTGATTGTCTCATTCAAAAAGTGTGTACCCCTATCACTTGTCAAGCTTAAAGGACATCCATATCTTGTAAGAACATTCTCCCATAGAAACCTAGCTGTTGTAGCTTGTTATACAGTCCTTCATAGGTGCTGCTTATTACCCACTGTGTGAGATAATCTGTGCAAGTAATGATATAGTGATCCAGTCCTACGTGCTGGCTGGTGAAATAGGTCCTACAAAGTCAATGGCCCATTTCTCAAATGGTTCAGCACTAGTAATTGGTCTCAAAGGCATCTCATCTCTTTTCCCTAGTTTTCCTAGGTGCTGGCAATGATCACATGCCTTACAATATTCTTTACAGTCTTTATACAATGTCTCCCACCATAATCTAGCAAGTAGGATCTTCCAGGAAATTGCATCACCTGCATAATGGCCTCCTGCAATACCACCATGGGATTCTTCCATAATATCCTTGTGCTCATTCTCTAATACACAATGGTGTAATACTTCATCTCTGCCTAACTTGTAGAGGTCACCACTGATTAACATAAATGGTGCCGCACATATATCAAGTTGTTTCTTTTCTAATTCCTTCATTCCTTCTGGTGTCATACCAGTTCGTAGAAAGACAACAATGTCTTCTAATTCTGTGGGTGCATGTTGTAACCTATATAACTATGCATCTGGCATGGTTTCTTCAATTTTTTGTGGTTCCTCTCCTGAGTTAATTCTAGACAAGTGGTCTGGTCCAAAATTACTTTTCCCTGGCTTCACCACAACTGTGAAGTCAAAATCTTGAAATAGGAGTACCCATATGCATATGTGCCCCTGTAAGATAGGCTTTTTTACCAAGTACTTCAATGTCATGTGATCTGTATAAAGCACAAATGGTGTTGCTAACGAATACTATCGAAACTTGTGTAATGCATAGATCATGGACAAAGCTTCACACTCTGTAGTTGTATAATTTTGTTCAGCAAGAGTCAGCTTCCTACTAGCAAAAAAATTGGATGATCAACAATACCTTCACCAGGTTGAGCTAACACAGTGCCAATGGCCATGCTCAGAGGCATCCACATGCACATGAAATGGTTTATCCCATGAGGGAAAGCGCAAAATGGGCATGGTAGTAAGTTTCTCCTTTAATATCTCAAACATGCACTGCTGCGGTTCTCCCCAATAAAATGTACCTTTCCCCTTTAGTAATTCTTCCAAGGGTGCAGCAACTTTGGCATACCCTTTGATTAATTTTCTATAATATCATGTATGACCTAAAAACCTACACACCTCACTTTGACTGGTAAGTGCTTCCAGACCTAGAATGACTGCAACCTTAGTTGGATCAACCAGCAAACCTTCCTTGTAAATTATATGTCCTAACAGTATTCCAAATGGTGTAGGAAATATGCACTTCTTGATGTTCAAAGAGATACTTAATTGTCTGCACCGTTCAAACATTAAATGTACATTGTCACAATGATCTTTCACAAGCCCATATACTATCCAATCGACTAGGTAGACCTGTAAGAAGTTATGAATAAAATATTTGAATGCCTAAACAACTATGCAAGAGAATACAACAGGTGCATTTTTCAATCCAAACAGGCATCCCAGTATAGGCAAAACTTTCCCCATTCAGTAGTAAATGTTGTCTTTTCTTGATCCTCTTGAGTAATACTAACCTGATGATACCCAGAAAACCCATCTATGAAAGAATATATTTCACACCCTGGCACGCCTTCTAGTATTTCCTCAGTGAATGGTGTCAGGAATGGATCTATGACACAGGAAGCATTCAGCTCCCTATAGTCCACACATATTCTAATTCATCCATCCTTCTTGATATTGATCACCATTGGACTAACCTATTCGGACTCATCAAGGGGCTTGATAATTCCAGATTTCAACATTTTATCAATTTCTTCTTTTACCTTTTCATAGAAATTAGGATTCATTCTATAAGGTCGCTTCCTAACTGTTCATGCACCATCCTTAAGCTGTTATCTTCATTTCCCCAAGTGATTTATGCATGCCTTTAAGTTCATGATACTCTCGAGGGAATAAGTCCTAATAATCCCTGAGTAACTCAATGACCTTTGCTACCTCCAAGTCTGACCAGTAGTCTCCAATCATAGCCTCCTTAGGCTCAGCCTCCAAACCTATATTCACCTTATTTTTCTTCACGGGTTCATGATAGGCATGTGTATCCTTGTCTGCACTGTCCAAGACCTCGTGCACCCCTTATGAATGTTCAATATCTAGGTTCTCAACTTCCTCATCATCCACGATGTAAACCATCTTTCTTTTCTCTTTCTCAAGGTAAGCGCGTTTAAGTAGCTTGGAGTCCATTTATTCTTCTTTTTCAAAATGTGCTCCAGACTCTGTCCTCACCAAAATAATTCTTGAATATGCTCTTCTACTTTTGCACTATCTCCCATAGTTAAGCGCTTGATAAATTTTAATGCCTCTTTTATTAAAGGTTGGGAAGAAAAGTAGTCAAAGGTCTGGATCATTCCTGCAGTCAAATTTTTCCATTTCCTAGTCTCTCGATGTAGTTCTACATATACATACCAGGTGTGTGCGCATCCTTGTAGCATAGAGTACAATTTATGCACCCAAAGTGAAGGTGGTAATGCTTCCTATCATACTGTCCAAAGTCTCTCACACTGTTGAATGTGATGTTGAACAGGTTGATCACCATGATAAGTGTAGATCTGTGTAGGTGCATTGTTCCTTACAAACCTAGTAGATAAGGTGACTCCAATCTCTTCCCATTCTATAAGATTATCTCTGTGGACTACCCACCAGTGCATTGTTGTCCTGCGTAAGGTATATACTAACATATCTCTTCTCTTAATTTGATCTGTCCACTATGTTTCCATGGCTTTCAAAAATGCAGGAAGATCTTCTGCCCCTGTATACCAAGGTACTGTGCCACCTATCCATCGAACTCGAATGAAGTCCATTCTTACGCGCAACTACACTTTTTACCTCACTCCCTACTAGTTCATATGTACCATGAGCCCAATTGTTGCAAGCAATACTTGTAGTATCACTAATAGAATGAGAATCCTCCCACTGTAGGATGCCTTCTTTTGATGGCTCATTGACCTCTGGGTCCTGAATAGTGCGTACATAAATTTTGTTTAAGTCCTCCTCACTTAGAGGCTCAACATATGGTGTAGACTTCCCATCTGTCAAAGGTATCACAACCCTTTCCTCCTTGTTCTCAAAGCTGATATACCCCTTATTAAATCTCAAGTCAACATTATTCGCATAACACCAAGGGCGTCCAAGAAAGGTTGGAAAATTGTCTTCTTCTGCAAGTGCTAATACCTCAAAATCCCCAGTGAACTTGGCCCCTTGTATAGTTATAGATGCATCCTTTCAAAACTCCTATGGGAGTGGCCTTAGTCCTGATTTTCCATAAACAACACATTAGATGATGGTTGTAATGGAGGCCTCCCCATTTGTACCCATGCATCTAATGTAATCAAATTTACTTCCGCACCTGTATCAATCAATATATTGCTCAACAGCCATCCATCAACAACAGCATTCAGAGTAATTTCCTTGTCATAGTCAATGTTATCAGGGGGAAGATTTACATGTAGGATCTGCCGTTCGGTCTCAATACTTACACACGGAGTGTTCCCATTTAATCAAATTCCTAATAGTGGAATAATTTTCTCTTGGTGCAACATTTTACACACTTCTCACAGATCATCGATATCAGTTTGGACTATCTCTGATGCTTTCTTCTACTCCTTTAAGTATTGTATCTCACCCTAAAGATTCCTTAGCACTTCCATGGTATCCTGGTAAACTTCCTTTTGATGAGTAGGATCTAGGTACCTTGCATCCAAAACCTCCTCCTTTGTGATTGTAGGCTTCTGGTGTAATGCCTCTCTTATGCACGTCACTTCAGCTCGTGTAGTAATCTTCACTGTCAATGCCTCAGGTCCTTCTGCTATCTTGGGCATCCACTGATCTTCTACCACACGCTAGATTCTAACCATCCTGGCACCTTTGTTTTCTTGCTTATGCTACTTACTCAGATGCTCATATAAATATGGGAACTCTTCATAGCTATGGTTCTTTCGTAGAAAGAACATGTAATATTCTGAGGACATTCACACCTATAGTGGTCAGGAGATCACATGTATAACATGTTCCATGAGGGAACTCACCTCTTCCTCCACCACGGCCTCATCCTCCATATCCACCATGATATCCACGTCCCCTTCCACGACCTCCTTCAAAAATCCCGTCATTCCTGTCATAGCGTGTTTGATTATGATCCTGATCCTAGTGCTCATTCTTACCCTTAGAATTATCTATTACACTTGTCTGTCATACCCCAATGTCTATAGCATCCTGGATCTGACCAATCAACTGAAAATCCTCAGTATCATGGGTTGTGGAGCTGTAAATTTTGCAAAATCAAGATACATTCTTCCTTATCACACGTTGTAACAAAGGACAGTGACTAGCATCATGATTTAAATGACAGATCTCACAATCCAACAATAATGAGCGTACATAGATCTGCGAGGGCAACTATCCTTGGTGTGACCTTCCACTTCACAATCTGTACACCAAATTCCTGAGCGCGTTTCATGGGCTGAATTTGTTGATAGCTTCTCTAACTACTTTACCATAGCTACAATTTGTGCCTCTAAGAATGGACTAACGCCAGTGTCAATACTCTCAAATGCCTCAGCACACAAAGCTGATTCCAGTGCTTCGCATGGATCAGTGTATGTCTTATGTGACAGTGCCCTTCTAAATGGTGTAATCAATCCTCTAATAAACCATTATGCATGTTGGCTAGTACGTGAATATCATAATAAAGCTTAGATAGAAGTGTCTTAAAATGGGCATCATACTCATGTACACTCTCAATAGTGCCTTGCTTCATATCTTTGAGCGCACTGATACTCTTCTACTCAAACTTAGGAATATGGAGCTCTTTCAAGAAAGCATCCTTCAATGCTGCATAATCCACAAAAGTTTGATCAGGGTCAAACTTCCTATACCAGTTGTGTGCATGTCCCTGTAATGTAGTAGCAAATTGACTTGCCTTTCACTAAGAATCTGTGATCCCTTTAACGCACCACAATATTTCACACATATGCACATGTTTGGAAGCATCCTCTATACCTCTATATTATGGGAGACAAAGAGACATCTCCATATAGATATTATGTGGTTGTTGTGGGATTTAACCACCTGATCCAGAACCTCCTGTGTTCCCTCTACCTCCAAAACCACCAGATCCACTAGAACTAGAACCACCTATACCTCCTGATCCTCCACCTGTAGCTGGAATATGACCTATAGATGTACTCCCATGTGCTCCGATAGTAGTACTATATTGAACCCCTACAGTCTGTGAGGTAGTTCCACTTCCAGAGGTGAATCTAACATTTTACACACTCACATTCTATGCGGATGATGCACCTAATAATGTTCCTCCAAATATCATTGAATTCATCTATCCTTCCATTGTTGTACTTGCTCCCTGACTTACTCCTGATCTCCTACTTGCCAAATTAGCTTGCTGGTTACTTATCATACTAGATACTGGAAAACCAAGCACAAGGGCTAGGTCACCAGGTGGATTAAGATGTGTACCTAAGGCCCAGGTAGTATCTGCTAGTGCACTTTTGTGTGAGGCCAAGGGGGGATCTCTGTCATGTTTTCCAATATGGGGAAGCTCCTGATGCTTTGGCTCCATGTATTCTACGTGAGCTATAAATCCTTCACGAGCCATCTCTCTCCTCAACTCCATACTTTCTATAATGGAACGTTGCTTCTCTATCTCCCTCTCATGTGCCTCATTATACTTAAGCTGCCTCTCCTCTCTCTGCCTCTCTGCCACTAGGTCTGTCATCTTTCACCAAAATTTTTCTTTCTGTCGCACTTGGTGAAGTTTAGTTAGCCATTGGTTTACTCTCCAAGTTCAAAGTTACCATCAAGATCTTGATCACCAGTGGAATACCTTGCAGATATACTCTTCTTGGATACCGCAAAAACTTGAATTCAACTACCTCCGGGAAAGAGTACGTTGAAATTGAATACTTCAGAATATAAATGTTTAGAATACGACAAAACCATGTATCCACAGCATGAGTCTAGATCAAATCAGCATCATAAAGGGCCTGAAATTCTTCCTATATCTAGACAAGTGTGTGATACCTCCAATTCCACTGAGATGTATAAGTAGTAAGCCACTTGTATAGTTCCACTGGAAAGATGGTGAAAAAGATCTCATATAGGCTGTCATACAGATTTTGTTCTACCCAAGTGTGTGCGTTAAACTCAGATCCACTACTGAACCATTCCTCAATACTTTCTAGAGTTAATTGGTACGTATTCATCGCGAACCATCTTAAAAAACAACTGAAAAAGAGGTCTCGGCAATGGAATGAATGATGCAGCCTAGAATTTACCAGATAATATCCTAGACACACTGGCACATCACTCATCCTAGACTGAACACTCACCTGAAGTGCACAAAGGTACTAGGTCCCTCTTTAGGGTTGTTGTAGCAGGATGTTAGCATGATGAAGGAAGAAACATATAGATCCATAACTAATCCATCATTCTACAATGCATGTTATATTCAAATCTATGAAAGCACAAGCTTAAACAGTAATCACGATTGAATCAATAACATACACTACTCAAATACACATAGGAATGACACTTAGATTCAACCAATATCTTCCATCTATTAATAAACACATAAGCTTCTTACAATAATTTAGTCATATGCGTATATCTCTACACCTTCATACATCCATCTCTCTCTATGTATACTCTCTATTACACACATATATTCTACTAAGTGCTTCACATCATATATGTATAGGGTGGGGACTTTCTCTTCACCACTTATCTATTCCAAAAATAGGTCACATGCTATCAAAAGCCACACACCATTTATAGGCATAGCCACACGTGCAAGTGTGTTATCTATAGACCTCTTACAGTTAACTGAAGTGTTAATCCTATTCGTAGCTCATCTCCATGCAAAATGCTTCGATCCGATCCTCCAAAGATAGATAATGTGTGGTGCACACGTCTCTGCATCGTTGATGTGTTCCACATGCCATCTTCTAAAAATAGGTCATCATGCTACAAATCGGCTAAGTCCTAAATGCTGAACTTGCCCTCCGCGCATGGGTTTTTCCTGTGCATCTGCGCCCTTGATCCTAGCCTTCTCTCCTATGCAAACTTCTTGTGTGATCTCTAATAGTTATTCTCTGATCAACAAGACACCTGTATTTTGATCAAAGCACTATGAGGTATCTCTAAATATTGCACTAACTATTCTCTACCTCACAAATTGACTACACATCGTCAGTTAGATCTATCTAACTCCCCTTTTACGACACTCTTATGGTCTTATTCCTCTTATAAGTCAATTAAATAGGCTATTATAGCCTCTGCTTGGCTAAAATCCTCTTCTTTACCACTTATATTAGCTTCCTTAGACTATCAATCCATTTCATTGGATTGATTAGGCCTTTCAGAACCCTCCCAAAACCCTAATTTCTCTTTAAACAAGATTAATTATTCTAACATAGGTTAATTACCATAAATCATGATCAACCTCTTCTAAACCTAGTCAAATCTTACTTTGACTTGCTAATTAACTTCTTGACTCCCTTTTAGGCCCACATGCACCAAAAATCTTCCCATTTCCCAAATGGAACACTATAAATAGCCCACTACCCCCCTCTCATTTACAAGAACACTTCTTCCCTTTAACATAAACTATAGTGTTACTGCTAGGATTAGGAGTTTTATTTCATTTTATTGAGCTATTTGCTTTATCCTTTGCAACACACCACACAACATGGAGTAAATGGGAAGAACCATTGGCCTTGAAGCCATTAATGGTGAGATCCCATTCTCTTAAAGCATAAAATGATTACTTAGATCCTTATTAGGCTCATTTACTTAAGCTTTCAAGAATAGAGGGTAATTATATTTGTTAAGTTTGCTTGTTTACTTTAAACTAATTCCTCCAAAGTAGGAAACCTTGTTTACTTCTTAATTGATGGTCCATTGATTGGTTTTACACAAAGCTTTGGGGTTCTTGAGTGTTCTTACCCCATTCCATAGCTTTTGCAACCTTTATTTGAACACATTTGGCACGCCCAGTGGGACACTTATGCCCATCCTCCATTAATGGAGGTCTTTTAAGTTTTTCAAAGTTCACGTACAGGTTTTTTAGAGGAAACAACTTGTTATTTTCTTATTTCCATTTCTAAAACTAATTAAATCACCCTTGTTTGCATATATTTTGTGGGTTTGAACTAGAAATAGGTCTCTTTGTCAAATAAATAACCTATTTGCTTTTGAAAATTTTCAAAATTTGTGATTTTTATAGGTTTATCAGGGGGTACGCGTAGGTGTCTTAAAGGGGCATGTCCCCATCAAAACCATAGCATCTTTTTCGAAACATGTGCACACCTATCTGGTCATACCCTTCACTGTCAGGACATTTTTCAAACAGGTGCGTAGTTATTGAACCATACACATCTATGTCGGTTGGCACGCATCTCCGTCTCTCTGGACACGTTGGTGTATATGACCCCACTGTGTAAATCTATCATTTCTTCCTACCACGCGTCTGCGTCAGTTAGGGCACATATTTTTTGGATGGGGTGTGTTGGTGTCACTTTGGGCACATAGGCATCTATGTTAAAATTTGAAAAAAAATCTCCAGGATGTAAAATCATTTTGCTAAACCTTCCTGAGGTATTTTAATACTAACAAGGTAGATGCAGGGTTTTGTTTATTATTTCATCTTGCATAGCTTAAGTGTCTTCATTTCTTAGCTTAAACAAGGCTTGTAAAGTGTGTATGCTCTCTCCTCGCACCTTCTAGGTTGTCTTGGAGATCAAAAGCACTTGAAAAACTTTATGTCACATTTTAAAAAAACTTGTTATGTGATTCTAAAGGGTAAAATAATTTCCATATGATTTTTCTTAGTGGAATTTTCACATTGCATATGCTCTTCCTTCATGCCCTTTGGCAATCTTAGGAATCAAAAGAAAAGCGTAAATTATTTTTCTTGATATCAATTTGCAAATGGAAAATTACTAAACTCGTTATCTACAAGACCTAATGCTTGTTAAAGAAAGGCGTCAAAATGACACATAAAACTTCTAATACACGTGTTTACATGCATATTATCAAATGGATGTTCTACTTAAAACAACATTTAAGTTAAAAAGATAAAAAACACACCATTTCCCTTCACACTGTATTGTAGGTTTTGGAAAAGGGTACCTCCCTATCCACTCAACTAGAACATAACCCCTTTAGCATAACACCTTAAGCTGTAACAATGAGGGTGGTTCCAACAACCCTAAAGTAATCCATTGCTAAGTCGTGGATGAAACAAGAAGTGCTCCGCTTACCCACTTTACTAGTACGCATTGTGAGTTAGATTCAAATATTTTTTGTATCGTGGTTCCAGTGATGGTACAACTAAATGCACTAGTTTCTCATTATATCAAAATGGGTTGTAGTAAAGTTGAGATACTCCCAAATCAGTCATTGCGACTCTTTGGGTAAACCACGCTCACATTAGACAATCTTCTGACACCTAGTTGAGAGAACCTATTGAGGAGGCCATTCTTCCTTAGAGCCCACTTTACTAGTCAATTGTTGCATCAAGCCATCATGAAGTGACAACTCACTTGGAATCTGAACCTTGTTCCTTGAACAAGGAAAAAAGCCCATGTAAGTTTGAGCTAAGTTTCTTTCATCACGGAAATTATACCAATGTCTCACTTAGCTCAGCTTCTTTCTCAACTTTGGACGAGGTGAAGCTCTGCCCAATTGGCGCTTGGTTTATTTTTCATCTTTTTTATCTATACCCATGCATTGTCTTCCTACTTTTGGGGTGAGAAGGGGGCATACCTCATGCGTCCTATCAAAGATGGTACTCACCACTTTTTTGTCCATTTATGTCCATCCATGTTTATGGTTGGATTGTTAAACGTCTAAAGTGCACAAGTACATTTTCATATCTTTTATAGTCCTTCGATCTTGATTTCAAGATCATCTTCACTACTGTGATTTTGGTTCATCATTTGTCTCTTCTTGAGTGGATAGTTTTTCTCATATTCTAGTCGCAAAATCTTGGTACTTACATTGTGTTTTTCAATTTTTTAAAGAGGCACTCGTTTCAGGATTTTTACAACGATGGTGAGGGTTGGCAATTCGTTT
Organism: Taxus chinensis; assembly: GCA_019776745.2. Classification (NCBI taxonomy): domain Eukaryota; kingdom Viridiplantae; phylum Streptophyta; class Pinopsida; order Cupressales; family Taxaceae; genus Taxus; species Taxus chinensis. The sequence goes on from CM034154.1 coordinate 712,331,568, forward strand.
CCCTTATGCATTACCAGAAAAATAACTAGTGAGCATATTTGTTCCTAACTTAAACCCAGAAATAGCCTTCCATTTACATATGGACTATGGCTCAAACTTCGAAGAGGTCATAGAGAAAGGTGGTCAAATCAAGAAAGCCCTCGTCGTAAAGGGAATGCTTAAGTCCTGTCGTTTAAGAAAAACATGAAGCCAAATCCGTAGACAAACTGAAGTTCTTTAATAAAAACAAACATGTTGTTGGTGATGTCATTACAGACTCCAAGTGAGTTCAAGTCATGCAGACGGACCCACTTTTGAAGCTCTCACAAGGACCCCATCCCAAGGCACCCACTAAACGTACGTTTACATCTACATGCAAGAATTAAAGCATAAAAGATAATCTAAAATTGGTTTTTTCTTTCCTTGATGCAAAGAAGGTAAGAATTCATATGTAACTTTAGGTCCATTATTAGAAATGGAAATTCTGAGTACATCCTAGATATCATAATAAGTGCTAATAGATCCACTAGGTAAATGAGTATACCAGTGAAGAGCAATATCCATAAGACTATGATGAAAAGATTTTAGTAACAACGTATCATTGGAATATGAATCCATGGCTAATCAAAAATCTTTAAGATGTAATTAAGGATTTCCCGTACCATTGAAACATGAGAAAGTAAGGATAGTGAAACCCTTAGGAAAATGGAATTATGAATTTTCTTAGGGATGGGATTTCTTGGAAGGTTATTATTGTTAATAGAAGTATAATAGGATTTTCTCTCTGATTCATAAACTAGCCAAAAAAAATCCTTGACCACGGATCCTTATAGGCAATTAATTCTTTTACCAAATTCACCTTAAAATAAATCAACTTTAAAAAAATTAATGCAAGAATAAGAACCACATTGCATAAGGGTTGATAATGGAGTTTGGAAGAATATCTACATCTCTAGGTTCATAAACTATCGAAACCAATCCATTATAACATTCTGAATATAAGTACATAATAAACTTACATTAATACAATGGACATTCAAAAAAATCTAGTACTAGTCGATCCTATGAACCCACTCACAGCTCTCCGGTTTGACACTTCCTCTTGACCTTTACTCCGCTACATGGAAAAATAACCTCTATGCGGTGTTAAGGTTGGACAATGTATGATGTTGACTTTCACTCTGTTGTATGGAAAAATAACCTCTGCAAAGAGCTAAGTCTCTAGTTGACGATGATGATTAAGTAGCATTTTGTTGCATAGATCTTGTTTCACCTTATTCTTACAGCATTTATTTGAATATTGATGAAATAGATAAGGGTAAATAGGCTAGGAAGAATACCTGTTAAAGCTTGTTGAAGGTTGTTGCGCACATATAACTTCTTGATCCACAACTGATCGTGAGAGATTCCTTTTGGCTAGGAGAAACTACCTGAAATGAACAACAAGACCACCAAAAGAGATTAAATAGCATATGACAATGGACTTCCTAACGTGTGCTAGTTCTGGGAAGTGTGATACTCCCTGGAAGGCTTGTCAATCCACTATTTAAAATAACTCAATGTTAACAACAAATGAAATCCTATTGTAGTTAAAATGATTTAGGTATCTCATTTGACTACAATAAGCAAATTTGTTCACAACAGGCTAAGCTATGATTGAATCTGAAGGGTAGGGTCTCTATCAGAGTACTTGTACTGGTCAAGGTCTGGTTTTGGGTTGTTTTGGGTATTTGGTGGGGAATTTAGGCTCTATTCTTAGTTTGAGGGTAAAACACAGAGACCAATGTCGGTCTAGTGTAACCGATGATAGTTCAGGGTGGACCGACGATGGTCATGGGTAACTGGCGTCGGTATGGTCAGGTGACAGAAAATTATTAAAATCTTGGTGTTGGGATAGATCTGAGGCTAAATAAAAATGGAGAGGGTAATAAAAAGGTCTGTGGAGATCTTAGATATACTCAGAGGTATTTAACAGTTAGGTATGGGAATTTTAGTGGTGTGGGTGAAGGAATAATCAAAATTGCATGAAGGTAAATGATGGGATAATGGGGGTGTAAGTAGAAACTAATAATAGAGGTAACAGAGCCTACTAAAATGAAAATGGATGAATGTTTGTTAATAAAATACTTACTGTTATATGAGTTTGATGGTTGGATGGAAATGGAAGTTGATCAGATGGATGGAATTTTATGTGGTGATGGCACTTCCCCGGATGCTTCCGTGAATACAAATGGCTCTGTGATCACTTCTGGTGTTGGTTGTGGATGTTCAGATGCATGTGCGAATGTTGGTTCTACTTGCATGTAGCTCTAGTTTTTGTCCCCTAGTTTTTGGATGTGCCAACCTCAAAGTAAGGTTGTTTTGGGGAAAAATGGTAACCGACGATGGTTCCGGGTTGACCATCAGTGGTTTAGGGTAACCGGCATCGATTAGGGCGGGATTTCCTAGGTTTACTAAAATGGGCAGATCCACTTGATTTCTTGGATCCTGTTCATTTTTCCTCTGTGGATTAGAATGGAAGCTACCTTTCTAACGGGTGGGAATGTGGTTAGAGGGAATGTAGGCTTCGATTTTTAGGGTTTAGGTAGGTCTTAGTTAGTTATGGCAACATACTAAGAATAGGTCTAGGGTGAGGTGGCTAGGTGAGGTGGCTAGGTTAGGTGTATAGGTGAGGTGGTGGTGTGAGAATTATCTCATTTAGGATATTTAAATAATAAATATTATGAGATCATGAATTAATTTAATTAAATTAATATTAGAGTGGGGTGTAAGGGGCCACGGTTAGGTGAGTGTGTTCAAGGTGATTATTTGACGAGGGACCAAGGGAGTGTGACCCAACTTTGGTGTCTACATTTTGCCCCTTTTTGTTGCGTAGCTTGTATTGGTAAGCGACGCTGACAAAAATAAGGTGTGGTTGCCCCATGTGTGCATAAAGGTGATCCCCCTCAAACCAAGGACTGATGAGGCAGAAGGCTAGAATTGGTGAGTGGTTTGATAAAAGGTGAATGTGATGAAGGGGAAGGTAGATGACAGGGGTAAAGGGGTAAAGGTCTAATTGAGTAATCCATGTAATGGGTCAGGGTCAAAGGTAGTAACAGTCAAACACATGCACACGTATAAATTGTAGCACAGGACCAAGTGGAAGGGCATGCAAACTCTATATTGTCTAAGGTCGATAGGTTTATCCAAACAAGGTTGAGGTGATTCTGGTATCTAAGGTATAGGATATGGTCAGGAAATATGACGGTAGGTCAGGTGTAGGAATGTTTAGGTATGTTCTGATACACCAAAGGTTGGGTCAGGATAAACGGTCACATCAAGAGGCAAGGTAAGGTCAGTATGTTAAACAACATGGGTAATAGTGCCATAAGGTATAGCAAGCACATGAGGTCACAAGTCACTAGTAATGTTCCAGGTCCAAGTAACTAGGTCACGGCATGGGTGGGGCTAAGGTATGGGTAAAATAACGAGTCCCCAAATGAGGACGAGATTAGGTAGTAAATGATGAGGTCAGGAGGGTAAAGTGAAGTGTCCAAGTCAGGTGTGGGTGAGGTAAAAAAAAAAGGATTCAAGTCAGTAAATTAGGGGTAATGGGTAGGAAAAAGAGTAAGCAGGATAGCCGACAATGGTTATAATGAATCGATGTTGGTCACTATAGACCAACCACGGTAGGCTAGGGCACTAACTAGGGTAGAATGTGATTAGGAAAGGGAAAAGGGAAATTGGTTAGGGTAAAGAGTGGTCGAGCTAACCTCCAAGGGCCCCATGCCCTTGGAGTGTTGCCTATATAGTCCCGGCGAAAAGGGACCTCAGGCCGATGTAGTGTCTCCCATAAGCTAGGGAAAATATAAGGAGGTATGAGAATGGATTGGTATGGTTATAGGCATGATTGAGTCTAGGTCTTTTAGGTATGGATTGAACCTGTGGAAAATAGCATGGGTGATATTAAGTTGATTGTGGTGAAAGATGGAAAATTTCCCAGAGATAAGTGCCAAGGACCTAGTCCTGTATAACATGATCAATACGTAAGGAAGAAGTTAAAAGATAAGAGGAGGCTAATTGGTAAGGATCATAACAGGTGGTTCATACCTTAGATAGGCATGGATGAACATAAGACCCTAAAGACATTGCATGATTGATTGTTCTAAAGGTGAAGAGTAGTCACATGATCACCAAATTTCACGGTTCTAGCAGGTCCCTTGAGGCGATAGGAAATGAAAGTGTGAATGGTGAGAAGGTGAAAAGTGGTTAGTTTATATGGTGTGAGGGGAGCATGCCTTATGGCAAGAGATCCAAGATCACAATAAAAAGGTCCATGACAAAAAAGGTTTCTATTTTGACTTATATTTGAGGCAGACTGGTAGATGCAAGAAGTCTATATGGATGAGGAAATTAACTCCTTGAGGTATTCATGAATCTATTTAATGCGGGAAGCTTCAGGATTTTTTTTATTTTTTTATTTTATTTTTTTATTTTTTTAAAAGTAGACTTTACATAGTTGTCCTTCGAGGGGAGCAGTCTATTTATAGCAGTGATGTAGAGAAAAAGATGTCCTTTTGAGGGAGTCATCTTTTTATTGGAAGTTTGACTCAAGGAGTTGGATCCCATGTGAGGGATTATTTAAGTCATGGACAAGACTAAGGTGAAGAATCAGATTCTTGTTTAGAAAGTAAGGTGAAATGACCATGGGATCTCATCTAAAAGTAGACAAAAAGTATCCATGAGAATCATGGTCATGTGCAATAGCCGTGGTACACATATTTAAGAGAGGGTAAAAGAGTGACGGGTATGCACATGATTCTTGTTTAATCATGGGGGATGGCATAGTGAAAGGAGGGAAGTGAATAGCACTCAAGGGACGAGCATGAAAAGAGGTAGAAGGTGAGGTAGGACTAAAATTCAATAGTATAATGGTTGAAGATGTAAGGCATTAAGGGGTTCAGGTTCAATTGTTTTCCGTTGAGTGAAGATAAATGATATGCACCTGATCCATAAGTATGAGTCATGAATGTATGGTCCAAGCCAATTAGGAGCAAATTTGTCATGTTTACTTTTTTCTGCTTTGGTTACATGTTGATTTTCCTTCAGGACAAGGTCACCAACTCGGAAAGTTGATTTCATGGACACATTTTTCATAGGCACATTTGATACGTTTTTGGTAAACTTGAAGATGTCCAAGAGCATTAAGACAACGTTCATCTAATAACTCAAGTTGTGTTAAACAATCCTAGTAAAATTCATCATCATTGAGCATGTCATGGAGAGAAATACGAAGATATGGAATCTAGACTTCAAGAGGCAGAACAACCTTTATACCGTAGACCAGATGAAAAAGGTGTGGTAGTAGTAGAAGTGTGAATACTACTACAGTATGCCCACAGGGCAAAAGGAATGTGCGTATGCTAGTCCTTCCCAGTATCATTAACCATTTTCATGAGAATTTTTTTCAAGGTTTTATTAGTGGCTTCAGTTTGGCTGTTGGTTTATGGGTAATATGGTGACGAGAAACTTAGTTGAATACTGAAGGCATCGTGAAAGTTTCCGCAAGGTTTTATTTTTGAATTGTTTTTCGTTATCAGTGATGAGGCGATGTGGGCACCAAAGTGACAAATAATGTGATGATTGATGAACTCACATATTTTCTTGGATTTTGTGGAGATGAGAGGTATGGCTTCAACCGATTTGGTGTAATATTCGGTAGTGGTGATTATCCATTGATTTCACTAAGAAGAATGGGGATTGATCTCTCCAACAAGATCCAGACCCCATTGAGAGAAGGGCTCAAAGGTCACGGGTGACCTGTAAGGCATGACTGGGTATATGATGAGACATCACCAAAGATGTTGGCATTTGACTTAACATACTTAAGGCAGTTACAGCAATCCTAGTTAAGGGTTGACCAATATGAGTAGCTTTGTATTCAACAATATTTTTTGTACAATAGCAAGGCCATTGAAGTTTGAAAGTCCACATATGGCATGGGTTCACTTATTCAAGTGGGATGAGGAATAACACCAGCCCATACCCCCCACGCTAACACTTGGATACCATCAAAGTCAAGCTTATAGAGGAGTGCCACCCATGATGGTATAACGAGGTACCCGTCTAAGGAAAGGCACGTTAAGCAATACGACTCAGGTCTAGAAAGTCAAAATTAGAGAGGTTGATCCCCAGAAATAGGTGCGTCAGCCAATTGTTTTCACCAAAGTATCATTCGAGCCCTTGAGTAGTGACTTTTGATGGAGTGAATTTGAGGTCGAGGTCGGCTAGAATCATATGCCAGCCAGCGTGTAGCCCATTGATTTTTGTAAGGTTTGGCATACATGAAGTGTAAGTGGTCGGTGTTGGTCACAACATAGGTTTTATGGTTAAGTAGGTAATGGCAGCAGTTTGGTGGCAATGAAAAATAAAGCTAAGCAATTTTTTTTTGACATGGGTGTGTTGGGTCTCATAGTCTAGAAGTGTATGGATTATGTAATCAACCACCTGCTCCTTATGTTGTTCATTGCGATGAGCGAGCATGGCCCCTAAGGAGTGATCAGTAGTAGAGATGTATAGGTAGAAGGGTTGATCATATTTAGGTGGAATGAGTACGAGTGGTCGGAGAAGGTATTTTTTTAAAGCCTCAAAATATTTGTGGTAGTCATCATCCCATTTAAAGGAGACATCCTTTTTGAGAAGATGATCAAATGGCTGACAACAATCAGAAAGTTACGAAATGAAACGGTGAATAGACTGCTAACTTGCCTTGTAGGACTACGGAGCTTCTTGGAGGTTAGTGGGCAGAGGCATTTCAAGAATGGCCTTGACTTTAGTAGGGTCCACCTCGATACCATGTAAGGAAACGATAAATCCCAGGAGCTTTCCCGAGATAACCGCGAAGACACACTTCTTAGGCTAAAGGCATGAACACAATACTTAATGAGGTGGTCAAAGATGGTTTTTAGGATAATGAGGTGCTCAGAGATGTGCATTTAGATTTGGCAAGGAGATCATCTACAGTAATATTCTAATATATGGTGCATAATGTTGTGGAAGATGTAAGTTATAGCCTTCTAATATGTGGCACTAGCGTTTTTAATGCCAAAAGGCATGACTCGATAGTAGAAGGTCCCCCAAGGGGTGATGAATGCAGTTTTTTGTTGATCTTCTAGTGGCAAGCAAGATTTGGTTATAACCCGAGAAACCATCCATGAGTGATAGCATCTCATGATCAGTAGTAAGGTCAACCAATTGGTCAATACTGGGTAGAGGAAAGTCATCCTTTGGGAAAGCTAGGTTGAGGTCGCATAAATTTGTGCAAATGCAAAGTCCCCCTATCGCCTTAGTGACTAGGGACAATGTTAGAAATCCATTAGGGATAATCAATGGGTAAGATGAAGGAAACGGAAAGAAGGCACGTTGAAGTTCTTCTTTGACTAGAAGAGTAATGTGAGGGTGTACTTATCCTCAGCTTTTGTTTTACGGGTTTGGCATTGTGAATAGGTAAGATATTATGGACCACTATGGTGGGGTCAATACTAGAGCATGTCTGCGTAAGACCAAGCAAAATCATGGTCATGATTTTTGACAAAAGAAGTGATGGCTTCCTGCTCAACAACATCTAAAGAATGGCCAATCTTTAGAATGTGTGGGTCATTTTGAGTGTGGATGTTGATTTTGATAGTCAACTCATTCAACATGGTTTGCGTCTTAGATGGTAACGACCGATGAATATATGAGTCTTCTACACGATGAGGTAGCTGAGTATAGACTCATTATCCTGACATTAAACGACATTAATAGAAGGTTTATCGTCATCTATAATTTCAAGAAATTGGAAGGGAAGAGAAGAGGAAGCCTCACTCTCGCATTGATAGCTTAGAGGCCCTAAGGAAATGGTGCTTATGAATTTTTTTTTAGGAGGGATGGATTTTGGATCCATCGACTTTTTTGGTGAAGGTGGTGAAGAAGGTGGAGCAGGTGAAGAAGGTGGAGAAGGGTCAATATCCTCAATGAGTTCGATGTGAGCATTTTTGGTAGGTAGTTCAGCAAAGCTGATACCCCTATGATCATTATGTTTTTGGGTAGTACATGGAATAACAGTGTGACAGCCTTTCTCATAAAATCCAAAACCAAAACCCTTCCACGCACATCGATGTAGGAAGGTGTGGGTGAAATGGTGATTGGTGAGTGACTAGAGGTTGGAAAAAAATGGGCGGGTTTGTGATGGTGGTTCAGGTGTATAAGTGGTAGTATCAAGTCCCTCGTATGTGAGATTGGTGTGAAGGTGGGGAGAACCATAAAGGAGACACTTTCCTATGGGGTGATCATAGTGAGGGTGTTGGTGAATGCTTTCATACTGTTGTGGAGTAACGAATGTGTTGACATTATATAGGCAATACTCCCCCAGAGTGAGGCTTTGAAAAATGCCTTCCAAGGGATCAGTGGTCGATATGTGGGTAGTGGGGATAGATGATGTGTTAGAGATTGGATTGGAGGTGGAGCTAGCTGGTTGGGAGGCTGATGGGTCAGCAGTGGAAGTCGTGGTAGCGGTAGGGATGGAGGAGTTAGGTGTGGTTGAGGTAGCAGTGGCACTGGTGGGCGAAGGTGTAGGTGAAGAGGAAGTGGTCATGGATGAAGATGCCTTAATGGGTATAAGCACGTCATTGGATTGGTAAAGCATGTTGCTGGTTTTGAAAGGTGATGGGTCAACCAAAATGGTATAGGTTTTCCCTTCATGCTCAAACTTCACACAACGATGCAAAGTGGAAGTAACATGACCCATAACATGAATCCAGGGTCTACCAAGTAATAGGTTATATTGAAATTCCCCCTTCAAGACATAAAATAACTCTGGAATAGTGTGGGGGCCCACGTAAACATGGACGATGATGGTGCCAAGTGTAGAGGTGATAGCGTCATTAAATAAATGCAACATGACGGGATGTTTATGCATGCATTTGTCAGGTATGCACCTTTGGTCAAACGCATGGGAGGATATGATGTTAATTCTAGCACCCCCATCGATCATAACATGTTGTACATGTATATTATCAATATGGATGGAGATGAAAAGGGCTGGATTAGGGTCATCGGTTTGGTGCAGTGCGATCTCTTCATCTGAGAAGCTGAGGGTGGCTACTTGGTGAGTAGGTGGATGTGTAGAAGAAGATGATAATTTGGTAAGAGAGGCTACATGATGAGGTGTAATAATGGAGGCTATGGGTATAGGGTTATTGGGTAATATCTCAATAGACTGAAGAATTTCCATGAGAGCTTGGCGATGGGATTCAGAGGTTTGGATGAGGTCATATAGGGACATTTTGAGGGAGGATTGGTGTAATTATTTGAGCATCGCACGATGTGTAACCCCATTGGAAATAGAATATGTGGGGCCACGGATAGTGACTTTAGGTGAGCGTGCAGATGGTATGTTAGGTATTGTTGGTTGGATATTTTGTCAATCCAAAATATGAGGTTCAACCACAGTACATGGGATTAAATCCCTCCTCAAAGACAGGTGAGGCTGCCTGTTTATTACTAATCTAAAACACAGCACAAATAATATATACAGTATTCACACTATTCTAACCATTGGGGTTGGGATAGAATCCCGAAATCCATATCCACACTATGTGAAGATGTTTTTTTTGTAAATGGACTGGGCCGGAAATTATTACAATGGAAAAAGCACAATGGAAAGGAAATGAGAGGAACGTATTTTCTTCCGAGTAAACACAGAGCATGAAATAATCATACGAGCTTTAGATCACAAATATAATGTTTGAAATTATTAGGATCATCAAGATGCTAAACAAATAATAGCTTGAGATATGAACATAAGAACAATATCTTAAGAAAAACACATCTCACAACACAAAGTTTGCGAAAATAGTATCAGCTTCTATTCATCAAATGATTAAAAGAAAACACAAAGTTTTTCTTCTTCACAATAGCCCCCAATGTTCCAAAAATCTCAACCCTTTGGAATGCATAAACATCCCTTATTTATAATAAAAAGAGTAGAGAGAAAATAGGACAAACCCTATAAAACAGTCTTTTAAAAAAAGTCCTATTTTGCTTGGCTCTCACGCAGGAGACCAAGTCACATTATGATTCAAAAATGTGACGAAACAGAAATGAAAAATACATGTCAATTTCAAGATTGAAATGACATGTCGCATCAGGACTTAGTCTGAATCATCATCTTCATCTTTCTCTTCCTCTAGCTGAGCCTGTTTGTTCTGAAATTCTTGGAACTTCCGGATTATACCTTGCATCTCATTTTCTTCAGGCACAGTGGAATGATCACTCAAAACTTCACAGGTTTCATGAGTGTCACTGGCACTACCGAGAAGTTTCCTCAATCTCTTGTTGAGTCTTCTCAAGGCCTCCAAAGAATGTTCAATCTTTACAAATTTGTCAATGATTTCAATACCAAATCCATGAGTTGGTTCATGTTGAATGGACTCTTGGACTTGTTTGAAAAGATCGTCATATGATAGGATGCTTGAATTTCCAACTGACACTTTTAAACAAATTTTCTGCAATTCTTCCTCCAGGTCACTTTTACCATCAATCAATTGATCCCTTGATTCTCTCAATTTACCACAAGCTTCGTTGAGAATCTTTACCCTGAACCTGATGGCTTTGGTCAACTGGAAATGCTTATCCACATGTGGGATGATGCCTTCTTCTACCAAGAGGTGTGATGGTATTTGCTTTAATGCCTAGAAGAGCTTTAAAATTCAAATCAAGATGTCCAATTTCTTGGGAGAAATCATCGTCCATCTTTTCCCCATCACTTTGAATATTCCCCAAAGATTGATAGACTTCCATGACGTCTTGAATCACTTCCTTCCCCTGTTGGAGCAGTCTTTGGATCCATTCATTGACCACCCTTCATTTTTTATTAATCTTCTCAATAATAGGGACCGATGAGAAATCGAATCCGACAGGGATAGAGGAATATGATATGGATTCAAGGGGTTTTTGAGAGCTTAAGTAAAACCTCAGTCAACTGCTCCACCTTTCCTTTAAGCTCATCTCTGCTATCTTTTGTTTCCTTTAACTTCTAGCATAGCACGTTTGTAACATCTCGTGCATCCTGTTGTGCCCCTTCTGTTGTCACTTTTCCTAGAGCCACCCTGGTTATCTGATAATCAGAGGCTGTTATGTATTATTTGGTTTTGTCAGTCGTAGGAGTGGCGATCTCTACAAACTTATGCCCTGAAGTGTCTCACCAAAACCCTTGAAACTGTTACGGGTTTCTTAGCAGATTTAGCAGTAGAAGCCTTGAGTGAGCTAAAATCAAAGGCCGGTATGGGTACAATCACCTTCCTCTTCCTCAAAGTTTTCTCGAGTAGCCATTGTGGCATATCAGAGGGAGTTGCCACTATTGTAGGAGTTGGTATCATACTTTCAGGGGGAGAAGGATCCATTAGCGGAGGGAAAAAAATTACCAATGTGGTAGTAGATTCAATAAAAAGAGGCACATGAGGGGGGCGTGTTAGTGATTACTTTGGTCCCAGCAGAGAGGGGTGAGAGTCCAAAGAAAATACTGGCCATGACTGAAGAAGTCAGATGGGGAAAGAGGAGACAGAAGTGGTTGTGAAGGAGGAAGCGCAGATCCTGACTCCAAAGCCTGGGATGCAAGAGATAAGGTCCCTTGAGCTGAACAGTCAACAAATGGATGGAACTAGTGGCTGGTTTACTTATCCTTCCAAAGAAATTTCTCCTATTTCTAGTGGTGTTGGTGATTCTGGCACATTCACCATTTCAACTAGAGAAACAATGGAAGAGATTTCTCGTTCTCTTCTCTTCTTGACAAACTTGACCTTTATAGGTCCTTTAGAAGATCTTTTTTCTTTTCCCTTTTTGGAGGGCCCTACCTCTGCGGTAACCAAATTTGAAAAATTATCATCTTTAAAACTCATTCCCCAAGAGGTGAGCCATGCTTTGCTGCACGCAAGAATCAAGGCTGATCTATCCGTAACGGAGGCTTTTTCACTGACAGACCAATCAATAGGTGGGAAAACATATCAATCTTCATTCAATCCATCATAAGAAGGATCCATAACACTTTCATTATCGCGTAGCACCATCTGCTATGTTAGCGAGCTCAAGTGTTTGAATCTTAGCAAGTGTCAATCTACTATGATCTTTTCTTCAGACAGTAACCTCATCACATAAATCAATCCAGATGTCCTCTATGCTTGGTATGTGTAGGTGCAGAGTTCCATATGCCTTGAGGACTCCTCGAAAATCAAACCCGTCTCGGGGCTTCATGTGCTTCTTCAACTTATCTTGAAGCTCATGGACAACATTCTTGGCTTTTCACCACTGTCAAACAAGTATACCTTCCAATAAAAATTGGGAAAGATACAGCGGGCCTTATGTTTACTCTGTTGGAACTTGTGAAAATCCAACAATTTCCTAACCAACTCCATCAAGATTAGTTTGTCCCCTAGATATCTGGGAAAATGGAAAGGATCCCCTGGGTACATGACTACTCGAAGATATGTGAACTTCTTAAATTGCAAGAAGACACATCCCCATTTTGAAACTTCAGCCCATGCCTCATCTGAGACTCTCATTTTCCTTAATTTAGGGTTTAACCTACAGATGTTTTTGTAAAAGAAGGCATCATTTACCCTTCTGAATTGATCTTCGGACCCTTTTCTTGTCAGCTAAGGGAAAATACTGATAAACATGGTCCACTGTCTTGTTCCCCTTGGTGTCCAACCTAGGATAGTTCCTCATACTCGGCCGCTGCATAGGTGACATATGAGGACATATAAAACTTTCCCGTAGACACCAGGACTGTTGTCATTTGAGAATCTATCTCATTACTGATAAGACTACCCCAACCAATTCCCTGTTGATTCTTCTCAATAATGATCATGAACTGATACATCCATCCTTGGAAAACATTTGATTTGGGAAAACCAAAAACCTGACTCAACAGAGTGATGATATCATTGATTTCCAGAATGAAATCACTTCTGGGAACAAGTCTTGGGAACCTGGAAACAGTTGTTTTGGCTTTGATTAGGAACTTCTTATTCACATGCTCGATGCAATCTTCCTGATCATTGTCCCAAGCTCTTTGAGCTAACTTGATATCCACCTCTCCATATTCCTCAAAGTTAGGTAGCTTGAGAAGGTCCTCGAAGTAACCTCCGTCCAACTTGATTACAACTTCTCCCGCCTGGTTTTTCACAGAACGAGAAGAAGAGTCATAATTTGAAGCGCAGGCTAAGATAAACTCAAGGCACTGAGCAGACATAGGGAAACCTGCTGCAAGAGGGTAGACCACTGTCAACTATTGATTTCATCCATGGAGTTTGAGAAGAGCTCTTGACCCTATTCCAAAAATCCTCCATATCTATGTTTTCGAGCTCTGTATCCTAGATGTTGTAATTACAGTCAATGTAGGAGGGAGACTCCACATTCCTAAACTTGTACTTCATCCTCCCTGATTTTTCAGTATTATCTTGTGATGGACCAGGATCTGACATGAGGAATTTCAAAGGAGAGTGTCGGAGATCAAAAGATGTTGAACACTTCGGAAAACCCAACACACTGGAGATGCCGGAGAGTTGAAATAACCTTACACACTGGAGATGCCGGAGAATTGAAATAACCCGACACACTAGAGATGCCGAAGAATTGAAATAACCTGACACACTGGGAGGATGTTGGAGAGTTCGAAAAACCTGACACTTTAGGATTTCTGATATACTGCGGGTTTTGAACACTGCAAAGCACCCTACAAAACCCGAGAAGAGGGAATAGTGTAATTGTTGAGTTGAAACATGCAAGTTTTTTCTTCAGTGTTAATATCCCCAATATATTTTTAATTACAATGACATCTTTAAGGAATAAACAAAGTGATAATTCCAAAAGGGGTAACCCTAAAACACAAACCTAATTTAGAAAACAACCCCCAAAATGGAAAAGATAAAACCCCAACAACCCTGATAAGAAACTTGGAAGAATTCCTTACACAATTATTCCACAAAAACCATAAACAAAGAATGAAGAAAAATACCTTCAATCAGAACAAGAAATGATCAAAAATGAGAAATGCAATCGGGCACAGAGGCGAGTCGTGTTTCTGGGTCGAAGATGCATGCGCAAAAATCCACGAGGTAAAAAGTACGTCTGGTAAAAACAACGTGGAAATCTGAATATATATAAGAAAATTCACATTTAATACACTACAGTCGACATGTGCCAACTACCCGACAACTCAGCATAAATGCCATGTCAGCATGCTTAGGATATCCAGAAACTCGACACAAAGGATTTTAGAGCAATTCGGGTTTCGGGTTACGGGAAACATGTGACATGAAGCATCATGTTTGATGACCTGGGAAACCTGAAACAAAGGAGTAAATCGGGCTTCGGGGATCGGAAGACATGCGATATGAAGCATGTTTTGACGAAGGCATGTTCCGATGCTTGGAAGGTCATCAAACCCAACTCGCCTTACTTGATGCGGGTTTCGGGTTTCGAGGAACACACAACATGAAGCACCCAAAACACATGTTGTCTTTCTTGTGAAACCCGAAAACCCGATTATCTCTCTTTGAGAGGTGATCCTTAGAAAATCAGCTCCAAAAATTTCTTAGGGTTATCTCATTTTTGGCGTAAACTCAAAAATGAGATAATAGGTATATGGTTGGTCGGTGGGTCGGTTGCCTTTTCTTTTCCTTTTTCCTTCTGTGTGTGGGTAGCAGCGTGGATCATGTTGATTTGAGGTGGGGAGGTAGGTGGAGTAGGTAAGCCATGAAAGGTATAGCGAAAAGAAGGGTAGAAGCCAAGAGGCAGGAAGGAACCTTGTGAGATGAGTTGGGCACACTGATATTTGGGTGGAGGTTTGGTGAGTTCTCTAATGCGTACCATGTTAATTTCAAATCTCAGAGGTGGCTCTAAGAGTTGTGGGGGTGGAGGTCTTGGTCACTGAGTAGGCACTGAGGGAAGAACTATGGAAACTGGTGTTGGTGAAATGGGGTCCTCATCGAGAAGGTCATCGTCATCAAATTTTTCTTCAGGAGGACACAACTAGACAAGAGCAGCTTTCAAATTTTTACAGTCCTCTACATCGTGTCCTGGCACATGATGGTAGCTACAAATTTTGGTTTCGTTCAAACCCCTTTGGTTTGGGCTTGAGTGGGTGGTAAGGTCTAAGAGGGGGTAATGTGATGATGGAAGTTTTGAGGAGGTTGGTTAAGATTTTGGCATAAGATCCTGCTAGTGGATCACAATGGGAAGTGAATGTGGGTTTGGGTGCAGGTGCAGCTAATTGTATAGGAAGGGTCTTTGCAAGAGGGGGAGTGGGTTGAGCCAATGTCTTAGGTGTTATTCATTTTTGCTTAGGTAAGGGCATGGTGGATACACTGGAAATAGAGTGTGTGGTTGGTTTAACTACCTTATTGGAGGGTAGCGGATTTCTTCCTTTAGGATGCACCTTCTTGGGTAAAGGTGATATGGGCACATGATATTTAGAGGGAAAAGTGGATGGTGGAAGAGGGTGGGTTACCCATGGGGATAAGCGAGGTGTTGTGGAGGTAGATGGCATAGGTTGTGTAGGAGGTGTAAGGGAAAGGGAATGAAGTGTCGTGGGTAGTGAAGAGGTTATCGATGGTATTGGAGGTATGGGTGGTAAAAATGTTACAGGTGTGGGTAGAAGTTATGTCAGGCGCTTGGGTATATTAGAGGTCTGCAAGGGAGGAATGGGCTGCTACATTTTTAGTTTACCTACGGGTGGGGGTTTCTTAGCCAGGGTCAAGGGGTGAGGTCCTAAGACGGATGGAAGGGGTGAAGGTGATGAAGGTGTGATTGGCGAGGTTGGGGTATGAGATCTAGGGGATTGGTTCTTCTGTTTGGGGCTCCAGATTAAGTTTGGTGTTGGATTTGGAGGATGTAGCTAAATCTAATTTGATGGGTGGATGAGTAAGGCTACCCGTTGGGATGACCCCTAAAGTAGTAATAGGTTTAGGCAAGGAAGATGATGTAGGTGTGGGTTTAGATGTAGATACATGTTGGGTTATGGGTAGAGGTGTAAGTTGAGCCATGAGTGGTATCATGGGAGAATTTTTGATAGTTGTGGTTGTGTTTAGTTCATGGTCGACCAAAATACTTTTGGATAGATAGTGGAGGTGTCAGTGAGTGACATCTGTATTTGTGTTGAGACAGGAAGTAGAAGACGCCCCCAAAGTAAGGCTCTATCCACATAATCTAGTGGTCGGCTAAGCATGAGAATGAACACTATAGTGGGTGAGGTTGATGTGGATCCAATGGTGATTCCCATAAAATGTGTTTTAGAAATGGGGAATTCACTAGCTTCAGCCTCTGTGGGTAAGAGAACCGAAAGTAAGTCAGCAGGATCTTGGGTAGCTGATGGAGAATGGTCACCTAGAGGTAATGGAATTTCTACTGGATCTTTGATAGGTGGAGGAGATGATGGGTGCTCCTCTATGGGTGGAGGAGATGAAAAAGTGTCTCCCATGGGTCGGAGAGGTACTGCTGGTGATGGATCTCTAGGTGGAGAAGCCAAAGGTGAAGTGGTCTTGATGTTAACAAAAGACTCCTTCACAGGTGAGGGAGGAGACGAAGGGTGTTCTTCTGTGGGTGGAGGAATAGGTGAAGTGGGTTCATGTGTAGGTGGAGGACTTCAGGCCAAGATTTCCTCTATGGAAGGAATATGAGGTAATTGGGAAGCAACTGGTGCATCACTGAAAATAGCATGGACCTCGCGGGTATGGCTATCATTAGTTGAGGTCTCTCCAGTTTGATCAGAAGAAGGGGCATGATTAGGAAATGGTTTCTTGAAGATGTGTAGGTTTTGATTGGTAGGTGCATTAGGATTATCCAAGACTAACTCTTCATTCTCGAGCATTTCCTGGAAAATGTTCTTGAAAGTGATGCAATTGTCATCATTATGACCTTTTACCTGATGATAGTTGTAGAAGTCATGCTCTTTGTACCACATGGGTGTGGGGCGAGAAGGATCAAAACCAGTGTGTGGTTTTATAGGAGGAAGGGTGATGGCTCCAACTTTAATGAGATTTTCTAAGATAGAAGAATAAGGCTCCCCAATTGGGGTGTATTTCTCATTGTTCTCATCTGAATTGAAAGGTCTAGATAGGAGAAAGATTAGATGAGGGCTTAGCCTGATTTGATGGATGAGCTAGGCCATGGCCTTGAGTACCACTGCGTTAGCAGGTTCCCTTGGATTTTGAATAATTATTCTGTGGTTTCGAAGAAGAAGAGGTATCATTTGACTTAAATGTCGAGTTCTTATTGTGTAGTTGAATTTTCTTTTCTTTGATGGGGTGAATCTCTAGTTTTGGTGCCATGGTGAATGCCTCATTGAAGGTTCAGAAAGTCTACACCTGTAGGGTCAGAAAGATATGTCTAGCACAAGCCCAAGTGAAGAGCTCTATGAGTTTGGTTTGTGGTAATTGGAATGTGAGTTGATTGATCAGGCTACGCCAACGAGTGACAAAATCTATGATAGACTCATCATCATATTGACGTGTAGAGTAGAGGTTAGTCATGGTAACCTTCTTAACAACGTTGATGGAGAAGTGATCCAAGAAGGCTTGGGCTACCTGATTAAATGAAAAGATAGAATGTCTAGGTAACCCACTATACCAGTCTAATGCGGGCCTGGTCAGAGACATGGGAAATGTCCTTAGAAGCAAAGCATCATCATGGGTGATCAGATAACACCCATGTTTGAAAGACCACAAATGTTGTTGTGGGTCCTCTTTGTTATTGAAGTGGTTAAATTTAGGCATCTCCCAATGTACAGGATATGGATGAATAGGAATAGATGGGTGTATGGGCTCATTGCAAATTTCATCATAGGTGAGAGAGTTGTACGAGCCAGAAACTGATGCCTCCAGTGTCTGCATCTTGTCCATCATTAACTTGATGAGGTCATTGGTAGGTGGTGATGGATGGGTACCTCCTGTAGTGTAAGAGGGTTGGTGTTGGACATATGATGGAGGTGGCATTCCAGTATATGGTGATGCCACATAGGTAGGTTGGGAATGAGGGAGTGAGATAGGGGGTACGTACCCTGAATGAATGATGGATGAAACGGGAGGCTGTTGATAGTACGTATATGGAGGTGGAAGGGTTGAGGTAACCCTAGTAGTGATGGGGGCTAAGGATTGTGGAATAGAAAGGACAATGTTTTGAAATGGGGTAGGGGTCATTCAACACCAGGGGTGGTTGTGTTGCTATGGGTATATGTGAGACAATAGGCACAGATGAGGTTATGTTCTAGGTGGTGGATGAAGGTATAGTGGATGTTGCGAGTGTGCAATAGATGTGGCAGATGTGGCGGTCATAGCAGGTATAGGGCCTAGCTACAAAATGACTGGGGGAAAGGAAGATGTGGGTAACACAGAGCTAGAAGGGACTGACACTGAAGTAGGAATGAGAGTTCAGGGGATAGATACGGGCATGTCATATATCAACTGACCTGAGGCATCTCAAGTGGATGAGTGGGAAAGATAGAACTGTAAGGTGGCAGGGTTCTAGTCAAGGAGTCATGCAAACTCCTCGTCCCCTGTGGTGATAGTGATAGGTTGGGTAGGATCCATGGGTGATAGAATGGAAGGTGGTGAAGGACTAGGTGGGAGTGGTTGACAACTAGCGTGGAATATGAGGGCATTTTCTTGGCTATGAGTCAGCACCATGTGAACAAGTACTGATGTGGTAGGACTGCTTTCTGTAAATGACACAGAAATACAACTAGAAATAGGAAAAACAGGTGGTGGTAGGTGGATTAGGTATAAAATGTCAGCTAGAAATTTGAACAGGCTAACCAATGTCGGTTAGGGTAAACCAACGTCGGTCATAGGTAACCATGGTCGGTCACTGTGGAAAATGGACAGTTTGTCAAAACAAGGCAAAAGGCTAATAATCTGCCAGGTAGATAAGATGTAGATGGATTTTATCAGGACAGAGAAGATGATGAGAGTTACAGAGACTCTGAATAACAAAGAATATGAAACAGGTGTCCTTTTGGGTAGTTAACCAAAAGAACAGTAAATCAACATCAGTTGGGTAAAACTGGTGATGGTCAGAGGGTAACTGACGATGGTTGCTAGACCGAACACCGGTTACTGTGAAATTGAAACAGAGATGAAGAAAAGGTGGTTGTGATTTAAAATCAAGTGTGGAATCAAACCCAGAATTCTGAGAATGATGAAAATGGGGTCCAGGCACACTCAGATGAAGTTGGAATACACCAACTATGATAAGGAGCATGCAAGGAGAAATAAAAAGATGAAGAATGTGTCCTCTCACCTCAAAACACAAGCCAAGAAGAAACACTAAGAAAAATATGATCCTAAGAGTGCTCTTTCCTTTATGTTTGTTTAGCTTATGCTATTTAGAAGACTGACTCATGAACTTTAGAATAGATTTTTTGGTGAGGAAGGCTTCCTACGAAGAAGGAGATCTACAAGGAGAGGTTTCAGGTTATGTTATGGTGGGGGTGGGCCATCCTCTGAGATAATGACTTGATAGAAGTAATGAGCTGGGTGCCCACTATGTCGTGATCGTGTGATCACCTACAGCTTTTTCTGGGTAAGATGTTGTTTAAGAATGTGTATATTTTTCAATTTTGTGATGTTTGGGTAAGACTCAGAGAGAGAAGAAGAGAAAGGAAGTGCTTTTCTATGATTCATTTGTCAACCATCAGCTGGGCATGACTTCCAGCATATAGGTTTCCCTCATTTAATGTGAGCTAATGCAGTAAAGCAGAATGAAATGTAGTTGATTTTAAGCCCAAATCAAAATATTGAATTTGATGACACAAAAAGATGAATAGGAGAGAGTATGATCTTTCACTAATGCAGTACAAATGAAAGAGAAGAAGAGTTCTTTTTATAGCACCAAAACATGATTTCTTTGAGACAAATAGAAAGAAGAGAAGATTCCAGGGGAGAAATTTTAATGTGAGAACCTTTCAGAAAGGAAACAAACATACAAATTTTCACCTAGAAATGAAGAAATGCAAGGAACCCCGAATGGGTCCCACCAGGTGCATGCCAAAATGTTTCACCTAATTCTTAGAGTGTTTCTTTGAATATTGACGAAAACAGATAAGGGTAAATGGGCTAGGAGGAATACCTGTTAAAGTTGGTTGAAGGTTGTGTGCAATGCATATGAATTCTTGATCCACAGCTGATCGTGAGAGCTTCCTTTTGGCTAGGAGGAACTACCTGAAATGAACAACAAGACCACCAAAAGAGATTAAATAACATATGATAGTGGAACTACCTAGCGTGTGCTAGTTCCAGGAAGTGTGATACTCCCTAGAAGGCTGTCAATCCACTATTTAAAACAATTCAATGTTAACAATAAATGAAATCCTATTGTAGTTAAAATGATTTAGGTATCTCATTCGACTACAATAAGCAAATTTGTTCACAACAGGCTAAGCTATGATTGAATCTGAAGGGTAAGGTCTCTGTCAGAGTACTGGTACTGGTCAGGGTCTAGTTTTGGGTTGTTTTGGGTATTTGGTGGGGATTTTAGGCTTTGTTCTTGGTCTGAGGGTAAAACACAGAGACCGACATCGGTCTAGTGTAACCGATGATGGTTCAGGGTGGACCGACGATGGTTCATGGGTAACCGGCGTCGGTATGGTCAGGGTGACAGAAACTTATTAAAATCTTGGTGTTGAGGACAGATCTGAGGCTAAATGGAAATGGAGAGGGTAATGGAAAGGTCTATGGAGATCTTAGATATACTCAGAGGTGTTTAACAGTCAGGTATGGGAATTTTAATGGTGTGGGTGAAGGAATGATCAAACTTGCATGAAGGTAAATGGTGGGAGAATGGGGGTGCAAGTAGAAACTGATAACAGAGGTAACAGAGCCTACTAAAATGAAAATAGATGAATGTTGGTTAACAAAATACTTACTGTTGTATGAGCTTGATGGCTGGATGGCAATGGTAGTTGATCAGATGGATGGAAATTTGTGTGGTGATGGCACTTCCCAGAATGCTTCCATGAATGCAAATGGCTCTGTGATCACTTCTGGTGTTGGTTGTGGATGTTCAGATGCATGTGTGAATGTTGGTTCTGCTTGCATGTAGCTCTGGTTTTCATCCCTTGCTCTTCTCTAAATGTGCCAACCTCGAAATAAGGTTGTTTTGGGGAATAAATGGTAACCGACGATGGTTTGGGTTGACCGGTGGTGGTTTAGGGTAACCGACATCGGTTAGGGTGGGATTTCCTAGGTTTACTAAAATGGGTAGATCCACTTGATTTCTTGGATCTTGTTCATTTTTCCTCCATGGATTAGAATGGAAGCTTCCTTTCTAATGGTGGGAATGTGGTTAGAGGGAATGTAGGCTTTGATTTTTAGGGTTTAGGTAGGTCTTAGTTAGTTATGGCAACATACTAAGAATAGGTCTAGGGTGAGGTGGTGGCTAGGTGAGGTGAGGTGGTGGTGGTGAGAATTATCTCAATTAGGATATTTAAATAATAAATATTATGAGATCATGAATTAATTTAATTAAATTAATTTAATATTAGAGTGGGGTGAAAGGGGCCATGGTTAGGTGAGTGTGTTCAAGGTGATTTCTTATTCTTCTCAAATGCCTATAATAAACAATATAAGACTGTATGCATCTAGCCATTGCATGCCGCATGACAATTATAATAATACGTGGGATGGATAATAAGAGAGTAGGACTCAAATGTCCTTCTTAGGATTGCTTCTTAGGCCTCAAATTATTCCTCCTATTCTCTTAGACACTCTCATCGAGCTTGCTTTGATATGTAGCTTGTTAAGTTGATTGATAATGGAGAGGGAAAATTTCCACGTATAGGCCAAGCTCAGTCGTGAACTCCTACATATATGGCTTACGCACCAATAATGATGCCAAGAATAACTAGCCTCATACTCAGTGATGGTTGGGTCGTTGCGTACATGAGAACCGTAAGAGGTACATGAAAGGGAGATTAATCCACCTACTGTGGTATTTTTGATGACCATTACACCAATTGCTTAGCCACTTCTCCTGAGAGGCAATGTTGACTCCATCAAATTACTATGCCATGTAGATTGTAGTCATTATCCGATGTTGTCATATCCTCAGTGAAATCATCTAAAAACTAATGCCATTAAATAGTCGTAATATCAATATCACTCATCAGGTGGCCTCAGCTAGTTGATAAATGATAACTTGGCCTTTGATTGTGGTAAGGGTTTTGTCCCACATGAATTTGAATAGGGGATTCAATAGCCTTATGTAAGGCTTAACATCCACCCATCATGCAAGATGTGGCTCATGAGATATGTGTGGGATAAGAGATATCATAGATGGATCTAGATTTGGTTGATGATATGAGCCTCACAAGCTTAAGATCGCTTAGTGGCGTAACTTATCTACCACAAAGATGAGCTGCCAGGAATCAATCTTCTCGCATGTAACCGTAATAATATCCTATAAGAGAGTCCAATGTATGACTAATGGTAATAGGCCACGTGGTGGCCTAAGTACACATTGATACATCATTATGTTGCACTCAGATTTGGCCCCTGAAATGCATGATTATCGTAGTGTTGACGAATATATAATCACAAACCCAAGTTTCTCAGTCACCTGTGAGGTACTAGTTTAGGTGGATTCAAGATATATTCCGTGTAATAACATCGAATACCCTTTGGACCCTGGCAGAGTCCTAGAAACATTTAGCATCGTTTTTCATCAAATTTTTCGTGAATGGAATTTTTTTTCAGCAAGTTCTTGCAGTTAATAAAATGGTAGATGACTTGGATTTTTTGTTGAAATGAGTGTAGTGACTTATGGCAAATTATAGGGTGGAGGCATGTCAATAATAGCATTGAATTTCAACTCTAGATCACACTTCAATTCCACTACTGAGGAGATTTAATGTACCCAAGGAGTTTACCAATTCTTAACTCCTAGATCCATAACACACTGATCTTGTAGATTTAGAGCATACTTTATAGCGATTATACAATGGCCTTCAAAGAGTATGTACCAGATCTTGAGCATGTGTGCAATGATATCAGTTCAATCCCTGAAAAGACCTATAATAAACTTAATCTTCAAGGATTCCTTATGAATATAGTCACTCTGAATATCAATTCATCATTGCTCGTTGATAAGTGGCCTCGACATTTTTAAGGACTGAAGGGCATAGAGATTTATAATACCAATGTTACAAGCATGGCACTAGGCTTAATGAATTTTTATCTTGATCTATGAAGTGTTTAATTACTTGATTTGGCTTTGGTAACCACCTAAATCTTCATACATGAAAGACGAGGATATCGATATCCAACCATGGAATAAACAATCGACCTTATCAATCTTGCGCGTAGTGGGAAACTATCTTTCTTCCCAAACCTTATTGAGATCCCAAAAATCTATGCAATAATGGATCCACGGCCATGCTAGATTAGATAACTGTCCATGATAGCTTTAGGGTTATTATGGGTTCCACTAAAGATAATCAAAGAACACAAATAAATCCATACATCTAATAGGAATTGCATTAACTTCCTTGACCTAGTATTGTGACCTTCAAATGTATCTTTGGAGAGCCTAGTCTTTTTGTTGAATACAGTTTTACATGAGGGTGAAGGATGAGTGGCTTGGGTTGCATGTGCTACAAAAGTTGATTGATACCAGGCAGCTATCACTATAGTTTGCATAAAAAATACCATCATATGTATTCATGAATAACTTATTTTATATCGAGGTTTTTTTTGTAGGCATGAGATAAGTGGATAACAAAACCATTCATAGGCTGGTAGAAGTGCCAAGGATTATATTGAATGGTATCTTCATTTTGAAAATTAATTTTGACTCGTATACCTCTAATGTACTGGGTCAGAAGGAATTCACAAAAAGTAGCATTGAAACTTTCAATAGGCATAGCTAGATTCTCCAAAGTAGGAAGTATTATAGGGTAATAAATCGATGGAGCGTACCTTTATTATCCCGCACTGGAAGGAGGGGAGGTGATTGTAAATCCTCAGGAGCAGTTCCTAAAAGATTGCAATTCACACAGTAGACAAAGTGTATCAAATCATTCAAAGCAATTAAAAGTAGAGTCTCCAACTTTATGAGTTCTAGATACAAGCTTCTCCAGTCTCAAGAAGTATGTAGAATGAACATAAGCCTCTGAACTAAGAAAATATTCTCTGAGGACAAACCTGGTGTAGACTTTCCGTAGTTGAGAGCTACAATGGTTTGGTGACTCCTACTGACCATTTGTTGGCCTAAACCATTACTAGAGAAACCATAACAAAGTAAGTACGTTATAACTAAGACCATATTTGGAGCTCAGTTCTAGTACTAGATGCAGAAGAGATAGGGGTTTCTTATGGAATCCTCAATGGAATAGAGTAATATGCAAAAAGGTGATGGATCTACTATAACATCATAGTTTTTAAATCCCTTAGATAAAATAATTCTAAGTCATTGTAATGAAGAGTGGAAGGAACCGCATACATGGCATGGATCTCAATTCCCCTAAGAAGAATATGGCATAATTAATATTATTGATGTAGCATTCACCATTGGCATAGAATTGGTAGCGTATGTTAGTACCCAAAATTTGTTCTCCTTTTCAATCTGAGAAGAATCAGAAATATGGCATGAAGCTTGAAGGCAGATAGATCTTGATATATGTCATTTTGTAGCTAGGGACGTGATCTAACTGGCACTCAGATTTTTGGAGAGATGGATAGCAATTTGAAAGGATTTTGATCTAACCCTCACTATTTTAGGTTGTGCCTTTTCAACAAAGGTAAGAGAACCTATATTGCAGCTTCTATTTTGTGAAGGAGGTGTATATATCCTTATACTGTGCATATTGTATGGAGATGGCCTTGGGAAAACATGATCAAATTTTCCATTATTCAAAATCAATAGAGCTGTCACTACTAAATTATGGAAATGCTTTCAAGACAAGGTTGAGGTTGCTGGAGACATTGTATGATCCTGATTTACTTTGTACATTTTTGTAGATGGGTTAGATTCCTTTGTTGAGACACAACACAATGCAGGGGTAGTATGGGTAGGATGAGTTATTCAGATGATTTTTTGGTTGGCTATTGATAAGAAAAACTTGGATATATCAAATCTTTGACAACCTCTACAATACTTGAACAACTATTAGATAAAATGCTTCAAATAATCAGGATGTTCTTTCAACCAGAAGATGCATAAATAGAATCCCAGGTTGCACTCCTCACAAAATATTTGAGAACTCACCACAAAATCTTGAAGTAAATAACTCAATTAAACATAAAAATCCTTGATCAAACCATGCCTAAGGTACCCCCAAAGGATTACAAGAAATCCCAATCAACAAATGAAGGTGGAGGGATTTTTAACTTCTTATTTTCAATGCTATATGAAAGCTCTTCTGACCAAAAAAAAATACAAGTGCCACTAAACTATCAATAAGGATGAGATTCTGTGTGATTTCTAAAGACTTTCAATGCAAGATTGTAAAAAGAACAATGAAAACTATTTGCAGGTATTTAAAATGATAGCATACATCATATTGCACAAAAAAACACAGACTAACTCAAAATCTTGTTAGATTCATCAGCAAGGGAGAGTTTCATGAACAATATTAGAGTTGTGTGATGGCTATACACTTGTAACCAATTCACATACATGAAGATCCAACACAGAATAAATTAACTTGGTTCTTTGGTGGGTTTCTCAGAAAAATGAGCTTTCTCTCAAAATTTGTCTCATGATTTTCAACTTCCCCCCCTCTTTGCATTTCTCAAAAAATGCATTAAATACCTCTTGCCACATTGGAGCCTTCTTTCCCAAGAAAATAATATGCCAAGGGATCAAGTTTGTTACAACAATTTCTCGTGATTCACTGAAAATGAAATTTAAAAAAATTGTAACGAGAGTTGCCAGGTGTTTTAAAAAGACTAAATCATTACAAATATTTGGATCATTGTCCTTCCCAGAGGCACATTTTTCATCCTCAAGGCATGCTAGACCCCTCATCCTCTCATCATTTCACCTCTTATCCTTTTCCAATTTGGTTATGTAACTTTCATAATTTGATATTTCACATGTTTTCACAGGATTCGAGTAAAATTTTATCTCAAAAACACCTCAAATTTGCAAATTGAGTCCATGGAATACCACTTCCAATGATCCTAGAAGGCACAAAGGACGACATGGAATTCACCAAAAATTTGATGAAATTTGATGTAAAATTTACAATCTCCAAGTTTCCTAGAGAAAAACTGGGGGCCAAAAATGAAAATATACAGTTACCCTTGATCTAATTCTCTTTCTCCTTCAATTTGGGCCCTCCATGTGTCAAAATATGATTGGGAATCAATTCAGGCTCACCTTTTGACTTTTTTGACATTTTTGGAAATTTAAAAAAAAATGACCTTTTTCCTCCACCCCTCCGCCCTTGAATTTTGGTGATGACACGTGGCACATGGTGGGTCCCATTTGGTAACGTGCTTCAATTCTGCTGCATTTTGACCCTTTTTGGAAAATTGGAAAATTTTTACCTTTTGCCCCACGGGCCCACATCTCCACCTTTTTCCTTAACACATGTCATGCTTTCTATCACTGAAATTTCACGGGCTTATTTCATGTTTTGACCCCCTTTTTCGCCAAGGGGAAATTTTCAATTTTCCTTCCGCGGGGCCACGCCTCTGATTTCTCCCTTGCCATGTGTCCACTTCTGATCTATCGCTAAAATCTACGAGCTCGAATTCTTCCATTTTAACTCCCCTTTTTAGCCGAAGGGAAAATTTTCCCTTTTACCTCCTTCATCCCGCCGACCCGCTCTACCTTCGCCATGTGTCCATCGCTGATTGGAGCAGAGATCGCATCCCATTTTTTAACTTTAGAAAATAAAGCTAAAAAATCATTAAGTTTTCCGTAGGCCCACTCCTCCTGTGGCTTTCAAAATTGGCCACGGGCCCACAGCTTAATTGGTTATGAAACTTTGGCCCAACTCTTGACTTTGATCCATTTGAAGGGAAAAATTCAAAGTCACCATTTTCTTCCACCGGCCCGCACTTCCCATTCTAACCTTTTTATGGCCACGTGTCCACCTAAGATTAGCCATGGGGCTTCACGCTTCGAAGTTTTCACCTTAGCTCCTATTCTGACCAAAAGGGAAACAAGTTCCCTTCTTCCTTCTATGGCCCGCACTTCCCCGCTTTGCCACCGCGCCTACCACGTGTCCACCCCTTGCTTCAATTACGGACTCATGGGCTTTTCCTACAAATCCTTTTTCCCCTTCACTAAAAAAGGCAAAAAATGCCTAAGTCTCCCTATCGGCCTCCCACTTCCGCCTTGGCACATAGGAACATGACACGTGTCCCTCCTCTGGGACCTACGGAGATTGCAGAGGGAAAATTTTGAATTTTTTCCCAAAGGCCCAAAAACGAATAAGTTTTTGTAGAGAAACTCATCGATCCTTTTCCAACCAGAAGCAACCATGTATGAGGAAAACTTTGAGCTTAATTTTGATGGTCAAATGACACCTGTATGACCGTCAAAAAATGTAAAATTTACCAGAGATGTCTGAATTCAATTTTCTCTTCGTGGGTGATGGATTTTTTTCTCAAAAAACAAGGGGAAGTTGATTTTATGCAAATTTCAAACATGGGGATAGGTTTTTTGAAGGCATAATATGCATGAAATGAATAAATTTGATTTTCCACGATGCAGGAAAAGAGGGAAAACATGACCATAGGCCCAGTAGATTTGGAAAAATTAGGGCACAGAACAATGGCATGCATGGGTGTTTCTTCACAAATGAGGAATGGAAAATTATTTTTCAAATGAATTAAGGCATGGGAACAGAGGCAACAACTTCATTTCACCCATTAAAACTGTAGAAAATGTTTTATAAAGTGTAGAGTGAAAGGAAAATTAGGGCAAAAGCATAGAGGATCAAAATGAACACCAATAGTACCCAGTATCACGATTACAACATGTCATAGTATGAAATGGTACAAGTCCATCTCATTGCTACCATAGGTGATAAACCCAGTTCTCGATATCAAACTTACTCAGAGATAGCAATATTACACATTTTAACCTTGCTCTGATACATAACATGATCTGTAAACTGACCAAAAAAATCCTTGACCACGGACCCTTATAGGAAATTAATTATTTTACCAAATTAACCCTGAAATAAATCAACTTTAAACAATTGCAATGCAAGTATAAGAACCACACTGCATAAGGGTTGATAAGGGAGTTCGGTGGAATGCCTACTTCTCTGGGTTCACAAACTAGCTGAACCAATCCATTACAACATTCCGAATATAAGTGCATAATAAACTTACATTACTATAATAGATGTTCAACAGAAATTGGTATCAGTCAATCCTCTAAACCTACTAATCTTGGAAAGCTCACAACTCTCTGGTTTGACACTTCCTATTGACCTTCACTCCGTTACATGGTAAAAGAACCTCTACATGGTGCTAACGTTAGACAATGTCTGACGTTGACTTTCACTATGTTGCACAAAAAAATAACCTATACATAGAGCTAAGTCTCCATTTGATGATGATGATCAAGTACCACTCTATTACATGGCCACAATCATCCTTTACGCAGAGTGAATATCTGACTCGATGTCATGTGACAATGATGATCAGCTACCACTCTGTTAAATGGCCTCAATCAACCTCTACAAATAGTGAATATCTAAGCTGATGTCTCGTCAATGATCTCAACAGTGATTATGACTCTCCTCAACAACATCCAAGCAACTAAATTGGCAATATGCCTAACATACTAATAATTTTAGCTTCTATGCTTCTCTGGTGCTTCGTCACATCCCTCATCTTCCCATGGCATCTCTAAGATCTTGCATGAGAATAAGACTTCAATTCATCCTTTACAATGTTGGTGAGTTAAAATATAATAACTCCCACAATTTTTACAATGTGCCTATTAAATAATATGACTTATTTCTTCAATATTACCTATAACAATGATATAGGTCTTCTCAATTTCCTATTAAAATAATAATAGGTCCTGTTCTTCTCAAATTCCTATAATAAATAATATGGGACTTATATCTCCATAATACCTATTAAATAATAATAATAGGTCTTACTTGGCCTTCTTAATTTTCTAAGGTCTCACAATATTCCTCCTATTCTTGGGTAAGTGTAGCAAGTTGGGGGACCAAAAAGTGGACATGAAAACGTGAAATTCACGTACCATGATTGCAGGTTATTTTCTTCAGGCTCAGGAATATCTGAACCTAAAACCATGATCGTAGTTTATAAACCACGATTGTAGTTTGTAAAAATTGATCACAGGCTATAAACCTCGATCGCGGTCATTTGAAACAAAAATAATAGACCCGCGACCCCCATTTTCCCCCACGAACCATGATTTGTCCCCCACTATTAGCTCTCGCACTTTGAATACCCCTTACAAATTTCTCTTCAAACTTCAGAATCATGAAATTTTCAACGATGTCACCAAGATGAAGAGGTAAGCCCTCAATTTTGATCAAATTTCATGTATTTTAGGTTTTTTTATGATTTTCATGGGTTTTTTGATTTTTTGTTTATGTATACAATTTTTTTATTTTTTCAATTGCTTAATAAGCTAGTAATCCTCTAAACCATCCAAATATTCCTCCAAACCATCCAAATATTCCTCAAAACCCTCCAAACACTCCTCAAAACCCTCCAAACATTCCTCAAAACCCTCCTCTAAATATTTATCCGCCTCTTGTGGCTCCTTTTATCCCCATAAAACAAGAAAAAACACAAGGTGATATCATTGGTACAATCGGACAAAATAAAATTGCCATTAAGAACCTTATTTAGAAAATAAGACAAAATCATGCCACAAATCCATCCCACATGAATTTAGCCAACACACTGCAAATATTGATTGGAAAAGTTGACTCTACAATCAACCAAATAGACAGATGGAATACCTTTAAAGCTAATTGTAGGCATTACTATGTAGATAAATTATCCCATGCAGTCATAAAATTTAAAAAATTACAAAAGAGCGCATTTGTGCATTTTTTACTGACCCGAGAACCAATTCCCCCTCCGCCCTGTGACTACTTACAAATGGTTCCCAATCCATTGGTGCCAAGACGACCGAATGAAGAATTTTTTTGGGACTGATGGTGGATGGTTTTTCACTATCCACAATGGAACATGTTATCTAAATTATGTAGCTAGGAGGATTACTGCAATTTCGAAGCACATTCGGATTCAATTTTTTGCCAATGGAAAGGACTTAGCCAAATCAGAAAGAAAGTAACAGGCTCACAGACGATGCAAAGTGTCCAACCGGTGCAACTTCAAAAGTCAAATGAGGGAATAAAGTCTCGGACTCCTGCAGGGTTCCCACATAGATCCAACTAAAAGGTTCCTTCCCAAAAAGGGGTTTGACATTATATGCAGCAAGGTCCTTTACTTTCCCAAAGGAACAAAACGGCATGCTCATGGATAATGCCAAGTGTCGCCACAATGCATTCCCAAAACCTTGAGGAAAAGAAGAAATCTTAAGAATGTGTGGGCCTTCCACGTGGATCTTGTAACAAATGGACTCCAGGTTTGAAGTAGGTCACAAAAGGTGGCAAGCCATGTATCACGTATGAGTGATTATGAGACTTATCTGCAAGTTTTAAATGCTCAGGACTTTTTCAAACGATCCGAAGTAAAGGGTCATTTGACTTGTCACTTCAGTAACAAATTTAATGCATAGTTCCGTGTGAAGAGCATGAGCCTACAAATACTCAAGTTATTCACCTACATTCAAAGGGTCATTCCAATAGAATGACAAAACACACGCCGCTTGAATCATGAGCTCAGGAACCAATGCATAGGAGATTGAAAGATCTAGTTATGTAATAAAGAGTCAAATGGATGTTCCTCAAAAGGCAAGTACATCTCAAAATTTGGTTGTGGGATAGTTAAAGATGCATTAAATAGGCATGGCTCTCACTCTTTAGAAAGGGAAAATAATGGGAAAGCGTGAGAAAAATCTCAAAAAAATTGTTCATGTCATTTCTCTCCATTTATCATAATTAAAAGGTAGTTGGAAAGGAGTAAAGGATGGCTTCTTACCTCATCCTCCTCCTCATATATATATTGTAATCAAGAGGGATGGATATATATAGATAGAAATAATTAGAGAGTCAGTTAGTTTTCTTCTCTGTCTCAATCCCTCTTCTGTAAAAGGCAGGGGACTAGAGCTCTAGCCTTCTTCCTGGGTTTTGTAATAGTAATCTTGCCTCTTTTCTATTGTAATACTCTGCACAATTTTTGGATTAATATAATATGCCCTATGGTCAATTTTTTCCATCCTTCGCATATCTTTGTTGTCTCTAATCACCTTTATTTTCACATGGAAACTATGCATCTCTATAATGTTATTACTATCTTTGAAGTTGTGCTTGAGTAGTTTTAGGTAGTGTTCTTCTCTAGCTGGTGGTGTAATTTCTCCCACCCTTTCTAGTCGTTTACCATTTCCCTTCTTTAGACAGTTGCGTTCTTGATTGATTTCTTAAGAGGCTTGTTCAGCGCATCCCCCCTCATTAAGTTTTATGTTTCTTTCCATCTTTCCCCTAACCTTACCTCATACAACAAAGAAGAACTAGCTTCTTTAAAATTTGGAGGTTACCTTAGGGTGCACGTCCCACTAACCTAAGGTTTCCTTCAACTCTGACGGTCCAATCCACCAAGGATGATCATCAATAGTTTTCCTGGCACACCCGGTGGGATGACTCAGAGCGGTATTTTATCATTACATCAACTTGGTTTGTTCCTAGTAAAGTTCAAACTTTAATGAAGATAGTTTTGGAGCACATACAGTAACTCCACATGGTCCGTAAAAATCATTACAAAGGCTCACATACCTCCCTCTCATCCATTTCCACTCATCTTTCATTCCACATCTTCCATTTCTCTTCATCCTATGGAGTAATGCAATCATGACCTCATTACCACCAAGGGATTGTCCCCTTCTCCATCTCCAAACCATCCATTCCTCCCTTCCCCTTTCTTCGAGCAACTATACCCCTCGCATCAGCGAGTAATGGCTCCAAATCCAAAAGAAAAGGAACATATGGTGAGAAGTGATATGAACTCAGGAGGTTCGTATCATAAGCTGATCATTAGAGAAGATGCAGGTGTTGCCTCTGTTTTTCCTCCCCATAAAGTAACTCCCCTAGAAATTTTTTTCCAACGGGCTTCATATTGCAAGATGAAGCCACACATGATGGAGAATTTGCAAACTCAAAAACCATAATACAAAAGTGGGAAGCTTTGACAAAGGAGGACGAAGATGAGCTCGAGTTCCTATCAGATTTGGGGTGATGCCTCGATGAAGAAGGGCTTATGGAAATAACAACCTTCATCATTTCATCAACCCTGGAACAAAGGTAGCCTTTCGCTCATAGCAGCTCCCATGGGATTAGTCCACAGGATCTACAAAAGTATCATTGAAAGCTTTTTACTTTCAATCGAAGAGCCTGGATTTGCTAGAAAATATGCTAAAAACAAGGAGGGAAAGGATAGGGATGACACCCTTCAGAGAAACCTGTAAGAAAGCCTCGTTCCAAAAGATACAATCCAGAACAATGGAAAGGAGTAGAGATTTAGACTGAATCTCACCAGAGAATGGTCCTCCTCAAGACCAAGGAAAACTTCAATACCATTCATGCTCACTTTAGGGTATGAGGATAATTTTCAATGCCCTGAGGGTCAGCTATAACACCTCCAACCAAAAAATGAACATCTCAAGGAGGTATTCATTTTGTTTACCGATATCGTGGGTAGAAGAGTGAAAGGTAATTTTTCACTCTTATTACAGGCCATACCTATAGCTAAATTAATTGTATGGCCGCACCTTATAAGAAAGGGAAGCTATTTTTCCCTTCTTGTTTCAGGTTTTGTTTAGCTTTTACCAATCCAATTAGATTAGGAGTAGGATTATCTTGCTTTTAGCAAAATAAGTGCTTGTGCACACTCTACGTGACTCATTTGAGGCGTGTATGTTTTTTATTTTTGTATAGGCCCACACTTATATTACTCCATTGAGAGGCACCAAATTCCATAAAAATTCTCAAAATCTCACAGGAGAATTTGCAGTTGTCTGTGACGGTTGCAAGCTTCACCTCGAATAAATGTAGAGTAACTAAAATCAGTCAGGGGATTCTATTGGCTGGATTTTTCAATTTTATACTCTCACAAAAATAAATTACAGAGTTTTTATTATGAGAGTAGGAAGGTGTAAGGATCAACTAGCAACTACAGAGGCTCCACAACATCCAAAATGTTGTGAACCTAGGTTCAGAGCGGTTTTAAGCACAGTTCTAGACCCGATAGACAACATGATATTGTGGGTTATTTCCATTTAGTAGGCTAACAGTCCCAGTGAGTCACCAGAATCTTATATAAATTCCACAGCCAGGAGGATTACTACATTTTTGAAGCCCATTCAGATTCGAGTCTTTGTCAATGGAAAGGACTTAGCCAAATCAAAAAGAAAGCAGTAGGCGGGCAGACGATGCCAAGTGTCCAACTAGCGCAACTTTAAAATTCAAAGGAGGGAAGAAAGTCTCAGACTCCCACATGATTCCCACGTAGAGCCAACTAAAAGGTCCCCGCCTGAAAAGGGGTTTGACATTATATGCAACAAGGTCCTTTACTTTCCCAAAGGAACAAAATCGCATGCTCACGAATGATGCCAAGTATCAGCACAACACATTCCCAAAACCCTGAATAAAATTAGAAATCTTAAGAATGTGTGGTCCTTCCACGTGGATCTTGCAAAAAATGGACTCCAGGTTTGAAGTAGATCATAAAAGGTGACAAGCCATATATCACGTATGAGTGATTATGAGACTTATTTGCAAGTTTTAAATGCTCAGGAATTTTTCTAAAGAACGAAAGTAAAGGTTCATTTGTCTTGTCACTTCAGTAACGAAGTTAATGCGTAGTCCTGTGTGAAGAGTGTGAACCTGCGAATACTCAAGTTGTTCACCTACATTCAAAGGGTCATTCTAATAGAATGACAAAACATGTGTTGCTTGAATCATGAGCTCAGGAACCAATGCACAGGAGATTGAAATATCTAGTTATGCAATAAAGAGTCGAAGGGATGTTCCTCAAAAGGTGAGTCCATCTCAAAAATTTGGTTGCAAGATAGTTAAAGATGCATTAAATAGGCATGGCTCTCACTCTTTATAAAGGGAATATAATGGGAAAGCATGAGAAATATCTCAAAAAATATGTTCCTATCACTTTGCTCCACTTATCATAATTAAAAGGCAGTTGGAAAAGAGTAAAGGATGGCATCTTACCTCCTCCTCCTCCTCCTATATATATTGTAATCAAGAGGGATAGATATAGATAGATAGAAATAATTAGATAATCAGTCGGTTTTATTCTCTGTCTCAATCCCTCTTCTGTAAAAGGCAGGGGCCTGGAGCTCTAGCCTTCTTCTTGGGTTTTGTAATAGCAATCTTGCCTCTTTTCAATTGTAATATTGTGCACAATTTTTTGAGTAATATAATATGCCCTGTGGTGCATTTTGTCCATCCTTCACATATCTTTGTTGTCTCTGATCGCCTTTATTTTCACATAGAAACTGTGCATCTCTATAATGTTATTACTATCTTTGAAGTTGTGCTTAAGTTTGAGGTAGTGTTCTGTGTGATCTTCTCTCGTCTTTGGTGTAATTTCACCCACCTTTTTTAGTTGTTCATGATTTCCCTTCTTCAGACAGTTGCGTTCTCGATTAATTTCTTAAGATGCTTGTTCGGCGCATCCCTCCCCATTAAGTTTTATGTTTCTTTCTAGCTTTCTCCTAACCTTACCTTATACAGCAGAGAAGAACTAGCTTCTTTAAAATCTGGAGGCTACCTTAGGGTGCACGTCTCACTAACCTAAGGTTTCCTACGACTCTGATGGTCTAATTCACCAAGGATGATCGTCAACAGAACAACAATGAGGTTCCTCTCTATTTTTTGAAGAAATTGTATTACGAGTTTGTGCTTAATGAGGTCCCAAATTATTTTGACTTTTCTACATTTTACGGGCGAGGAGTTGGCTTTGCACAGAGTAGACCAGGTGCATGTTTTGGTCAACCTAGGATCCCCCATGCCCCAAAACTCCCAGTGCTTTTAGTTATCCCTCTTAAAGTGAAGGAGGTTGTGGAAATTGACACACTACATGCATTGAGGGAGCTCACTGACACTTTGGCCCAGAATAGTAGCTATATTTCATCTGATGATGTTAGTGGAGGCGTCATTTCTAGCACACCACACCCCTATGGATCATGTGGTACCGTATGCACTATGGGAAAGACATCATTTGCTAGATCATAGGATCTCTTTTTTCTAGATGAGATGATGGCATTGGTTTTTGGAACTGGTGCAAATGATCCTAGTCTTTCATAGGTAAATGTCAAATAAATAATATATATACAAAAGTTTATTTCATTTGATATTTTAATATATGTGTATTTAATTATATCATACATATATGTAAGAACTAATATTTTTTATTTTAAAAAGAAAGAGATGGTGAAGGACACATCTGACATCGACATGCTAGCTATTACAGCTAGGTGTGTTATAGACGTAAGTTTCAAGTTACATTTCAAAGTTTATTTGATTGCATGTTTTTATTTAATACACAGTAATGTTCATGTATAGTGTTTCATTTGTACATGTACATATTAATATGTTTATCTTTTATACGCAAGATCCTGGTGGGTCATCATCTGCTCTAGGCACTGAGGCTACTTTCACACCTCACGTGACTTTTACGTAGGTTATTTTGTCTTTACACGTTGTTTCTAATTGTGGAATTTTCTAATTGTGGAATTCTCTAGTAGTTCACAATCCCATAACTCTAGCCAGTACAATTTGATCATAACATTAAGATATTATGATGCAAGGGTTAAGTAAACACTCTACTCGATATACAAACTCTCATTTTATCATGATCATGGATACTTGCCTCTATGCTACATGTTTCTAGAGCACTCCATCTCTAATGGTTTCTCCATCATCCCTTGCCTATGAGGATCTCTTTTAGATTCTTAGGATGTATGCATAATTGACCTTGCCAGCATTCTTAGTTCTATGCATTCTTTATTAACCCTCTTCTCTCTAAACAACAAAGAGATGACAATATGGAATAAGTTACCTACACTTCTAAATATATCATGGGTCCCTTAGTTCATTTTTATCACCAATACTCCCTATGTAATTCTATACAACCAATCACATATTATATATGTTATTCATCAAGTGTCTCTATATTTGCATTCTCATGTACAATGGATATAGCTTGGTGAGGCCTAGAACCAAGTTCTATATACCAAATACATTCCACATATTTAATGAATTACTTATTGAATATGTTTTAAGAGACCTTATCTACTTTATCATAAGTGTTTAGACTCTTGGTTTAGTCATACACTTGCAATCTTACATAACTCTTTGTTTTAGGCCTTATTGCTACTAGTCCTCTTCTCATGCTAATACTCATGTATCTCATCTTTTTCGGCCTTTGCAGAGGAACATACACACAGTCCATTCAAAAATAATAATTCAAACAAAATTTTGTGTGCAACATAAACATGTGTCTTCCTCCTTCATTAGTTAGCTCTATTACATCTTGATCCTCCATATATCATCATCAAATCCCTCGAATAGCTCCATCTTTTTCTTACTACCCTCCCTAGAAACCTTATTCTTATCTCCTTAGAGATCTCAACAACATCTAAATTTATAGGAGGATAAAATTACATCCCTACATGTTCTCCACACATTATAAATCCTATTTCTTACCTCTTAGGACAATAATATTACCTTACTTAGGCATAAAAAAATATCTCACTTATACACCTAGTTGTTACATTGACAAACATAACCTCTTTTACAAACATATCCTTTATCTTTACACCCACATTTGCATTTGAATAATGGAGTCCTCTTTCCATCTTGCGTTCATATCCATAACTCTACCAAATCAATATGATTTACATCATTGTCACCTATTGAAGGATATAAGTTTCTAAGGAAGAAATTTTCTCATACCTTAAACACCATTCTCCTGGATAGTTTTCAATTAATGTTGATCTACATGTTGTTTGTAGAACTTATGACTATCACACAAACTCCTCCATATATGTAGACTGTGGAGGTTGTTGTAGATGTTGTCATAGCATCTACAAATCCACTAACTCAGGTACAAATTTTTAAATTTGTTAAAGTTTGGATGAATGTTTTCTTACTACTTATCTACAATATCAAATTGTACATGAAATATTTAATTTGAAATATTTATTTGTATGCAACCTACCCCTCGTGAGTATACCGTTGACCCTGCAGTGTGTCAACAAAAAATTGATAGGGATTTTGAGATAGCGGTAAGATTTCACATGCATTAAAATTTCTAAGTTTTTAAATTTTAAATGTATTTTAAAAATTTGGGTGTTAAAAACTTGATGTTTATCAATGTACATGCTAAGTTGTAGGCCAGCTTAGAAATGCCTAGGACCACATAGATGAAATCCGTAGTGGTATCTCCCTCCACTACATCCACAGGTCATAGACATGCTTCTACTAGCAGAGCCAAAAGAGGGAAGATGTTTCATGATTAGATTCATAAGACCCATGTATAGATATATATGCCATCTGGTCCTAGTTCATGATTCTTCATAGTCCATGTATACAGTCTTATGTGACCACGTGTGGTCTTATATGTATGGCACACTTAGTTTGATACATTATTCTTATATTTTCATAGACATGGCACACTTATTTTGATACATTATTCTTATATTTTCAGAGACATGGCACACTTAGTTTGATACATTATATCCATGTTGGTTTTCATAACCATATTACTTCTATGTTTGATTTGATTTCATTGCACATGATATACTTCTATGTTTGTTTTCATAACCATATTACTTTTATGTTTGATTTGATTTGATGGCCTCAATTATGTGACCATTATCCATATCATGCATGTACTTGCGATGCTCATTGGGAAAAATACCGCGAATGATTTACTATAATTGTCATTGCTATATTTTGAGGACTAATAACTCACTAATATTTCTATATTTTGATAACTCACTACCATGTGATTATTTTTTGTTCAATAGATTCAAGTGTGGAGTTATATACTATGGTTTTCCATAATATTGTAGATATGGACCATGTTATGAACTACTAATACGTTATTATTATGATATATGATGTTATGGTATATAATGGTTTTGAAGATTCTTGGGTGCAAGATAATTTTTTGTTCAAGAGATTCAATTGTGGAGTTATATCAATTTTCTTATTTTAAGCACGTGGTTAACACACTCCAAAGTGGGACAAAATCTACACAATTCAAAATGGTCGTGAGGGATTTATTACAAGTCATTTTATATGTTTTTAGTGTACTTACAATTTATTTGTTAAGTATTAGTCCAAATTAAGTGTTATTAATGTGTGTAATAATAAGGTCGTAATTTGAATTCACTTGTTTAAAAAAACAAATAAACATTGTAGTTTAGTTGGTACAAGATATGAAAAAAATATTCTTAACACTCTATTGTGTATTTACATGATTTAAAAAGAGATCAAACAATCATTAGAGTATTTACATGGTAGTGTGTTTACCTTGTTGCAATATCATTGATGTGAGCCGAGTAGTGAGAATTCATGCCCTGGGACATCGTGGGAGTGAACTGCCACTGCTAATGCATCCGGTTGGGGGGGGTATATGCCTTTGGGTGTTATGGTGGGCTTTAAGGAGGCCCGGTTCTCAGTTGGACCACCTGATCCGGAGTAAAATACCCCTTCCCTATTAATTTCAATTCATGTTTTCAATGAAAACTTCTGACAATCACAACTTGGCACTGGGTCATCCAAACCGAGAACCATTTGAGCCAAAACTTGAACAAATGAGGCCTCTAATCAAACCCAAGAATTCATGGTTGTGGCATTCCTTGAGCCTCTGTGGCATAATTACTTGCAAACTTCCTTTTGTAGGCAGTTCTAGGCAATAAACGGCGTCGAGTAGTGAGAAGTCATGCCTCGAGATGTCATGAGAAAAAATTTCCATAGCCAATGCATCCAGTTGGGGGGGTTTATGCCTTTGAGTGCTATGGTGGGCTCTAGGGAGGCCCATTTCGGAGTAAGACCACCCGATCTAGAGCTAATAACCCCTTCCCTATTCATCCCAATTCATGTTTGCAACATAAACTTTTGACGATCACAACTTGGCGCTCGGTCATCCATACCAAGAATTGTTTGAGCCAAAAATTGAGCGAAGGAGGCCTCTAATTACACCCAAGAATTTAGATTCATGGCATTCCTTAAGCCTTTGTGGCATAATTGTTTGCAAACTCCCTTTTATAGGCAGTCCTACGAAATGAACAGAGCCGAGTAGTGAGAAGTCATGCCTCGGGACATTGTGGCACCAAACCGACTACGCTAACACATTTGAGTTTCTAGTTAAATGCTAGGTGAGGTTTCATTTTGGTGCGGGGACTATGTCATTGCTTCTAGGCTACTTCATTCAGGTGTAGTCCCTTAAGATCCCTGAGACCAAAAAAACCGTTATAACTTCAACAAGTGATTACTCGATCTCCGTGGCACCTAGATACATCTCGTCAGATCCTACACCTCCATGTAGGGACCCTCTACAAGATTCTATATTGGTTTTTTCCATCTCCAATCGGTTCTCTCACTACCCTATTATTTGCAAATGCACCAAATAGTGCAGTTTGAGCCAATGTAAGGTTGTCAAATGTTGTATTTTGTAAATGGTGGGATGTGGCACCAAACCTACTACACCAAAACATCTGGGTGGCTAGGTAAACATCTGGGGAGGTGTTATTTTTATGTGGGACAATGTCATTTCTTCCAGGTTACTTCGTTTGGGTGTTGTCCTTAAGAGCCCTGAGACCAAAATAACGTATAACTTCGACAAGTGATTACTCGGTCTCTGTGGTACCTGTTGACGATTATCCTTGCAGATGAACCGTTAGAGTCATATGAAATCTTAGGTTAGTGGGACATGCACCCTAAGGTGACCTCTAGATTTTAAATAAGCTGGATCTTCTCTGCAATGTGAGATGAGGGTTAGAGAAAATAAAATAAAAACGTAAAACTTAACGGGAGCGATACGTTGAAAAGTGAAGGAGTTAACTCATAGCACAACTACCTGAAATAGAGAAAAGGTGAGCAATGAAAAGGATGGACAAGATGCACCACAAACCAGAGGAAATTCACACAGAACACTACTCCAAACTACTTAAGCACAGCTTCTGAAGATAGTAATAACATAAAAACATGCACATTTATCCACGTAGAAATAAAGGCTATCAGAGAAAATATTAGATTATGCAAAGGATGGACAAATTTCACCACAGAGCATATTATATCACTCTAAAAATGTGCACAGTAGTACAATAGATAAGAGGCGAAATGATAATACAAAACTCAGAAAGAAGGCCAGAGCTTCAGCCCCCAACCTTTCATAGAAGAGGAACTGAGACAAAAATAATCTCTAACTCTTGATCCTCCTTTTTTTGAAACCTTCCCTTTTCAATATATATGATGGGAAGAAGACAAGAAGATCATTTTTAACTATTTCCCAATTGCTTGCTCATTATGGTAAATGGTGTGAAGTGACAGAAGTAGATTTCTTGAGATCTATCTCACACTTCCCTATGATTTTTTATTAAGGGGTGAGAGCCATACTCATTTGATACATCTCTTAACTATCTTGCAATTGACTCCCTTGGAGCGGACTTATTATTTCAAATCTTTATTACATATTTAGATCTTTTAATCACTTATGCATTGGGTCCTGGAATCACGATTCAAGCGGTGCCTACTTTTTTCATTCTATTAAAATGACCTTTTGAATGTAGGTGAAAAAATTAAATATTCACAGGTTCACACTCTTCACATGGAACTATGCAGTAACTTCATCACTGAAAAGACCAGCTGAATGATCCTTTGTCTTTGATCTTTTTAAAATATATGAGCATTTAAAACTTTTAGATAGGCTTCATAATTTCCCTTACATGGTATTTGGATTATCACCTATATTTCACAACCTACTTCGAACTCGGAGCCGATTTATTGTGAGATCCACATGGAGGCCAAGTGCTTCTCTAGGTTCTATGTTCCCATTATAGCTTTTAGAAGTGCGTTGGGCTAACACCTGACATTGTTTGTGATCAGGTCGCTTTCCTTTGAGTAAGTAATGAGCCTGATGCATATTACTAAGAAGAATTTTTCCTTAAACGGGTCACTTATAGTTGACTCTACGTGTAATTCCCGCGGGTTTGAGGCCTCCACTCATTTTGCTTTCTAGAACATGCACCAAGTTGACACTTGGCATTGTCCGCGAGATCACTACTTCCCTTTGAGTTGGCTTGTCCTGACTTAGTTTTAATTGTTTATTTGGCTAATTCTTCCTTCCATGTTGCCAAAGGCTTGACCCTAGGTGGGATTTAGATCTGCAGGAACCCGAAAGCTTACTTGGTCAATTCAGCAGGAATCTGCTTGTTATCTAATCTTAGCGGGCAACGTAATTTAGATAACACTACCTAGAGATTTATTTTTAAATCCTACACCTTTGTATAGGGACCCTCTACAATAGGCTATCTTGGTTTTTTACATATCAAATTGGTGCTCTCATTGCCCTATTGTTTGTAAATGTGTCAAATAGTGCAGTTTGAGCCAATGTAATATTGTCAAACACTATATTTTGTAAACAGTGGCTCGTGGCACCAAACTGATTGTGCTAACATGTCTAGGTGGCTAGGTAAATGCTATGTGAGGTGGTGTTTTGGTGTAGGACAATGTTGTTGCTTTCGAGCTACTTTGTTCAGGTGTAGTCCCTTAAGAGCCCTGAGACCAAAAAACTGTATAACTTCGACGGGTGATTACTCGATCTCCATAGCACCTAGAGATGTTTCGTTATATCCTACACCTCTAGTAGGGACCCTCTACAATATCCTATCTTAGATTTTTCCATCTCCAATCGGTGCTCTTGCTACCCTATTATTTGCAAACACACCAAATAGTACAATTTGAGCCAGTGTAAGGTTGTCAAATTCTATATTTTGCAAACAATGGTTCGTGGAACTGAACCGACTGTGCCAACACATTTGAGTGGCTAGGTAAACACTAGGGGAGGTTTTGTTTCAGTGCGGGATAATGTCGTTAATTTTGGGTTAAGAGCCCTAAAACAAAAAAATCGTATAAATTCGACCTGTGATTACTCGGTCTCCGTGACACCTAGATACATCCCATTAGATCCTACACCTCAGTGTAGGGACTCTCTATAATAGTCTATCTCAGTTTTTTCCATCTCCAATTGGTGTTCTCATTGCCCTATTATTTACAAATGTGCCAACTAGTGTAGTTTGAGCCAGAGTAAGGCTATCCAATCCATTATTTTGCAAATAGACGCTTGTGGGACTGTGGCATTCCTTGATCCTTTGTGGCATAATTTTTTGCAAGCTACCTTTTATAGGTAGTCCTAGGTAATGAACAGAGTCGAGAAGTGAGAATTCATGCCCCATGATGTCGTCGGAGTGAATTGCCACCGCCATCGCGTCCGGTTAGGGGGTATACGCCTTCGACTGCTATGGCGGGCTCCAAGTAGGCCTAGTTCAGAGTCAGACCACCCAATCTAGAGTCAAGAACCCCCTTCATAGGTACATAAATAGTTGTTAGTTTCTTCTCTTTTCTTGGAAAATAATGAAATCTTCT
The DNA here is from genome assembly GCA_019776745.2 of Taxus chinensis. Taxonomy (NCBI): domain Eukaryota; kingdom Viridiplantae; phylum Streptophyta; class Pinopsida; order Cupressales; family Taxaceae; genus Taxus; species Taxus chinensis. The sequence continues at coordinate 712,374,364 of CM034154.1, forward strand.
CTTATCTTTGAGAATACAAAATTCTCTACTAACAGTGCCAACCACGTGAAGGTAGAAGATTTTATGGCACCACTAACTTGCATAAAAGTGTTATTCAAAGTAATTTAAGTTGAACTAAAACCATACTTGATATATACAAAATACACAAATTTAATAAAATATATGAACTTGAATCTAGTATGTACAAATTTAAAAACTTCAAAGAAATATATACCAGACTCAAGCATGTAAATTCATTCCAATGAACAATCAGGATTGGATCTACTAATAATGCCAACCACATGAAAGTATCTAAGCTTTTATGCCACTATTTTAACCTGCATAAAAGTGTTAGTCAAAGTAATTTAAGTTGAATCAAAACCATACTAGATATATACAAAATACACAAATTAAATAAAATATATGAACTTGAATCTAGTATACAAATTTAAAAACTTCAAAGAAATATATACCAGACTCTAACATATAAATTCATTCTAATGAACCATCAAGATTGTATCTACTAACAGTGCCAACCACGTGAATGTATCTAAGCTTTTATGGCACCAAGTTTACCTGCATAAAAGTGTTAGTCAAAGTAATTTAAGTTAAATCAAACCCATACTAGATATATACAAAATACAAAAATTAAATAAAATATATGAACTTGAATCTAGTATACAAATTTAAAAACTTCAAAGAAATATATACCAAACTCTGGCATGTAAATTCATTCCATTGAACCATCAGGATTGGATCTACTAATAGTGCCAACCACGTGAAGGTATCTAAGCTTTTATGACACCAATTTTATCTGCATAAAAGTGTTAGTCAAAGTAATTTATGTTAAATCAAACCCATACTAGATATATACAAAGTACTCAAATTAAATAAAATATATGAACTTGAATCTAGTAAACAAATTTAAAAACTTCAAAGAAATATATACCAGACTCGAGCATGTAAATTCATTCCAATTAACCTTCAAGATCATATATATTCTGAATAATGGACATGATTGCTTCATGATCAGACTCTTAAACCTTTCAAAGAATCTTGTTATTAGGCCTTCCTCAATATCCGTTGAGTTGTGAAGCTTAATTACTTCATTTTAACATGCAATTGGAACTTGCTAGAAATTACAGTAACTGGCATCGGTCAGGGCAGACCGACATCGGTCAAGCAAGTAAGGAACTAGCAGGAGTTAGGCAGAACTGGAGTCAATTACCTGTGCGATGAAGTTTTAATTAACTCTCAGGAATTATATCTATTTTTAGCATTAAAATAGATTTATTAATTGTAATTACATGGCTAAGTGCCCTAATTCTATAAATGACTATATAAGCATAAAAGCTAGGGTTTAGAAGGATGTATGGATTATAATTACAAGATAAGTATGTGAGAGAGATTTCTTGGAGAAGAGTCAAAAAGCTTGAAGAAAGAAAGTATTGAACATTTGAGAGGTGTGGAAGATTGTAAATCTTCATTGTATATCTTGTCAAAGCTTTGGATAATAGATTGGCTTGTTTCTTGGACGTAGCCCACACTGGGTGAACCATGTTAAATTTGGTGTTGATTTATGTCTCTTGTTTTGTATAATTCTTCTGGTAGAATATCCAATTTTATTTGCATGTATGCTTAGATCTAATGTATTATCTGTACAATCAGTGTGTTAACCCCAACAACTGGTATCAAAGCTTTGTTTGAGGGTTTTGTGTGTTGACAGATTTACTCACAGAGGGTTTTCTAATTGAGTGGGAGCTACAACAATGACAAAAGATAATAAATACAAGGTAGAGAAATTTGACGGCTAAAATTATCAATTATGGAAGATGCAGATTGAGGATTATCTATATCAAAGAGATTTGTACTTACTGTTGGATGAGAAGTCTAAACCTACGAAGATGACTGATGAAGAATGGAAGATTCTTGACAGAAAGGCTTTAGGATTTATAAGATTGATCCTAGCAACATCTGTGGCTTCCAATATTAAAGAAGCGGCTTCTACGGTAGACTTAATGAAATCTCTTGCTAATTTATATGAAAAACCTAGTGCTTCAAATAAAGTTTATTTGATGAAGAAACTATTTAGTTCTAAGATGCATGAAGGTGAATCTACCTCTAGTCATTTGAATGATTTCCGATCTATTGTAAATCAGTTAGAATCGGTTGCAATACCATTTGATGATGAAGTAAAATTACTTTTATTCTTATGTTCTTTACCTGATAGTTGGGACCACTTGGTAATGGTTGTTAGTAATACAACATCTGCTAATAATATTTTGAAGTTTGATGATGTGGTTAGTATAATCTTGAATGAATAAATTTGTAGGAAGAGTACAGAGGAAACATCATCTAGAAATTCTTTGAATGTAGAAAGCAAGGGAAGGCAGAAGGAAAGATCCAAGAGTGAGAGTAATGGGAAATCAAAGTCAAGGGATAGTAGATCTAAATCCAGAAGTAAGGGAATTACTTGTTGGAAATGTGGAAAGAAAGGACATGTAAAGAAAGATTGTTGGTCAAAGGATAAAGAGAACCAACAACCAGACAAAGGTAAAGAGGTGAATCTTGATGCATCAGAAGTAATGTAAGATGCTCTTATTCTTTCTTTAGATAGTAGAATTGAATCATGGGTTTTAGATTCAGGAGCTTCTTTCCATGCAACCACTAATAAGGGTTATTTCAGAAATTATGTCCAGGGTAATTTTGGGCATGTTTATTTGGGTGATGATGAACCTTGCAATATTACTGGTAAAGGGGAAGTTCATCTAAAATTACATAATGGAAATACATGGGTATTGAAAGATGTGAGGCATGTGCCAAGCCTCAGGAGGAATCTTATTTCTGTAGGGCAACTAGGTGAATCTAGTTGCATGGTTACTTTTACAGGAGACTCTTGGAAAGTCACCAAGGGTGCTTTTGTTGTGGCAAGAGGTAAGAAGGTAAGAACGTTATATTTATCTACTTATATTACTGATTCATTTTCTGCATTATCTACTTCAGATTTAGATGCATGCATGTGGCATAATCAATTGGGTCATATGAGTCAAAAAGGAATGCAGATCTTAAAGGCTAAGGGTAAGTTGTAAGATTTGAAAGATTTAGATCTTGATTTCTGTGAGCATTGTATCTTTGGAAAGAAAAGAGAGTGAGATTTCTCAAAGTTGGGGCAACTGAGAAGGAGCAAAAATTGGAGCTTGTACACTCAGATGTGTGGGGACCACCTCAGGTAGCTTCTCATGGAGGATCCCAATATTATGTTACTTTCATTGATGATGCTACAAGAAAGGTATGAGTTTATTGTATTAAACGTAAATCTGATGTTTTTGAGACTTTTAAAAGATGGAAATCCCTTGTTGAGAATGAATCAAATTCTAAGTTAAAGTGCCTTAGATCTAGAAATGGTGGTGAGTACTGTAGCAAGGCTTTCAATGATTATTGTTCAGTGAATGGAATACGTAGAGAAAATAACAGTTCCAAGAATACCACGGGAGAATGGTGTTACAGAAAGAATGAACAAGACAATCATGGAATGTGCTAAAAGTATGATGATACATTCTGGATTGCCCTTACAGTTTTGGGCAGAAGCAGTTGATACATTAATTTATTTGATTAACCGTGGCCCTTCAAGTTCACTAGATGGTGGAATACCAGAGGAAGCTTGGACCGGAAAAGAGGTAGATATTTATTTTCTTAAAGTTTTTGGCTCAGAAGCTTTTGTGCATGTTGATAGGGAAAATAGAAAAAAATTGGATGCAAAATCCAAGAGATGCACTTTCATTGGTTATGGATCTAGTGATTTCGGTTTACGTTTTTGGGATTTACAGAATTCTAAAATTATTAGGAGTCGTGATATTGAATGGAATGAAAAGAGAATGTATAGGGATCAAATATTGGTACCCAAGGATGAGAAAATTAAGATGTTTATTGATGAAAATGAACTCTCAGGTTTTAAAGAAACACCTAAAGAAATACATAGTAACCGTGGTCAGTTAGGCCCTGATCGGCATCGATCAGACAAACTGCCAATGGTTACAGAGGATCAAAACTGTTATCGGTTAGCAGAACCAACATCGGTTAGAGGTGACTGGCATCGGTCACTATTAGAACTTGATAATAATGTCCAGGAGGTCCAGATTGAGCCTCCAGTACCCCAAACTCCTGTGAGAAGGTCACAAAGGGTAAGTAAACTTTCAAAAAGATTTACACCTCTATTTTATCTATTATTGACTAATAGTGGTGAACCAGAAAGCTTTGAAGAAGAAATGTAGGATAAGACTCATGTTCAGTGGGAGCATGGCATGGATGAGGAGATGGACTCCTTGGAATAGAACCAGACTTGGGATTTGGTTAAATTGCCAGCAGGAAAGAGAACATTGCAAAACAAGTGGGTTTACAGAATTAAGGAAGAAGAGGGTGGACAGAAAAGGTACAAGGCAAGGCTTGTAGTAAAGGGATTTACACAAAAGGCAAGTATTGACTTTGGTGAAATAGTTTCTCCTGTTATAAAGATGACTTCCATTTGTACTGTATTGAGTTTAGTTTCAGTAGAAGATTTTCATTTAGAGCAACTAGATGTGAAGACGGTTTTCCTTCATGGTGATTTGGATGAAGAGATTTATATGCAGCAGCCGCTTGGGTATGAAGTCAAGGGTAAGGAGAAATTAGTGTGCAAGTTGAAAAAGAGCTTATATGAGCACAAGCAAGCTCCAAGGTAGTGGTACATGAGGTTTGATAGATTTATGCATGAGCATGGTTACTTGAGATGTGAATCTGACCATTGTGTTTATTTCAAGAAGCTTGAAAATGGGAGCTATATTATTTTGTTATTGTATGTGGATGATATGCTTATTGCAGGATCTAGTATGTACGACATTGGTGAGCTTAAGAGAAAGCTATCTCACACATTTGCAATGAAGGATTTAGGAGCTGCAAAAAGAAACATTGACATGTAAATACATAGAGATAGGAAAAATAAGAAATTGTATTTGTCTCAGGAGGATTATATCTACAAGGTGTTAGAAAGGTTCAACATACAAAATGTAAAATCTGTTAGCACACCTATGGCTGGACACTTCAAATTGAGTAAATATCAGTGTCCTTCATCACATGAGGAGGTCAAATACATGACACGAGTGTCATATGCTTTAGCAGTTGGAAGTCTCATGTATGCTATGGTTTGTACTAGACCAGACATTGCTCAGGAAGTGGGAGTTGTGATTAGATATATGGCTAATCCAGGTAAAGAGCATTGAAAATCAGTCCAATGGATACTCAGGTATTTGAAAGGGATATCTAGCATGCAGTTATGCTATGGAGGTTTAGATATTTCATTACCTAGCTATGTTGATTCGGATATGGCTGGAGATCTGGATGGTAGGAGGAGCACTACTGGATATATTTTCACAGTAGGTGGAACGACAATTAGCTAGATTTCAAGATTGCAGAAGGTTATGGCTTTGTCTACTACAGAGGCAAAGTATGTTGCAGCTACAGAGGCTAGCAAGGAGATGATATGGATGAGTAGGTTCGTGGAAGAGTTGGGAAAGGAGTAAAGTAATTATAAACTATTCAATGACAGTCAGAGTGCAATTCATTTGGCAAAGAATTTAGTGTTTCATTTTAGAACGAAACACATTCAGTTGAGGTATCACTTCATATGGCAAGTATTGGAGGATGGACAGTTGAATCTGGAAAAGATTCATACGAGCAAGAACCCTACGGATATGCTAATGAAGTCATTAGCAAAGGATAAATTGGAGCTACACTCCACTTCTGTTGGTCTTCAAGTTTGAGCCTTGAAGAGGAAGAAACAAAGCCAAGGAAGGATCCAAGAATGAATTTGTACAAGTATGGTGCAGTAATTAAACTCCAAGTAGGAGATTGTTGAGTTGTGAAGCTTAATTACTTCATTTTAGCATGTAATTGGAACTTGCTAGAAAATACAGTAACCGACATCGGTCAGGGTAGATCGGCATTGGTCAAGTATGACCAGCATCAGTTAAGCAAGTAAGGAACCAACAGTGGTTAGGCAGAACCGGCGTCGGTTACCTGTGCAATGAAATTTTAATTAACTCTCAAGAATTATATTTATTTTTAGCATTAAAATAGATTTATTAATTGTAATTGCATGGCTAAGTGCCCTAAGTTTATAACGACTATAAAAGCTAGGGTTTAGAAGGATGTATGGATTATAATTATAAGATAATTATGTGAGAGAGATTTCTTAGAGAAGAATCAAAAAGTTTGAAGGAAGAAAGTACTGAACATCTGAGAGGTGTGGGAGATTGTAAATCTTCATTGTATATCTTGTCAAAGCTTTGGATAATAGATTGGCTTATTTCTTGGTAGATGTAGCCCACACTGGGTGAACCACGTTAAATCTGGTGTTGATTTATGTCTCTTGTTTTGTATAATTCTTCTAGTAGAATATATACTTTTATTTGCATGTATGCTTAGATCTGATATATTGTGTGTACAACCAGTGTGCTAACCCAACAATATCTATACACCTAAATATTTGTCGCTAGAACTAGATGCGAATATAAGAGTATTTTCCTGTGTGTCTCGAAGTCTTCAAACACCCAAATAGAGGAATTTTTTAATGGATACCGTCAAAACCAAGTTCCAGTAACTACCACTGACCCTATATGGTACTCAATATCTTCGCCATCTATAACAGGAAAAGGTAACTTCTTTCTTTCCTCGATGCAATGACATAAGAAATAATTTGTTCCTTCTTCATTGTCTTCTATCGCAATAACTACAAACACATGTCCTACAAAAAATTAGAGGTTTCAACTCAAATTTAAATTACATATTAATTTCAATGGATATAACTCAATACAAAAATTGTAAATAACCATATACCTTATCACACCAAAATCAAAATGTCGTCAAAGTCCTTGGATGTTGCAACTTCATCTTGAGAAACATGTCATGATGCCTGTGGAAGTTGATAACTGGGAAGTGGAGTTAGAGGCCTACAAATCCATCCATCCACCCATTCTTGTGAATCGCACTCAGCACTGACAAATTTGATACAATATGCATAAAAAACACGTCAACTTTCTTGTCTATGTGGCCCACAAAAAAGTGTTTTAGCTACAAAATGAGTGTAAATCACTGAACCCTATAGTGTCATACAATCCTCGTAGTTAGAAATTTTTTGTTCCTATATCAACCAAAACTATCTACGAACTGTGGAATTTTCTTGAGAACCACGAGCCATGTTGTCAATACACCATTCCACTATGTTATTTACCTCTTTCAATTTACCACCATTTTTGTACTTCAACTCTTCTCTTGCAAGAGCTATTTTCACACATGCCCCTACACCGTCATGCTCTCATTTTCCATGTCCAACCTCAGTGAAACTCTAAATATGTTGCACACCCATCTTTACGTACATATTTCTCATCTAATAAAACATTCGTGTATTCTTAAATTGAGACATGCAACATCTGACCATATATAATGTTGATTGAAGTGGATGTCCTTATCAGATAAGTTTTCATAAAATAACTAGAAACAACCTTGCACAAATTCAGTAGAATGAGTCTGATCATCACTGATATAAAATTGGTACTCTCTTAAAATTTATTGATCATTCTTTATACTTTCAGGAGAATGTATAAATGTTATATACATAAAAATGACAACCTGTACTGATTTGTAATATCGCGATTGAACCTCCATTTGTGGTTGTAATGTGTAATTCTCAGTAAAATTAACCACTGCAATAGTACGAATAAGAAATATGTCCTTGCATATCTTGAATTGTTCATCCAACCATTGAGCTCTGTGTGTATGCCTAGCATACTCATAAACAATTTCATCTTTAAATTTTCTCATAAATTGAAAAATAGGTATATGTTCTATAACTAGCTCACACCGTTTAAATTTCTTTCCATATTTCAATTGGTATGGTACTAATTTATATTTATTAAACCCAACTAAATTATGTCTTATTGCACGTCTTATTTTCTCATGGATACAACTTTCCAATTTAGGTAATCCAATGCACTTACCACAACTTCCATCTAAACAATCATGACTATAAAAAATTGTCCAACTTCTCTTTCACAAAATATCGTAGGAATGAAATCCCTAGAAGATATTGGTGGAACTTGAACACCACATTCCGGTAATATAGTTTCAGAATGTAAATAAGAACGAATACGTAGAAAATTATCAATGTATCACAAATTCAACATGTTGCCTACAACAATAAGTGGTGCAAGTGTGGTTGATTTTCACATAGAATGGTTTCAACATTTCAAAAAAATGTTGACTAATTTTGATTTATGGATGCTTCTGTTCAAACTTATGAAAAAATTGAGTTTGAGTCATATCTAAGAAATACTTTGGATGTGGTTCACAATTAGTAGAACCAACTCTCTATTTTACAACATCTCTTGTATTAGGTGAAACTCTAGTGTTACCATGCCAAAATTGATCAACTTCTCTTATAGCATCAAATATATCTTTGTTTTTACACGGTGCTCTAGCAGAAAATTCCTAAAAATCATTGTTATTGGGTGATTGAAGGATATTACGCCTTTCAATTGCTTTCATTAGAGTTTATCGATTAACTTTCAACATTAGGCTTGTTTTCCTAATCAAACACTTTTTTTTTGTTGATTCACTTACAACACTATTAGCAAGTACATGACGCACAACTTTACTATCCCTTGTGCATCTCTTTACACCAACAATGTGATATGCATCATGTAGGTTATCGAAAATTACAGTGGTTTGACCACTTATATTAGATATTGTCAATCCTAAGGTATTTAATGTAGCTCTCATTTTATTTAATTTCATCAAACTAACCAATAATGGACATCTTTGGGAATTATTTCAAAATTTCAAAATGATTATCCCAAATTTCAGTGGCTTTTCTTTTGATTTTCCATTCAGAAAGCTTATCAGATATTGGTTTCAAAATGTTCTCATCAATTTCAATAAAATAATTAGGTCTCTTTCGTAAAATCCTAGGAGGTTTTTTTTGCCAAATTTTGGTTCTCTACGGTTTCAAAATGAATTTCCTTATTCACATTTTCATTATATCCTTCAATTTCAACATCAACTACATCACGAGTATTTAATTCATCTTCATCATGAGTATTTAATTCATATTCATCATGATTATTTCATTTATCTTCAACATTGACAGTAAAAACATTACCTGGTTCCTCATTTCTTACAATAGTAGGGGTTGAAAATGAACCTCTTCTTGATTCACGAAGTTTCTACATTCGCTCATAATCTTGCAATCTTTTTGCCTCTAATTCCTCCAGTGCTTTTTTACTTATTAATTTCCTTTTTTACTTCATGTATTGTCTCCCATGATGTTTCAATCGATGTAGGACAACTCCAAATGATACAGGCACCTTAAAAATAGTAAAAAATGGCTTCCAATGATAATAAAAAATTACCAAAGGTGGCATAATTTTGCAGAAATTCATACAGTCAGGTCAAAGAATAAAAGCACATGGTAAATCGGATGTTGGGATTTGTGTAAATATGATTTTAATAACCGCAATCGTGGTTGTTAAACTGCGATCACGGTTCTTTTGATATAGGCCAATTTAGAACCACGATTGCAGTCTTACATGTATCATCAAATCCAACCCTCAAGGCTCGAAAAATAACTATTTTTCTTGAACCTAAGATTTGGGAGGTCATTATGGCATGTGAAAGGCCAAAAAACATCAAATTTTCTCTTCCACGGACTTGAACCATGCTGAAAAATTGAAAACATGTCTCAAAATTAGTCCCATCGCATAGGGGAGACTGTAAGCTTCATAAAAATATTAATTTTAAAGTGAATATAATATGATAAATATAATTTTATAATTTTTTACTAATAATAGTTCTTTAAGACACTTTTTCCCATGAATGTTCATGTCTACGTTTAAGACTGCAACTTTTGTTTCACTTGTCAGAATGTGATAAAACCTATACCATCCTAACCGTGGCAAAATTTTATACACGTTCATAAATTTTTTTTATTTGATTTCAATATTTTTTGATGAAATTATGGAGGGAAAACAAAAAAAAATTCCGTTTTCTTTATGTTTTCAGACCACTTTCAGAAAAAAAAAAATCATTAAAAAAATATTGCTAACAAAAATACAAAATAAAATCTATCGCAAGATAGACAGCGATGTCTAACTTTTCACCAAAGGAAAAAAAATCATGTTTTGGTCATCCAAATCGCGGGCAAACAGACTACAATCTTATAGGCTTATAAAAAAACCCAAGTCATTGAATTTTCAGTGTTTTAATATAGCTAAACTTGTCTGTTTTTTAAAAAAATTAGTAGTTTAGAAACTAGATTTTGTATGCTACGATTCATATTTATATATAATTTTTCTAATTTTGAGTGCACGTGTTGCTATTAATCTATACAAGTAAAGATTTTTTTTTATTTTTTGCAATATGACGTACACTTATGACCTCTTTTTGGCCCCCCAACTTGCTACACTTACCCTCTCCTATAACTCTCGTCGAGTTTGCTTTGGTGAGGAGATGATTTATTATTCAATGGAGAGGGGGCCTTTATATAGTCCTAGCTCAACCATAACTCCTGCATATATGGCTTATCATTGTTTCTTATCCCAATCAACTCGCTAACCGAGTTGGTTGGGCCATCGTGTTTCCAGGAGGCAGGTCTGGGGTTTGATCCACCAGTCTACTATTTTTGTGACCACTATGTCGACCACTTGCCACATCCCTGCTATCATTGTCAACTTCACCACCTACTACACCACGTGGATCATTGACCTCACCGATGTTGTCATGTCCTCTGTGACCCCTCCGACCTCTATCATCGATCGGTCTCCACGTCGACATCACTTGTCGGCGTGGCCACATCCCTACTATTGTTATCAACTCTGTCGCCCACTATACAACATGGAATGTTGACCTCACCAATGCCACCACATCCTTTATGACCAGCCGACCTCTATCATAGAACGGTCTCTATGTCGACGTCACTCACCACATGGGCTCTCACTGATTTAGGGTTGTTTTTTACGGTGAAGGTTTTATCCCATATGCATGAGAGTAGGGGATAAACTAGCCTTTATAAGGCTTATCTCCACCCATTCAACCTGTGGTTGCAGCCACATATTCCCTCACTTTTACCAAATGGCTCGACATTAGTTATTGGTTTCATCTGAGCTTGGTCACTCAGTACACAACTTGTCAAGTTGGTTATCATGACTCGGTGCAATGGCTCACTCTTATCTCGTCTAATGACTCGCCCTTAGCTCGTCCAATATTGACTAATGGTGGTAAGCTATGTGGTGGCCCGAGAAACCCACCATGTGGCACTTTATTATCATTTTGATGAAATGACAATTATTGAGCGTTAAAGACCGGATTCACAAACCCAATTTTTTCACCTTTCACCTGATTTCATTTTTTGCACGTATCATTGTGGCTAATTGACCCTGCTAAGTCTAAACTTTGACCAAACTTTGATCAACAACAACTTTGTCATACATACTCTATTTTTGGCATTCTTGCAGTCAATGGAAATCTCTCGGAGTCTCCTTCTATACTGTAGTGATTCTAAGAGGTTTTGGGAACTTTCGTCCACTGAATTGACCTTCGGATCACTCTCTAAGGTAAGGGTATGGACTTTTCTTTGCAAATCACCAACAACATGCATGAGAGAAAGGATGTCTTATGGAGGAATGGCTTAGGAAGTGAGAGGTATGTTGAGGGGTTGGGTTTTACCATTATGAGTGATCATATGTAATTGAGGAGGGGAATGGGATGTAGAAGATAGAGACATATGTGGAGGCTTTAAATGTGTAGTATGTGAGGAGTCAATTGGTGTATGATCATTATGAATAATAGGAGATGCACTACGAGTAACATTGGTTTTAACATGGCAATCATTGGAAACAATTTCAAAAACAAAAAGAGATATGAGAAATAGATTCACATTTAACGATATTAATGCAAGAAACATCATCATTAACATGTGCATCATCATTATCACAATCATAATCACTATCATCCATATTTTCACAAGCAAGAACTTCAGTAAGAGAATCAACATCATGCAAAGAATATTCATTAGTGCTATCATTTACCATAGTACAAGGGGGATAAGATGGGGAAATTTTCATGTTTGCAGTGGGTGGGAAGAGAATATTCATCAATTTTTTTAATGGGGGAAACAAAACAAGAGTCAAGACTTGGGAGGTCATTAGGATCAAATGCTTGGAATGAAAGGAGTTGTTGGAGGACATGGGGCCGATACTCAGGATTTTGGATGAAATCACGAAATTCATATTCTACATAGGTTTGGGAAAGGATTGGATGAATTTTCATAAAGGTCTTAGGGTGATTTGGGGATGGGTACCATTTATTAGCCATGAGGGATATGGATCCTAGGGAAATGATTTTGATCAAGAAGTGGGGCTCACCAAATGATTTAATATAATTTGGATTAAATCTTATTTTAGAGTAACTACTGTAACAAATGAAATTCAAGTGATTACATACATCAATATTCAACTTACAAGTCTCTAAAATAGATTAACCATAGGTAAATGCAAAGGAAATAGAGACTTGTCTGATTTCGACTGATCTAGAAGTGATCACGACTGTCTGAGTGCTAGATCTAGCTGGAAGTAGTGTTAAAATTGCTTGCTGAGGGTTTGGTAACTTAAGATCATACTGGAAAAAAGCACCCATGGGAGGATAGAAGTGCCCAGGTGCTGGTGATTGTTGTGGGTGCTTGCGAGTACACAAATGTTCAAGATATGGTTTTTTCTGAATCGGAAGATCTTCACTTATATTCGTTCTTTATCACTCTGGTTTTATCGTTAGGGTTCCGATCACACCTGTAACATGCAAAACAAACCCTAGCTATCTACACAATCTCACAAAGACATTAGATATGAATAAAATATGCAACATGTGAAGTCAGACTGACCCCGACGGTCACCCGATGAGTGAACTTATTACCAAGTGTTGTACTACATCTCAGACTCCATGTAGTTCTTTGTACCCATGTACAAAATTATGTCCTTAGCTTAGGATTTTCCCTTGCATCAATGAGGCCAAGATAACGGGCTATAGTTAGCTTTGATATAAGAATGTAAATGTGTGGTATGGAATTCAACACTTCCCTTTCTATGCAATGTATGTAACCAATATTGTAGTAGTAGTAATATGTAGATGTGATAGCCCCTCTTGATTTTCTAGCCAAAATAATAGTTAGTATGTTGTGTATATATATGATCCCCTTGTTTAATTTTCGACACTAGTGACATCGAAAGACAACTAAGAATGCAAGATAAGGATAGTAAAAGAAAAAAAGTCTGACCAAAAATGACGATATGTGTAAAAAGAACAAGTAGGACAGGAGTGCCCTGAAGGGACACGGGTACCTGGGTGCTAGTGTCCAGAGTGGGTGTTAGTGTCTTGAGACCAAAAATGATAGATGTGACAAGACAGACAAACAAGCATCCTTGTGACACAACCAAAAGTACATACATAACTTAGAAATGTAGAAGAGATTCACAATAGAAATCAATCAAAGAACGTAGAGGGACAAAGTAAAGTGTTACCAATGTGTACTTTTATTACTTAGGATTCATGCATATAACAACATATCAATGGCATATCAAAATGATGATATGTGCATGGTTTTGTGTCTACATGTGTGTGTAAGAGCTATCTACAAGTGATGTATTGACAAAAGAAGCATGCTAGTGCATTTGCTACTCAAGTGGAGGTCCCATATCTATGAGTGTATTGAATACATCATACGCGGGAGATTTGGGATAAAATTCATTGTCATAATTAGGTAAGTAGTTTCATGCAATATAGTAGCCATAACTCTAACTAGAAAGAGGATGTGTATATCTAAGATGCAGGACAAGAGTAGCTCTACTTTTGAGATGACCATGTGATACAATAAGGGGATGTGTTAGTGTCTTGTATGGGTTACACTTGTGAGTCTATGGTGGATCTATCGTGTGGAGTGCATGGCCATAGGAATCATGGAAGTTTTGAGGATAATATATATATATGAGATACAAGATGTCATGAGGGGTTTTGAGTGGCAGGTCTAATGTACTGCCAAGTTTGGCTTGTGCCCAAGAGTGGTGTATGATATCTTTTCAAAGTGCAACAACTGAACTTAGGGTATGCACAAGGGTCCTTGATATCTTAGGATGTGCTACTACATGTGGTATGTCTCTTTGTTATTAATTTTTTCATTATGAATTGTAGCTTCTAATGTAGTGATTACCATAACATGGTTATCTCAATTATGTGACCACTGGTAGTGTCGAGACTTTTATGAGACTTGTGAGGAGATTTTTGTTTTATGTATAGACCATATAGTCAATACATGTCAAATGATTCTAAGTCATCTTGGTATTACCATATCTTATTGGATTAGACTTGAGTTTGGCCAACATGTTGTCATTATTATCTAGTATATATTCTTCATTTTTATAGTCATTGATTGGGGGTTTCTCAATATATGGGGTATGTGAATCCATTGGCTCTTGGATTATTTCTGTGTGGTCACTGAGGTTAGCGCTAGTGTTGGGTTCTTATTGTTGTTAATGAAAACCTCACTCTTGTGTTGGCATAGGTGATAGATGTAGTTTTATTATCAGCTACAAAATACTATATCATGGGATAAAGTGTGCAGTCAACTCAATAAATTGACAATATTTGTAAGAGTCATTAATTAAGGCACGCGTATTCATACCCATCATGCATACACTTGAGGCATCACTCTAGGGTGGATATGACCACCCCCATATCACACGTCCACAGTCTCCCAAGTATAAGATTGTAATTTAAATCCAAAGACATGGCACAAAATTATGTTGGAAGAGTTTTAGAACCCAAACTAATGGATAACATGATGACACTAGTTGTTGGGTTAGCAATGTTATCAAACACTTTCATTATCATATCATATTTTATGAGTAGTTTTGTATAAAGGCCTATTACATTTAGAAAATATATTCTAAAATTATTTAGCCTTGACCCATTATCAAGAAGGGTTTATTTGATGGTTTTGTTAAGTAATTGAATTTGGATGTGTGATGGAAAGTTAAGGTCATTGATATGCTGCAATGAGATGCCCTCTTTAACAAAGGATATGTGGTTGTTACTTGTTATTAAGGTGTTGACAAGGGATGAAAAATAGGCAGTGCTTGTATTATTTGACCTATAATTGCTAATTGTAGTGCTTAATTATAGGTTATCCTTATGCGGATTATAAAACTTGAGCAATTCTAGTATGGAGATTTTAGCACGTGTATTTTTGAGTTGGTTGAGGAGATCATAATCCTTTGTTGTTTCTCTAAGGGCTTTAAGTGGTGGAAGGATAACCGGGTAGGTATTTTGAGGAATGTCTCTGGTGGGAAGAGGATTGAGAAGAGGTCTACCACTTCATGTTGTGACAACAACTACCTCTTGCATAAGTTTGTGATTGATAGTGAATGTTGCTTTTGGACTTTTAATAGGAAATGAAGATAAAACAAGTTCGTAGGTTTGAGACAATTTTAGAGGACAAACTTGTCTAAGATTGTCAACCATGTTCTAGACATAACAAAATTATAGTCAATACAAGTCATGAGACGGGAATCCCCCGGAATCCAACTAAAATAGATAGCCAAATAATTGCTTGGAGATTACCACAAAAGAAATAAAGAGGCGAAAGAGACAAATAAGAGTATCAATTAATCTTTCATTCAAATTAATGTACCATACACACAAATCATTAAAAAAACAATATTAAAAAAGAGGTGTCAAATTTGAGTATCTACAAATACCATAACTAACATAAATGGACATAGATTATGTCATGGAGGCCATTTTAGAATACTATATATTATATTTTGTTTTAATATTTGAAATCACATTTTCCACATTCCCCACCTACTATGGTGCTTCAAATTTTAAATTAGTTTCTTGAATCATAGAGTTAGGCCAACATATCTTTGGTTGCTAGAGTATCACTTGATATACGTATGATACATTAAAAAAGGTGTGTTGGTTGATATTTCTTTATAAGATCTAGACGAGTATGAAATTAAACTATACACCTTATATAAATATACAAAACTTTGCTTGAACTTCCCAAGAAAGAAAGAATTAGGTGAAAGAGTTTTTCCCGGTGTCTTATTCCTTGTGAAATGAAAGCCTAACCATTTTCTTTTAATGATGTGACATATTAATAAAATATAAATGAGAGTAAATCATATCCATATCAAACCTTTTTTTTAGGTTTAAGAGAATTCTTATATTAATGTGATGAAACCTTTTGAATTTAGACAATGATGGTGCAAATATTTGACTTTGGAAGCAAATTACGTAAGATGCATGCCTTCAAGTAAGTGTCAAATCAAAATGGGCACACAAACATTACTTAAAACCAATTTACCTTATGACCCACTTGCTATTGGTTTCATTACAACTATAATTTCCAAATTAGTTGGTTTAAGACTTTCCAATTAGTTGGTTTTAAACTATAATTTACCTTCTCTAATTGGAATAGAAACTACTCTCATGATTAATGTTGATGGTACATATTTGGAATGATTTGAAATTTTACCTCACCTTTAATT
Organism: Taxus chinensis; assembly: GCA_019776745.2. NCBI lineage: Eukaryota > Viridiplantae > Streptophyta > Pinopsida > Cupressales > Taxaceae > Taxus > Taxus chinensis. The sequence goes on from CM034154.1 coordinate 712,390,968, forward strand.
GCAATTTTTTTTGGTATGGGTCGGAAGAAGGCTTTGAATTTCTAGAATTTAAATTTCAAGTTTATTTACAAAGTAAAATTTAGAGTATGATTGAAGTAATTTATTTATTTGTTTTCAAGAGGTTGGAGTAAGTTTTGAATTTTTTTAAATGAAAACAGACTAGTAATAATTTTGTATTTGTAAAGTTTAAATTTGAAAGTTTAATGATGATTTTAATAATGATTATATTTGATTGTTGTATGATAATTTCAATAATTTTTGTGACCGTTATTTATTTATTTATTTTTTTAGTTTTGAGAAGTCAATACATTTTTGTATTATCTTAATTATATGGGGGAGTTTAATCTTTTTTTCCAAAATTTATTTTACTTCAACACATTGGTACCAACTAAATTGATGTCATTTATTACCATTTAAATGGACATTTTTAGAGAAAACGACATAATTATTAATTAAAATAAAACCTAAAATAATAATTGTGATGTTGATATCTATACAACTTTTTCAATAAAATAAAATAAAATAAAATTTATAATCTAAATAAATAATTATAACACTTTAAAAATGTGAAGAAAATATTAAACATATATATATATGTATATATATATGTATATATATATATGTATATATATAGTATATAGTATATACATATACATATATATATATATATGTATATATATACATATATATATATGTATATATATATACATATATATATATATGTATATATATATACATATATATATATGTATATATGTATATATATATATATGTATATATATATATATATATGTATATATATAGCATTTTACAGCCTAAATTGTAATTGTTGTTTAAGTCAACTTTCATAATATTTATTTCATTTGAAGGGTTTATTATAAAAATTTAAAGAATTATTTAGTCTTGGTTTATTTATTTGTATTTTAGAGTGTTTTTTGATAAGTCAAAAAAAGAGGCTCTTGGCCTCGTTATTTAAAATATTTATATAAAAAAGACTCGGTAAACCAGGTAAAAGTTTGATGGTGAAAACATATTACGATTGTGTTATAGTTAAAAGACATTAAAGTAAACACATCCAAGACTAATTACCCTCCTTTGAGGAGCTAGAAACCATGAATGTAGGCATTTCAGTGTCCTTGGTCTCCTCCTCCATCATCAGAGAAGCCATCGATTCGACCAACTTAGCGTCTTCAAATTTGCCTGACGAGATATTCAACATGGTGCAGATTGCATCCAATTTTTTGCCTAGAGAGATGCTTTTGAGACCCTGAGCTTTGGAGAGCTTCCAAATTTGACCCATGCGGAGTCCAATATCAAATCCCAACTATTCATATCCTCATGAATTGTTAAGGAATTGCTTGCTCCAACAAGCAACAACCTGGATACCATTGATTTGTGCCACTTTCAGTGTGTCCAACCTAGCAGTGGACTGCCCCGAGTCATTCATTGCATTAATTACTTCCTCCACCGTCGTCGAGTCCCCAAGCCTGGTTGATAATTAGGCACGAAGCAGATTTTTAGCAATCCATCTAAGTAGCTTAGGGTCTTTGACACCTGCAATAAAAATATGCTACTAGAAATCCATGGCTTCTTTAGTTGTAACCAGAGTTTCTTTGTCCAATAGACATCCCACATTCAAAAGTTGCCTCAGTTTGAGGTCATTTACTAGCCCTAAAAAGAGTAATGGACATCGCCAATGGAGAATTTGTGAACCAGGTTGTCCTGCATCTAATGCACAATATTACTCATTGTCATTTTTCCTTTGCCTGTCTTGGTGCACATAGCAGTTCTAGCCACATTCTTCCCTTTTCCATTTTCCTTATGCATAAACAGAATATCTTTGTAGATCGTTCGAATGGAGAGTGTAGATGGAGGTTGGAGATATGAATACCATTCATGCATGCTAAAATCTATCTGTCTAATGTGAAAAATATGGCGATAAATCCCATTAGCGAAGGAGGGTACGTGGATGTGCTCTACCATTAATATGTGTCTATCACTTTTGGTGATATGATAGGCCCATCCTACTTAATTAAATCACCAATCTCCCTAATTAAATCAATTGGTTGTAATATAATCATTTTTCATTTTTAAGATTGAGCTCAACCCTAAAATTGGCAAGGCTATCAACAACTTTGTTCGCACTTCTAAGGGTGTGAAGAATTTGCCGTGAATTATTTAATGTGATACAATCCACCACAATGTGGTACGAATTCCAATATCCCATTTTTTCTTGTTTACCACATTTATAATGATCTGTGAATCACCTTCAATAATGAGGTTGTCCCAACCCTTTTCCTTTATGATTTTAAGACCATGCCATAAAGTCTTAGCCTTTACAAGCTTATTGGAGCAGTGTCTAATAGCCGCCTCAGCAAAGCCAAGAATGGGGTTCCCTAAAGAGTTACGAAAAATACCACCTACCCTGAGCCTTCCCAGATAAGTTTTATGATAAGAACTTTGCATGCAATAAATCTATAAATTGCAGAAGATAATAACAACACAAGAGATATGTGGGACCAAGATGCCCTAATAAGCAATATATGCAAAATAATACCCTTAAGGTAGGGCAACACCATACAATGCTCCTTAAGGAAGGAGTAACTCCACAATCTCCCAAGATGGGAATCCACTTTGAGGGGGACACCTCCAATATACCTCTATCAAGTAGAAGACTCAACTCATACATACCTTCCCTCCTCATAATGATACTCACATCCTTTAAATAGGATGGGTAACATCTAATCCCAATGTAGGCCGACCCATTACCCAATATAATTAATTCCTATGTGAGCCCATATAACTAAGTAAGGGGATGTGTGCCACATGTCGGCATCTCCATCAACCCATATACATTATATTATCATATCCCATGTGAACCCATAGCATATAACTAAGGGGATGTGTGCCACATGTCGACATCTCCATCGAACCCATATATATTATATTAGCCATATCCCAATGAGTGCGCTTTATAGCATTGCACACTTGGTTGCCATGCTCGATTAGCTGAACTACCCATATGAAATCCTATGGGGTGTTGCTGCACTACACTTGATTCCATCACTTCCCTTATGCCCCCAATAATGTTATCACCCATCACTGGTACAACTATCTCAACCCTCCTCGCTCATCTCATGTCATAACCATACTCAGAAGAATTCATGTGGTAGTACTTGTTGAGGCTGCATATGAATTATTGAAAACAACTATAACTGATTTGCAATGTAATTAGAAAAACGATAACTATACCCCTCCAATTCCCTGTATAAACTTAGTAGAATGCAGCCATAACTATATGCAATGAATCCTAGAAATGTCAACGATAAATATATCCTCTCATGATTAAGAAAAAGTAAATCTATATGGTGCCATCCTGCAATAAATAGCAACCATAACCATATGCAACCTGATTCCTCAAATAACCATAGGCCTCATCCAACTTATATGCAAAAAAATATAAAAACATTGAAAAAAGAAAAAACATGTGACTTTATGTTCATCGAACATGTGAATACTAAATCATGAATATTAAGTTCTTCATCATTTTCGTATCTACATCTTCACGTGTATTAAAGTTTTTGAGTTCCTGATGTTTTCTTTGCTAACATGTGATTATACTATGCAATGGTAATTTTCTTGCTCTTGTACCTATTCATTAATCAAGAGTTTTATGTTTTAAAACTTAAAGAAATTAAAATTGTTCCCAAGCTCTCTAACCAACCAAACCCTATGAACAATATGCATTTTGTAAAATCTTACAAATCGTAAAGCATGATTACATTGTGAATTTAGATACAGAAACTTTAAAACATACAGAGCTGTAAATAATACAAATAGAAGCTTGAATATGTTTACCATCCATTTAAAGAATCCTTAATCAAGTTACGCAAGCAAATGTAAATTATGAGCTACATCCATATTGCTGAAGTTATATTTGCTACTAGGGTTCTCTTGAAACAATTGTCCTTCCTCTTCCTCTTGTAGTTAGTCTCCTCTTCAAACTGAAATCTTGAAGCTTCACTTCTGCTCAAGTGTGCACTATTGAATGTGATATGGAACTGAGACCATCAAGATTTTCTTCTTCTTCTTCTTTATCTTCTTCTGAATATCTGATTCTTCTTAGGGTTAGGGTTATGTCTGCTTGTGTTTCTTCTTATGTCTATCTTCTTAACTTCCTCTTCCTAAAATAAAATTATCACAAAAAGTCTTCTTTTTTATCCCAGTAAATGCATGAAAAAACTTGTTCTAATTCAACGCTAGGACCAATTAGACGTCCCCAAGATGTACCTCAGATCATCCCAGAGATGTCCAGATCGTCCACCAAAACACAATGGGATGTTCCTTGATTTTCTTGGATGGTTCATGAGAATTTATGCCTCCATTTGTTGCACCATTCTCTAGCATCAAACATGTTATCTCCAAAAAAAGTTACCATCCCCATGATCCACACGACTAGGGTCCTAGGACATTCCAGACAGTTTTTGGGGTGAAACATCCTTGTTGTAACCATTATTGATCAAAACTTAGTCATCTAACCCTTTGAGTGAGAAAATTCGGCCAATAACTCGGATAACCACAGATACATTGATTGTAAGTGATTAATTATGTGAGTAGGTACTCTCATAATGATAAGGAGTGTGGTAGAGTGTGGGAGAGAATAATACATAATGTAATTGCGGTTGACTCACGTAATAGTCACGTTAGTTGGAGTAGGTGAGAGATTGTGGCAACATTGACTAGATGAGATTTGAATATTCTGAAATTTTTACCAGAGATCAACTCTCTGATAGGGGATTTGTACTCTCTTGAATAATATATGTTGATTGAATCTTATTGTGCAAATATGCTACCCCCTATAAAGCAAATTTAGGGGTAACCCTAAGAATGCGAATAGAGTTCCACATTAATACTTTAAAGAATTGTGATACTTTGTATATTGTCTCCTTGTTTTTAACCATGTTAGTGCAACTGTGGTAACTTTTTTGCATGGTTAAAATATTCGTAGTCGTCTTGCAAAATATAGCCGAATTATTGAAAAGTATAGGGTTTAGACCCTTTTTTCTTCTTGTCGATATTGATGCTCTGATACCATCTTGATAAGAACTTTGCATATCAATAAACCTATAATATTTCATAAGATAACACAAATGTTAGTTATATGTGGGGCCAACATGCCCTAAAATAAATCAATTTAAGCCACCAATAACTACGATGTACGGAATTAATGCTTATTTGATTATAGTTTCATATTTGGATCCTTAATACAAATAGTGATTTAAGTGAATTCTCCCAAGATGTGAGTTCCACTTCGAGAGTAATACCTGTCAAGTATACCTCTACAAAGGTTTAGAGTGTCTCCAAGAATGCCATACATCCCATCTTCATTAAATGATACTCACATCACATTAAATCCAGGATGGCTCAAGACAATCTAGGTAGATCCAAATGTGGTGCCGATCCAAGCACGTGCCAATATCCTTAATTCCTAAGTGAGCCTCATCATAACTAAGGGGATGTTTGTCATAGTGTCGGCATCTCCATCAAACCATATATCCCTATTAGCCGCTCCACTCAACATTGAGCTTGATGTCATCATTACTAGGTGGCTTCCATTTGACACTTATTGTTGTAATACTGTTTTAAATTGGCAAAGCCCCCATATGAAATGAGGGGCTCCCTCGTGAGTGTTTGAGGGATAGTGACACTCATTGAAGTTAGCTTTGACTGGTTACATTTTAACCTCGATCAAAATAACAAGTTTTGAAGGTAGAGAGTCATATGGAAGAATAGCTTGTTTCATTTCAGTAACAATTCTTGGGGGACCAACCCTTTGCAATGTTGTAACACTTTGCACTCACTTTGGACTAGATAAATATAATCAAATGACATAGTACATAACATAACTAGTCGAAATGATAAACAATCATGCAGCTCCCTTGGGTAAAGAAATGCTATTTACATGACACACATATAATAAAGTTCTCTCTTCAAAAGTTTTGTAACCTTTATCTAACGTTCTTATTTCCCCTTTGAATGCAACAATTTATATTTCTAACAAAATCATGGAGCTTTCATTTAGTTATTAATTGCACCTAAACAATTTAGATTGTTCTACTATTAAATGCCACTCTTTGCGGGATCGAGATAAAATAAAGTCACCAATGAATAAAGGTATGTGGATCCCACCAAAAACAATAAGCAGGAAAGTTAAAACATCATAACAAAAATACAATGATCTACATATATCTCATAAATACTTCCACCTTTTTTTGATAATCCCTTGCGAATATATGGAAGACACAACAACTAAATATGAACATCTCTCACTTGCTTGTCCAAGTCCTCTTTGTCAAACAACTCATCTTTCATAACTTATAGAAAAACATAAACTCTAATATAATGTCGTAAAGTCTATAAATTAAAATTGCCCAAAAAATAATATTGTTATTAAAAAAACTAATACCATCTATTTTTCCAAATACATAGAATGATTATTTATGGCATTCATGGATATTAAGAAAAAACTTATTATGATTTAAGAGTTAGTAAACTAAGTTATGATTGCAAATATCCATATTCATTTATCCAACTTCAATTAAAATATAGAACATAATTTAATCAATTATAAATTATAATTCCAACCACATGTTAGACTAAAGTGTAATTTAAAAAAAAGTAAATATCGCAAGGAAGACTTTGTAAGAAGGGAAGTTAAAGTGGTTGGAAAACTCGAAGTTAAAAGTTGTTGGAAAACTCGAAATTGGCGTTGGAAAAATGCAAATTGGATGAGCTTAAAATTAATGAAAGGAAAAGAGAGTCATGTTTGTTAAAGGTGGGGCAACTTTTGTACCTTTAGACTTAGTTAACCTTTTCTATGACAAAAATATATGCTAATAATGTGCAGGTTTGATCCGTCTTTCCATTACACGGTTGTTATCCTTGTGTCAATACTGTGTATCTTTGTCCTTATGCTGCATTCCCCACTTGGGCATGTGCTCGCAGAAGAAATAACAAGAAAAATCATGGAAAAAGTTCTTTAAAGGACGTTAAGTTTTGCTCCTCGTTTTTGGGGTCTGCCATTGAAGAGGAATCAAGAGACTGTTGAGATTCATTGATTGTTTTTGCCATGGGAAGGAGAAGGTAGTTATAATAAGTATAACAGCAGCCGGTTTACCTGTTTTTGCTGCAACTGTCATTGATTTTCTTGAAGCTCTGCAGTAAGAAACAATGTTGGCTTCTAAGTCAAGGTATGGATGGCTTCTGAAACTGCCATTCGTCTTATTATCATTTGGGTTTTTTTTGGCTGACTGTCATTGGTAAACTTGGTGTTTTAGATTTTCAGAGAATGTGTAGAAAAACAAATAGATCTGATTCAAGTTTGTTTCTTTCTGGTTTTTTGTTTTCCGGTCTGTAACAGATCTGGGTCGTCCGAAATACCCCACCGGACGTCTACTGGCACTCCTAGAGTCAGCAAACAACCCAGAGGCTCAGCTGGTTCTGATTCAGAGACAGCACCCACCTTACAAACTGGGAGAAATTCGGTGGATAAAACTATAAAAATACCAGACCGTAGATCTCCCAGAAGCGCATTGACAGAGGTAAGAATCCATTCTTTTCCTTTCAGTTTAATCTATCCGTTTGGTTCATGGGCTGTAAGCTACATGGGGGGTAAATCTTCATTTAAGCTCTCTTTACTTCATGGGGAACAAATCCTTGTTTGAAGGTCTGTTTCCGCATTTTCACTGAGATTCAAATGGGGGTGATTTTGCTTTTGGTTTTGTTTTTTGTATTTGCACATGGTTTTAATTAAAAAGAAAGGGAACAAGTAGTTATTTAGTTAATCTGTAATTGGTAGAAACGAGGCAGCACCCCCAAAGCATCAGAGCTTCAGCAGCAGCTGAATCAGGCTCAGGAGGATTTGAAAAAAGCAAAGGAACAATTGGCCCTTGCAGAGAATGCTAAGGCCAAGGCTCTCGAGGAAGTGTGAAGAGAGCAAGAAGGCAGCTGATGAGGCCAGTCTGAAATTAAGTGAGGCCCTGGTTTCCCAGAAGAGGGCATTGGAGCAATCTGAGAGCGAGAAGTTTCGTGCCGATGAGCTGGAGCAGGCCACCATTGAGGCCTCTCAGAAGAGGGATCAGGCTTGGCAATCTGAGCTAGAAGCTGTGCAGCGGCAGCATGCTCTGGATGTGTCTGCCTTGCTGTCCACTACTCAAGAGCTTCAGAGGGTCAAACAGGATCTGTCGGTTGCCATGGAGTCCAAAGCTGCGGCACTGAAACTGGCAGAGGATGCTGCCAGTGCTGCTGAGTCGAATGCCAAGAGGGCAGAGAAACTGTTTGCAGAGCTAGAGACTGTGAAAGAGTCCCTAGATGCGGCGTATGCCAATCACATGTCTGCTGAGGATGAGAAGGCTGCTGCCAATGCACAATTGGAGTCTGAGGCCAAAGAAGCAGTTGCATTGGCATCCAAGGCTAGCCATGAAGTTCAATTGTTGAAAAAGGAGTTGGAAAATACCAAAGATCTTGAGTCAAAGCTATCTGAGGCCCAGGGTTTGTTGGAAAAACCTCAGCTTTGATCTACAAATTGCCAAGGAATCTGAGTCCAAGGCTGCAATGCTTGCTGTGGAGGCTAATATGAAACTTGAGAGAGCAGAGATAGAAGTTGAGAAAGCAAGGGAGGCTGAGAATAAGGCCTTTGAATCTCTTATGTCAGCATCCGCGGAGCTGGAGGAGGCAAACATGTGCTTAGAAAATGCCAAGTCTGATTCCGCATCTCTTAGTGAAACAGTGGATTCATTGAGGAGTGAGCTTGAAAGAAGAAATCAAGAGCTACAAGACGCAGACACGCGTTGTGAAAAGGCATTGATAGAATCAGGTTCTCTTACAGAATCTCTGGAATCAATGAAGATTGAGCTTGATAGGACCAGAGCAGATCTGGTGGAAGCACAGAAGCAGGAGCAACTTGCAGTTTCCAAAGCATCTGACTTGACTGATGAATTGAACAGGGTCAGAGATGAACTTCGGGAGGCCTTAGCAGCAGAGGAGAAAAGTAAGAAGGCGATGGATGACCTCGTATTGGCTCTGCATGAAGTGACTGTTGAAGCTGGCGATGCAAGACATGTGGTTGAGGATGCTCATAAAGATTTAAGGACTGCAAAATTAGAATTAGAGCATTGGAAGGCTGCTCTAGAAGCTACACAGAAAAAGTATCAAGAGATGTTAGATGAAGCTAGAGCAGAAGTAGAGGAAGCTAAAGAAGCAGCAGAGAGAGCAAAGTTGGAGGTTGAGGAATCCATGGTTGCGTGGAATGAAAGGGAGAGTAAATTGGTAGGGTGTATCAGACAAGCAGAATTTGAGGCTAATGCAACAAAAGAGGATGCAAACAAACTCTTAGAGTCCATTCAAGAAGCAGAATCCGAGGCAAAAATAGCAAAAGAAGAGGTTAATAGACTACTAATTTCTCTTCAAGAAAGTGAATCTGAGGCAAACTCAGCAAAACAAGATGTAAGAAAATTATCAGTTTCTCTTCGTCAAGCTGAAGATGAAGCTAATGCAGCAGAAGAAAATGCAAACAATTTGTTGGATTCACTCAAACAAGTCGAAGCGGAGGCCTCTGCAGCAAAAGAAGATGCAGATAATGCTAAGGTGGAAATTGCCATAATGAAGGATGCTCTAATGGACAAGGAAAATGAACTGCAAAACATAATCCAAGAAAATGAAGATTTGAAGCACAACGAGGCCACCAATCTTCAGAAAGTTGAACAATTAAAGGAGTCACTGGTCATAGCTTCATCCCATAAATCAGATGAATCTAAAGTTACAAAAGAAGAGTTTGATCTGGTACAGAGGAGAGCCCAAGAAGCTGAAGAACATGCAAATAAAAGGATAGCAGAGGCTGCCCATCAAGTTGAGTCTGCTAATATCAAAGAACAAGAAGCCTGGGAGAAGTTGAATGCAGCGAATGTGGAGATTGAAAACCTCAGGCAAAGAGCAAATGAATCATCTGAGCATCTAGAGGCTGTGCGAATAGCGAATCTAGCATTGGAAGCAGATTTTAAAAAGTCAAGGGATCAGGCGGAGGAATGGAAGATGGCCGCGGAGACATCTACAGCTGCAGTATCAGCATCTCGAAATGGTGAAATGAATGGTAAGGTTGTTAATGGCCCGCCTTCAGTGCAGGATCACTTATCACCTGAATCTTTTGAGGGTGTGCTGAATGTTAAAAAGCCATCGCCATTAAAATCAGAGGACCTGGATCAGACGGAGACAGTGAAGTCAGAAGAGATTGATCAACCAGAAAGCCCAACAAAGAAGAAAAAGAAAGCCATGCTGCGAAAATTTGGTGACCTTCTAAAAAAGAAAAGTCATCATAAGTAAGATCACAGCAATTTAATTGAGTTACTAGAGGGACATTCTAACAATTATGGCACAATGTACCTGGTATTACTTCTCTTGCACAGAGCATGTTAACTATTCAGCTTGGAGTGTTCGGATCCTGTAGTCTGCTCTGTTTCTGTTGGTATAATCTGATTTATCATTGCATATTACCATCACCTTGAAAGTATTCCAACCTTCGGAAATCATGCAACCTGTGATGGAAGCAATCCACAACACTGGGGCCACATATTTGTAATGCAATGGTTGGTGCGTAAAATCAGAAGGATGTACAGAGTCTTCCTACTGTCGGTATGCTTATGAAGTACATCTTCTCCTTTTGGCAGCATTTAAAAAAAATAATATTTTGCCTTATTTTCCCTTTGAGAAACTGTGTTTATCTTTATTGTAATTGTAATCAGGTAGAAAATATAAGCCTGCTGTATTTTCTTTCCATTATATGGAATATCAGCTACAATAAATATAAAAGATTATGTATGAGTTGTATCTGCTGGATGGTGCTACTTGTTATGTACCGGGTAAAGAAAGGTGAACTTAAACTTCTATTTAAGATAGCCATTCTTTTGTTGATCTTGTCATTGATGCTCTTGTGTGCTACTCTTTAACATGAATTTTTCTGAAGTGAGATTGACTATCATTGCGTGCAATCTAATTAAGCATTGAAGCATATTAGCTGCATATATTGAGGCCTGGACAAAATCTAGAACATCTTACCCTGAATGGATTCAGATATTATTATAAAGAAGTGGTTGAAATTATCTTTTGAGAAATCACAAGCTGGCATCCGAAAGTTTCAGTAACACTGGATAATTATTATAAATAACTGGACAAGATAATTGGTGAGGAGCTGTGGATTCTACCATGATTTGTTGCTTATGTTAAACATGCTAGCACAATAGAGTTATTTCAAAGAGGTTAAGTTCACTTTTTCTTTAGTATTGCCTATTCTTGTATAGAAATAAGGTTTTGACAGACTAAGAGGGAAGCTTTTGGTAAAACTATAACAAATTTCTGATCAATGTATCGGATCACACTCTGTGATCCATCATTAGAATGAAGAAAATTGTGTATGGATTGCAGACAATCTCCTTATAATATAGATATGTCTAAGTACAATGATGCCATTACTGGGTCAACCTCATTATTTGAGCTGTACATTAGCTTATCTTGTTTAAGTGTGAGTAAGAATTGGGAAGTTAATGGTAGTTGTCATTTTCAAGCTTTGAATTGTTCTTAGAGCAACCGTGTTTATATAAACAGACAGATAGCAACAAATTGGGAAGGTAATCTGAAGTCTATTCTCCAGCCTGGTTGAAGCACCAGTATGTCTTGTTAAGTAGCCTTATCAATTGTCACCTTAACTATGCTTTAATTTAAAGGGTAACACTTCACAGTAGTGTGACGAAAAAGAAGAGCCCAAAGGACAAGATACAGCAAGATACTATGAACGTTTAGATTCTACCATTTGGTCACTATCGTGCTCATTAAGTGCTAACATCTTAATAGTAAGTAGTGATGATAAGTTGTGTGTGTATTGTAGTGTGATGGTGACATATGCAGGTTCACAGTCAACAGGCTGCCCAGATTTCGCTGACTGTGAACCTGCCCAAAACCAACTCTGCCTTGCCACCAACTGCCAAACCCACAACCTGCAGTTTATTATGTCTATGGCTTACCATTCAGATGCATGCTTTGTTTTGAAAATATATAGCTCACTTTTATTTTGATAAAGTTGATGTTATGAAATGGTGACAGGAAAGGTAACAACACATTACATTGTTTTACATTAGAAATGGTGTAATAGATAACAGCGACTAACAGTGATTAAGAGCAAATTCTTGCTAACGAGGACTAACAGTGATTAACAGCAAATACTAAACAATGGCGATTAACAGTGATTAACAGAAAATACTTTTTGACCTGGCCACCTGAATTATGCAAACTTGCATGATAGATAGGTTCTTCTGTGCACGTAAGCCCTTAAGACAATCGTGCACATTGCAAAGCCAATACATCATGCACATTTGTCGTAAGTGTTTTGTATCCTTTGTGTTGGTTGGGCGTTGCTCCAACACGTTAATGTGGTACTGTGTATAAAAGGTATCTGCAAACCTGCGAAACTTTTTTTTAAATCAATTATGGTTGTGCACAAACAGTACCATGATGAAGGTGTTGGAAACAAAACTATTGCAGAGTCTATTTATCAGTTTAAGATACCATTGGAGCAACTAAAGCAATCAATTAATGATCAAAGAGGAGGATTTAATGACGATGTCAATTGGAAGTCTTACCAGAGTTGTGTGAAAATCTAGTGACAATGTTGGGAATGTAGATAAGATTGACATTGTAGAATGTGACTTCCATACTACCGCAAGAGGAGATAAAGATATAGGCTTGACTGCAAAAATGTGCACTAATCTTTCTCAGCTATAATTGAGTTGTAAATTCAAGAACAGGATTGATGCCACATTGTGTCAAATGCAAAAGGGTACTCCAACCAGAAACAGTTCAGCCACCAACATGAAGTAGGGGAAGTAGAAAGGGTATAAGAAGTGCTTCAAACAGGTTGCAAGATATCTGAAGCTAGTGTGACCTCAAGTAGCAGAGTTACACGAAGCTATTTTCGATATACCAGATTTGTTCTGTTCTAACAGGCAGATCACTTTAGAGTTTGTTATATCACTGATGCAATAATTCGTCAAAGAAAGTGTGTTCTGAGACGTAGGAAGAACCTCATAGTTTGATTGATTAGTTTGTTGCACACAACTCACAAGTGTACGAGGCCAAACATTAAAAAATGCGAGTGTCGGGAACCCAATATTGGTGGCAATAAAGAGAATATTCAAGAACTCAAGTTGCAAATAGATTACCTTAAAAAAAGATTTCATAATCCTTATTGTTGGATCCTCTTCGTAGAATAGGTCAAAATGTATTGATAAGTATGTTTTGACTTAGGTTATGGCTTTGTGTTTCATAGGTCATCAAAAAATAGTCAATACTATTTTTTTTGGGTTGAAAATGTTGTATTCATTAAAAAATTAACTAATCAAAGTATATGAGTCGACGAGTCCCGAGACCTTCATATGAGACACAAACCATTTGAAACAAGACATTAACAATTATAGTTTGAAAAGTACAATTGTAGTTTGAAAGTAGGAGCAAAACATATAATTAATGTTGCAGCTATTTGAGGTGATCATTGATCTTATCAATAATCATAATTATGTCTTGGCTTTGCATGTTAATTTATTCTAATTATAGAGAGATACAAGAGTGGAGATAAGCTTGCTGAATAGCTAAGACAACCATTCCCACTGTACAACTATTTGCAGTATTTTTTCTAAATTTGAATAAGTATCACTACCTCGGTAGTTTTCCAAATGAGAGTAGGGGAAAGAAGACCAATGTTTGTAATAAGTGGGAAATAGATTAGAAAGTGAGGAACAAAGTGTTCCCATGCTAAATGTCTAACTTGTAAAATTGAAAATTTTGACCATGACAACCAAGCTCCTACCTGAAAATTCCTCTCGCGGTCAATGTCAACCCTTCCTTTAGCCAACTTGCCCATAATGTCATCCTTATTTTGGCAAGGACAAACACCCTAACAAGATTTTCAAGTGTGTTTCATGTGCAGAGATGCATGCCTAAGGTGATTGAAGAAGTTACTGTGATATGAAGAACAACTATCCCCGGAGGCCTAGAAAGGGCCATTTTTGGCCATTTTGCAACTGGTGAATACCCTTCAAAAGGTGGTTGCATGGGCACAACCCATATGAAAGTTGTGTAGAGGAGTTTTAAATGCATTCACGATAGTTTGGCGGAATTTGTGAAGCCAAGTGATGTCGGGAAATCAAACTAGCAAAATAGGGTCATTACGGGTGTAGGGAATGCCATACTTTAACGTTAAAAGCTAAATTGTCTGAATGATTCTGGGAGTTACGAGAGGCAAACAAGTAGTCAATGGAAAGCTCTTGGAACCTCCACATGATGGGCACATCACTTTTGTTCCAAGTCTCCAAAATCTTCTGTGATAATCCATGACATTGTTGTTGCTCCTTCAAGTCAAACGTGGAACAAGCCCTAAAAATCAATTTGCATGTAGAATTGACCCCTGATAATGGGTGGGATGATCTCAAAAGGTGATTTGGACTCAAAATCATATAAAGTTTGACCCCAAAACACCATTCCATGCTCTTGGGGTAGAAAAAGCACTCCCAATGTATTAAAATGGAGTTACTGGGTGACATCAACATACCAAAAAGGCTTGAACACAAATTTTCACCCTTGGTGTCCCTCACATTGTCCCCAAGGTGCAAGGGGGACATGAGGGACACCAAAGTGCGGCCCCCCAACTTTTCATGATGTTTCGTCACTTAAAACACAACTTGGGGTGTTAGGCGGAGCATATGAGGAGTATAAGTGCCCAAGCCCCCTTCCCATGATGAGAAGACCCCTTGGCACATTTCTAAGCATGTGATGTCCCCTTGGATTGTCCCCAAGATGTAAGGGGGACACAAAAGTGCGCTCCCCCATATTGGCTTCCTCTTCGCAACTTACAACTTGCAACTTTTGCAACTAGGGAGCCTCTAACTTGCACTCACTCTACCCAATCCCCTTTCTCAGGTTCCCAAGCCCAGGGCACATTTTGGGAGACTGAGTGTCCCCTTGCACTTGTCACCAAGGTGCAAAGGGACACGGGGGATACAAAAGTGTGCTCGCATAAGATTTCACTTTTCGGAACTTGCATCGCATCTCTTTTGCACCTAGGAACATGTCAACTTGCAAAATCAATTAACCTCTTGTCCCCTCTTCATGAATAGACCCCCCATGACACATTTACGAGCTGATGGTGTCCCCTTGGATTGCACCAACATAAAAAGGGACAAAGGGGACACCAAAGTGTGCTCCTTATCCTTCCACTCAGACCCATGTCATATCAAAAATAAAATTTTAGCCCTCGAAAGCCATTTTCAGCCCTCTGCATCTCCCTCAAACTGCACAGCAACTTGCCACTTGTCATCACCAGGTGCAAAGCACACTTCTTTTCCCCATGTCTCCCCTTGCACATCATGTCACCTATTTTTTAGGGTGTACCCACATGCCAACCCTCTTTCAACCATGGTTTAGCTTGCTAGGTTAGATTAAGGTTTAAATTTGCAAAGTGAATGTGAGTAATTCTAAGATCATAAACACTTAGTCATTTTCATGTTTCAAGGTGTTGTACTTTTCCCTCCAAAAAATCCATTTTTATCGGTGATGCTGCATAATTCTTTTAGAACCCTCATACTCCAAAACTAAAAATTGCTCATAACTCACAATCCATGCACCCAATTTCCACCAAATTTTACTAGTGCACTTCTCCCAAAAATGCCTTCAGATTGACTGTAAAAGTGAAATCAGTGATGCTTTGTATAATTTATAGCAGTCAGAAGAAATTTGTAGCCCATAGAGATGCCTTTTCAGATCTACAAAGTTCTGGAAAATAAAAACCTTAAAAATTGGAGTGGAAGGTCATGGGGGCAAAACCTAATCTTTTGAGACTAGTTTCATTCCAATCCGACACCTAGAAGACCTCCGTTTAAAAATAGTAAGTTGTGCAAGGTCTCATATGTCTAAATATAATAAGTTTCTAAAATAGTAAACTTGGAGCATCCTTGTTACTCCAAATAGGTAAAAACCATCAAAAAAAATGAAAATTGTGAAAACTTACTATAGTCATTCTAGACAGAACCTGCCAAAAATAGAAAGCCTTGCAATCGGGCTCAAGTCACTTGTATCAACTCACATTCTACCTATCTCATTACTTTTTGCCATCATAACGATCAAGTATTCAAGTCTGGACCCAGTCTAAAAAATGATAACTGAATACTCCAATGTGGGGGACAGTGATGTCACCCACATGGACTTGGAAGATTTGAAAGCCAAAATGTTGAACGAGCCACAAGGAGCAGTGGAAGAAAAGATACCCTCAAGTTATGTTCAAAGCACCAAACTTGCCCTGGCATGTGCACATCATTATGATCCAAAAGCTAGTAACAACATGGTCATCATAACTAAGGAGTTTGCTTCACAGGAGTGGGCAAGGATATAGTCACAATTGCAAGGCTAGGGAATTGTCTCATGGTTCAAACATTAAAGAAAACCCTCACAGGCTCCCAAAACACTAGTCTTAAGGAAAATTTTGTATGTCACACTTAGATGCAAGAAACTGGATGATTCAACTCATCCCAATAGTCACAGAAGGGGAGCATCATGGTTGATTCACTTAGGCAGTTGTCACCAAGGTGAACTGTAAAATTCCAAGAAGAAGAAGAAGAAGAAGAAGAAAACATTCCAGAAATAGCCCCTTCAATAGCAAGACATCCTCCAAACACCTAACAAAACATTTTAGGGGAGATTAAAAATAACAAAGTTCAAATTGAGGTTTTAATAGAAACCATAAGCAACCCCAATGCGACAAATCCACATCGACAAAACCTCGCTACATCATTAGAATCATTATTATCTAATATCGATAATGTGGTTGGTTAAATAAACACATGAGAGAGTTTTAAAACCAATTGTCACAATTTTTATGCAGACAAGTTGTCTTATAATGCAATGAAGAAAAAAATCATAAAAGACAAATTGTGTGCATTATTTATTGATCTTAAAACAAATGCACCGTTACTGTTGAGTTGCAAAAGATTACCCATCCACTGGTGTAATCATGAGGGGATAAAATATAATTTTTGGGATAGTTGGTGGATGGTTTTTGACCAATCACCTTGTAACAATTTTGAGGTGCCACAATATTTCTCGATGAAACTCTATTGTGAGTTCATCCTCAATAAAATACCAAACTATTTTGACATTCAATATTTTCAAGGCAGAGGCAAAGGCTCTGCACATGATAGAGTGGGGGCACATCATTTGTAGAACCAACCATCTAGACCCATTGCTCACCCATCTATTCATTGTTTCAATCCATCCTGTTGTGAAGGAGAAAATGAAGGTTGAGACTCTTGATTCTATCAGATCATTGACACATTCATTGCTTCAGCATGACACTCGTCTCTCCCAGGCTGATGAGGTTGTTCTTTCTAGGCAGTAGACATCATATAACATAACTTGTCATGCTTGTGGGAGTATAGGCACCTACGTGGTTGACGATGCAGATCCACAACCTAACGAGACAACTCCACATGCTCGTGAGGTAGCTCCACAACCTAGTTAGGATGTTCCACATGCTGAGCAAGGTGTTTGATTGGAGGAGGGACATCATGATTCTATGTTGGACAATATCAACATCACAAATGTTTTACTAGATTCGACCTTTGGTATTGACCAACAGGTGTGTATATATATATATATATATATATATATATATGCGTACAAGATTTTATAATTAACAATGTTAATCAATTACGATTGAAAAGTAATGAGTCATGTGTGTATTTTTATAAAATTACAACATCAAACTATACATCATGTGTCACATTCCCCTTCTCCACAACTGTTTGTGGGCACGCCAACCCCTTAGGTATAAATTGGTAATAAATTAGTAAATTTATTGTGTTAATTTGTTTTCCATATAAGAATGTTATCATAAAATTACAATTTGATGTTGAACAAGGGAATACTGGTATAAGTTCGCATGTTGGTGAGTTTACTAACGTGAGTTTTATTATTTTTATTCATCATATACATGAAGAGAATGAACTATAGTTAACGTATGAAGATAATGTCATGTAACTTGTATGTGTGTTACCTTTTTCCTTTTTTAGTTGATGACTTCATTACAGTCTCCTATCGAGATTTGACAATCATTAGATATTGGAGTTGCTATGGGTATAGTTTCTACCGCGCCTCTTACACATATATGCACTAGTAAAGTAATTTTTATAATGAATTGATTGTATTAAATAACATCATGTAGTATTATTAAATGACATTCATGCGCATTCTAATTTTCGTCATCATGGTTTCCACATGAGGAGTTGACAACTCCAGTTCGTGCACGTTATACTGATGTTGTTGATGATCTTGAGAGGTGGAGGATGATTGTGAGTGATCATCAGATTGCATGAAGTATTTATTTTTAAGTAGTTTTATTTTATATGTCATTAATTGTATACTAATGGGTATGTTGTTTATTTGTATTAATAGATGGAGCTACAAACATCCTTTGAGCATGGGAGGTCTAATAGGCATAAGGGACATTCCACTGATGTGCCTGAGTCATCTTCCTGACAGCCGAAGAGAACTAGATTATTTGATGAGACCCCATAGTTTATATGTATACAGATTTTGTTGTCTGCCTTCGTGACATATTGATGTAGATTTATTTTTTGTTGATGTATATCATTGTATATGCCTACATGGCTTTGTTAAGACATTGATTTTGATCAAGTTTTGTATGTTATCAAGGATTTTTAAATCAATATAATATATGAGACAAAAATATTTTGTTTTAACTCTTGTATAGTGGATGAAACATGTTTTATACATGTATCTAAGTGGATTGATATGATTTCATATGTATGTTATGTTAATATGTATTATTAGTGTTTTTTTTTATGTTGTAAACATGTGTGTGTGTGTGTGTGTGACTAGTTTACAATTTTGCCACTAATATAATCATTCAATGCCATCAATTGTAATAATATAATGTCAATGTCATCCACTTCTTGGAATCTCAATAATTCAAATGAAACATACGTAAGGAGACAACATAATATTACATTAATTTTAATAATTAAAAATGTAACGCGAGAGAGAGAGAGAGAGAGAGAGAGAGAGAGAGAGAGAGAGAGAGAGAGAGAGAGAGAATAGCCAGGGTAAGGATGTCCAATGCAATATTTTGTAAACGAGGGATCATGACACCGAATGGACTACGCAGATGCGTCGGGGTGGCCTAATAAATGCTTGGGGAAGATTCGTTTCAGTTCCCAACGATGTCGGTGCTTCTGGGCTACATCGACTGGATGTAGTCCCTTAAGAGCACTGAGAGAAAAAAAGACTATAAGTTCACGGGGTGATTTCTTGGTCTCTGAGGCACCTTGAAAGGTCTCATATGATCCTACACCTTCGCGTTGGGACCCTCTACAAAAGGCTCTTTCAATTTTCTCCAATTCAATTTGGTCCTCTCGTTGTCTTATTGTTTGCACCCGCCCAAATACTACAGTGTGAGTCAGTGTCAGGTTTCCCAATGCAATATTTTGCAAACAAAATCTCATGACACCAAACGGACTGCACACATGCATCGGGGTGGCCTAGTAAATGTTTGGGGAGGCTTCGTTTTTGTGCCCAATAGTACCATTACTTCTGGGCTACATCGGTCGGGCGTAGTCCCTTAAGAGCCATGAGAACAAAAAAGGCTATAAATTCACTAGGTGGTTTATCGGTTTCTGAGGCACCTTGAAAGGTATTATCTAATCCTACACCTCCGCATTGGGACCATCTATGAAATAATCTCTCAATTTTCCCCATCTCAATTCGGTCCTCTGGTTGTCATATTGTTTGCAACTGTGCTAAATACTGGAATGTGAGTCAGTGTAAGACTTTCCACTGTAATATTTTACAAATGGAAGCTCGTGGCACCGAACAAAATTTGTGCACACATCAGAGTGACATGGTAAACAATTGGGGAAACTTCATTTCGGTGCCCAATGGTGCCGGTGCTTCCGGGATACGTTAGCCGGAAATAGTCCCTTAGGAGCCCTGAGAGCAAAAAACGCTATAAGTTTGCCAGGTGATTTCTAGGTCTTCATAGCACATTGAAAGGCCTCGCCTAATCCTACACCTTTGCGTTGGGACCCTCTACGAAAGCATGTCTCAGTTCATCCATGTCAATTCAGTCCTCTTGTTGTCTTATTGTTTGCAAAAAAGCCAAGTAGTCTAATTTGAGTTAGTGTAACACTGTCTAATGCAACATTTTACAAACAAAAGCTCGTGACACCAAACCGACTATGCCCATGCATCGGGGTAACCTGGTAAACGCTTAGGAAGGTTTACTTTCGGTGCCTAACAATGCAGGTGATTCTGGGCTACATCGACCGGGTGTAGTCCCTTAAGAGCCTTGAGACCAAAAAAGGCTATAAGCTTGCTAGGTGATTTCTTGGTCTCCGTGGCACCTTGAAAGGTCTTGTATGATCCTACACCTCTGCATTAGGACCCTCTATGAAAGCCTCTCTCGGTTTTCTCCATATCAACTCGGTCATCTTGTTGTCCTATTGTTTGTAACAACGCCGAATAGTCTAGTTTGAGTCAGTGTAAGGCTGTTGTTGGAGAGAAAATTTGTCGGGTGGATAAACTTGTGGATTTTTTTCCGATGCTCTAGAAATCTAAGTCCCTCTACTTAACCGATGTAGTTTCCGTATACACATGCACGAGTAAAGGTGGATTTACCTGGTGGCTTTGTGGTCGGGGATCTAACAGGGGCACTCCACTGACCCTGCGACAAAGCTAGCAATATCTTGCTAGGGAAAACTTTGTCTGAAGAGTGGGAAAGGGAAGTGAGAAAAGTGGTAGGAGAACTAATGATGCAGGTAGAAAATCAGATTCCTGCACCCACTTGTTAGAAGTTTCATCGCATGCACTAAAGTTAGGAAGAAACAACAACAAGACCAAATATAATTTAATGAACACAAAGTATTAGTAAACCCCTTAGTCAAAAAAGGCTTGAAACTCCTTCTTGTATTGATGCTTAAGCAGAAATTGTACATAGTATGGGAATGGAAGACATTGAGAATAGGGGAAAGGCGGCTAACTCTTTTCATTCACAAGTGAGCAAAATCTCTCTCATGGATTTACAAGAATACAACCAGCTAGAAGAATTTCAGAATTAGAACCCCTTGGAATGAAGAGCTCATTATAATTTATAGCAATATGAATTATCCTTTCACCTCCCTCACATGACTCTTTGTTTCCATATTCCACTCGTGACCTTTCGTTTTCCATGAATTAAGTATTTCTCTTATAATTTTGAAAAAATACTTTTTACAATTTTAAAATAGGTCACTTAAGTGAATATGACAAAATACAATGATGACACATAACAAAGAATTAGAATGGAGAGAGAAAGTAGAGAGGGAAAGAGAGGGAGAGGGAAGGGATGGAGGGGAAAACACTCCTTATGATGAAATGCTTTGAATGCCTTGATGCAACCATTAAATTTGAGCGAGGATTTCTACCAATGGTGATCTTCTACACTGATGAAGAGTTATCCCTTGAATAAATTTTGAATCATTTTCCCAATCTAGTGATTACTGTAAACTCTATGATGCATGGACATCCTGGACCATAGAATGAGTGTTTAGAAACACTGTTATGATGTTTACTACTACAAGCTTGAGATGAACACATACAATGCCCACAATGACCCTCCTTGAAACTTGCCCAATGAACCATTTGACTCGTTGTAATCATTCTGACCATTTCACTTTGGATCACTCGGTTCCTTAAGTGATGAAAATGAAATCACATGATGTGCCTTGCAATGCCTTGCTTTGCTTCTGTAAACCATTTCTTGCAAGATGATGCTTCCAGGACCTCTGTGAAGTTCCCATTCCTCCTTTTCAACTCATGAAACCATCTCATTATCCAAAAGGGAGTACAGAAAGCAGTAAGGTGAGTGAAAAAAAAGTCATGCAATTTTCCACTTAGAAATGAAAACTTTCTATTTTTAGAATATGAGCCTATGCTTTGCTATTTTGAGGCATATCATCTGTCTTGCTCATTATCACCTTCTGAACCACCTATCATATTCCAACCTCCTATGTTCCTGAGATATTGCTATTTTTAGCACATTTATATTTTTAGCAGGTTGTTATTTGGGGACCTGCTATTTTGGGAAAAATTTGTTTTATGTCTTACTTTCTATTTTACCCCTTTTTTGATTGTCCTGAGTGATTGAAATTGAAATTTAGTGGGGCTTACCATTTATAGCATGTGAGGAATTATATCATATGCTATTTTTAGTAAATGGTGAAAACGCTCTCTGTTTGCGACGGGAACAACTATTTTGGATTTGGCTCTTTGTCACGAACTCGTGCTCCAATTTTCATCATGATTTTCTTTCCAGAAAGCTTAGAAATGAAAAATAAAAATTTATGTCTGGTAAGAGCTTTGGGTATGGAGCTACCAGGGTAGAATAGTGATAAAAAATTAGTCCTTCATATCTCGAGAAACATAAAACTTCATCATACAAAAACTAGATTTTTTGGAGACCCTTCCCTTTGAATTTCGGATGATTTCGCCTGCCGGATCTTCGAGAATTTGAAATTTTTTTGAAGAGGGAAGAATGCTGATAAAAAACACAACCCTCCATATCCCTAAAAAATAGGGACTTCATGGCGCGAAAACTAGTTCACGCGAAACTAAATTTTTCAACTATCATTCCCTCCAATTTTCGTGTGATATCACCAGTTGGAACCTTGAGAATTGAAGAGGTTGCTCGTTGCCTTTTTTCACAGATGTTCTTAATGTGACAGGGTAAAAATCTGATGAAAACTCAGTCCTCCGTATTCCTAAAAAATGAAAGGAACGATAACCAGATCGTACCAAGCCAAGAACACAGATGCTAATCAAACACCACGATCAATAAGATGAAAGCAATTCGGCAGTATAACTTTACACAAAACCTTTGCAAACAAATGAGCAGCAATATCATTTATTATTATGGAACTCAATGCAATACATTGAGAATGGGTCTTGCTTAAATATGTAAGGAATAACAATCTAAGAACTAGTCAAGGTCGTAGATCAAGCCATAAATCAAGGAAATAACTAGTCATCAAAGAACTAGTCAAGACCATAGATTTAGGAGAGAACTAAGCATCAAAGATCTAGTCAATACCATAGATCTAGTCAATAACTAGTCAATACCATAGATCAAGGAAAGAACTATACTTAACAACTAGATAATATCTCCTAATATCTAAATAAATAAAAAGAAATATCCACACACATAAGTGGGTGAGGATAAATACAATAAGGGTAAATAAAGTACCTAGGTGAACATGAGCTAAGGTAAATACCTACTCTAACAACCCCCCTCAAGTGAAGTTAGGGGCCAAAATAGAAGTGGCATGTCCACATTATGAGTCTCGACAACTAAACCTGATGAGGTACTCGTGTACAATAACTAGAAAAAAAGGGACACTGCAAAGTACCCAAAACCAGTAACAACAAAGTAAAGAGAGTAAAGACCCGCTCCAAGGCATCCCAAGAAGCTCGGCTCAAAAAACTCATACAATGCTGAAGAAGTTTGGTGTGCACTGTGGTCTGAATCCACTGCTCGATCACAAAACTCAAAAACAACTGACACTGGGCTCCACCAGAATAGCTCCATACAAGGAGACTGTCAATGGAGTGATGTCGAAAGTGTAAAAAAAACACCAAACATAATTTGATCAAGTGCTACAAATAGGTGTGCCACAATCCAAGAACAATAACCAAAGCAGCAAGGCAAGGACACAAAATCTAGAGTGTCACGATCCAAGAAAAGCCAAGGTAACAAGGCAAGGACACAAAACCTGAAGAAGTAGGATCAACACCACACCCTCCCATACTGCTGAATGGGTGGAGTGGCGCTACAAATCTGTATGAGTTGTCAAAATCAACTACTCGAACACTAACAAACTAACACTGGACTTCACCAGAATAGATCCCCCACAAGAGATACTGTCAACATGCCAAAAGTGTTGAAAATACAGATACAAAATCTCTCAACAAACAAGAGAGATACACTACACCTGCTAAAGAAAAATGCTCAAAACAAGAAGCATCACAATGCATAAGGTATAGAAAGTGGAGAAAGAGGCCGAATGGTGGAGGCGCCACGCCTATAGAGTCCTCTCAATGAATGCCTATGTCGCCACCACGAGTGATCAGATATCCACCCCAAATCAACACGGATGGATGAAGAAGATGCCTGCATATGACTTGGTGCAAAATGCACAATGGGTGCATGCAAAAGAACATCAGAATCTGTGTTAGGTTGATCATGTCTGACAGCTGAAATCTTAGGTTTCTCAAGCCTGAGTGAAGGTGTAGAACTCATGTGTTGCTCATGATCCTTAGAAAGAGTCGAGCGAACAAAAAAATGAGCCCTGTCAATGTGTGATCCCAATGAAGTATCTGCTCGAAAACCAATGTCATGATGAGAATTCCACTTAACATGTGGAATAGAGGAAACAATACCCTGTGAATGTCTGCCAATGACTCCTCTAGTGAGACCCATAGAACGGAGCATGCGAGAACTGAATGCAGTGGTATGCTTCTTAAAAAATCCATGCAGCTGAGCAGAAGTAGGATACACAACATGTGGTACTATAATAGGCACAGATGTGGAAGAGCATGCAGTAATAAGCCTCACAGGTTTAGAAGCATCAAAAGCAGGTTCAGGCTCAAAGACTAGCATATCAATGTCAGTGGGTACAAGAGCAACATCTGCAAGTGGACTAGGAGCATGGATATGGTTGTCCACAATATGATGGTGATGCTGTAGGCTAGCAAGTTTGTTTTGTAGGGAGTGTATTATTGTATCCTTATCGTGAATGAGTGATTGTAGAAGATAATTTCACTTCTTAAGCGATCTATTTTCTTCCACAAATTTTACAATATCCTCTTGAAGTCCACATACTTCAGAGAAAAGCATATCATTCTCAGAATCCATAATAGGCACAAACTACAACTCCCAAAAAGTTAGGTCGTTGGGCTCAGCCGAAATTACATCCACACCCTCTTTAGGGTTGCTATTGTAGGATGTTAGCATGATGAATACTTAAAACATTCATATCTATGACTAATATATCATTCTATAATACATATTCAGATCTAGATCTAGAGAATAATAGACTTAAGAGATAACCGTCATGAAATCAAGCATGCATGAACCAATTATACTCAGGATTTGACACTCTGATTCAGCCAACATATTCCATTGCATTAAACATGATAAATACACATAAGCTTATTACAATAAATAATACCATGGTTTATGCGCGCATCAGATTTGGTAGCATAACCTCACAAGAACTCAGTTCTCACATGTCACCCTATGCCACATAGTTCTTTTCATATTTTTAAGGGTGGGGAATTTCCCTTCACAGCTTATCTAATCCCAAAATAGGCCGTATGCTATTATTAGCCACGTGCTGTTATAATAATAGCCACACATGCAAGTTCGCTAACAATAGACTTCTTTTAGTTAACTATTAGTAGTAAATCTATTCTCAACTTGTATCCATGCAAAGTGATTCGTAGCCGATCCTCCAAAAATAGTCAATACGTGTTGCACAAGTCTTTAACAGGTTTATGTGTTCCGCATGCTATCTCCAAAAATAGCTCCTCATCATGAAAACGGCTAAGTCCTGAATCTGTCTCTGTCCTCAGCACGTGATTCCTTTCCAATCCTCCCGTGCTTTTGAATGTGCTTTTCTCTTCTGTGCAAACCTTCTGTATGTTATTTGCTAAGTGCCATACTTTAACTGATCAACATTACCCCACACTAATTACATTTTCGCCCCATAAATGGTTGTCTCTGAAATGAATCAAAGAATATGAATAGAAGAATAAAAAGAATTTTGATGAATAAAAGAATGTCTTTACCCTGCAACATCTTCTGCTTCAACCTGAAGAATCAATTCTGGATATTCTTCTTTTATTTCCGCCTCTAAATTCTGCCAATCATTAAGCGTGTCTTTTGCCTTATCTTGGATATCCATTGTAATTGACTCTAACTCATCTTTTACAATCTATTCATTTCTCATTCTGCAAGACCAACACAATGCTGGACATGACAGTCATTATTCCTTCTAATAAGTCCATATTTTACGTGACAAGTTTCCCAAGCTCATCTAGAACCTTTCCTTGTGTGGTTCTTGAGTTGCTGTAAGGGTCTCGCGAAACATTCTTCTTGACAAACACTAATCGTTACATGTAGCCCAAGGTCTAATCTTTCATGGCCTTTAGGACCTCAAAAATCCTACCTGCTCAAAATTATCTTAAATTTTAAAACAACTTTTGGGGCTATGAGGGTCTGCCCTTCAGATGCACTTGATGTTTTTCTTTCTTCGGACTTCCTCCTCCAAAGCTTTGAAGACAAAGCGTAAAAATCTGATTCCAATATTGGAAAAAATCCTCCTGAATATGTTGTCCTTGCTAGGAAGACCTTGGTAAAACATTGATTCATGTGCAGAGGTTCATCTTCAAGCAAAGTCCACCTTTAAGAGTTTGTAGATCATAATGATTTGCCGAAGGAAATGTTTTGGTGAAACTTAGAGTATTTTAAGTGTGAAGCTTTGCTTTCAAGAGAATGTACCCAACTTCACTCTCCATGTTGAAAGCTTATAGTGTTCTGATTGACGGTATGTGCCAAGTCTGTTTTCTTGCTTTAGAGTGTGCTAGTTTCTAATCCTTAGTTTTGATCAGTTCATCTTAACGAAGAAGAAATTGTTGCAGCCTTATCCAAAACTTCTTCCATGCCACTTAGAGACATTGATACTCTCTTACTCTGCATTGTCTCACTTGTTCCTCTCCTACATAACAATAGGCTTTACAGTTATGTAGTCTGTGAGGTTCTTCTTCAACCTTTGATAGGGCTGGGACAGTGTGTTTCTTTTTGTCATCAAACTATGGTTCATCCATTTCATGTGCATGGACCATGTGTTATCCCGTAAAATTGGCAAGGGAAATTTTACTGATAACCCTACCAAAATTTTGTTCCGGTCCCTTGTCAGGGACTCTTTGCGTTCGGAACGTTGCAAAATCCCTTCCCGGGAAATCTAGTTTTCCGAACTTAGCCATTTTTGGTCTTTTTTGGTCGGGCGCACATAATGTCTATGCAACATCAAGTTTCATGTGCCCCCTTTAAATCCTTTGGCGCATGGTTTGAAGTGTCAACACACCTTTTGGTGTGCCTCACTATGTTGCGCCTTTCTTGCATGCGCCAAGGCGCATGCGCCTTCATGTCAACAATAAACTTTTTGTTGCGCCAAGGGCGCACATATTCTTGTGTCGACATCACTTTCGGTGCGCCAAAGGAACACATAACTTTGTGTTGGCAAGTGTTTTGATGCGCCAGAGGGCGCATGCTTTCCATTATCGATAGTGCTTTTCATGCGCCATTTGAAAAAGTTGGTTGGCACATTTATTACCACCTCGCCTATATATAGGCGGATCTGACCTGTCATTTTCATCAGTCGAATCATGTGATTTTCTCTCTGTACCTATTAGCACACCTGCCCTGTCATTTTTGAATTACGTCGTGGACCCGGTTTCATTTTTCTCCATTATATTATCCAGGTAAGAGGTCCTCATTACTTCTGTGTGTTTTTGTGTTTTGTTTTTTTGGCTGCTTGTTGGTTTGGATTGGGTTAAATAAGATCTATGAAATAATGAACTCAACCCCCCCCTGTTTCTTGCTATTCTTCCCCATGCATTTCCCCCTCTTTCCTGATCTACTAGTAAAGGGGAAACTCTGTCATGAAGAAGATTGCTTAAAAACTCTTTGTTTAAGCCTCTTCATCACCCAAGGTACCCTTAAAAAGAAGCTTATCAATGCATGTGAACACCTCAGAGAAAGAATCAAAGCTTTAAAGATAAGACACTGTAATTTTTCCTCTTTTGGCGCATCTGTCACCCCTGCAACATAATATACAATCGCGCCAATGGCGTACATATCCCCTGCCTGTTACATAAAGAACAGCTACGCCCATCAAGGCACACTTCCCTTCGCTTGTTACAACCGATTTCCCTACGCCCTCTTGGGACACCAAAATCATGTGTTGCAACATTACAAAACCATGTGCGCCTTTGGTTCACCCTACATGTATGTAACATTAACTTTATATGCGCCAAGTACAAAACTGTTAAATCGGTGCAGGCGCATCCCCATTGTTACAAAAACATCATGTTGTGCAGACCTTCCATGCGCCGTGCCAAGTTCCCCTATGGCTTAATGCATAAAAAGTGATGTTACACGCATTAAAGCTCGCGCCCTTTGGCACATTCTACACCCATGTAACATGAAAAATATCCAGCGCCCTTTATAAAATGTATACACATGGTGCAGACGCACTTATGCTTGCAACAACAAAAAAATGCAATCTGCAGTGTCCATGTGCCATGCGCCCTTTGGCACTAATTTATCCCTTGCAGCAGCCCTTTTCATGTGCACCTTATTATTTAGCCCTGTAACCTACAGTATTCATGCGCCCTGCACCCTGAGGCCTTAAAATCACTAACTCTTTCTTCTGTTGATGCTTTAATGGAAGATCAAACAGCTGATCTGACTTTCTTACGTTGGGTTTCACTTCTTATTCTTGCAGATCAGCAACTAAGTTAAGAGTTACATATGTCAACATCAAGCAAGAAACCTACCAAATCTAAGGGTAAAGCCAAGCTCACAAAAGAAGAAATGAAGTACATGTATCAGAGGGTAAGGATTCCCGAGTCCCAAGCAGAATGTGACCTAGATATAAGGGATTCTGAGCTCAGACACATTGACATGGAGGATTTCTGTGCCAGAACCCAGAAGGGTCACAAGAAGTCCATGGATGGACAAACTGATGGGCAGTGCACTACATTTTGCTGGCGGGATCCCTGTAAGTGCCGTGAACAATGAGTTTATGATGGTAGTAGCCCGATGCTACAACAAAGACACAAGATGTGTCCATAAACGATAAGGGTGAGGTCATAATCAACCTCACTAACCCGCCACTTTGAAATAATGCTCAACATTCCTCATCACTGGCACTTTGTGGCCGTAAGCCAGGAAGATTGCATCAAGGCTTGGGATGACAATGAGGATCAGTGTATGCAGCGTGATGAACGAAGTATACCTAAAGAAAAAAAAGGTGGTGACCCGGTGGCCACAAGTCATTCATCGCAGTGACTTTTTAGAGGAACTCAGTGATACAATCACGTTCCTGAGCAGAGTGTTTGGGCTTCCTGATGCCCATTACTTTCACAAGTGGATGCTGAGGTACTTAGAAACAATGAATAAAAATGTGCCCGATCAACGCTTTGAGTGGGCGGAGATCATAAGCAGCACAATATCTGAGCAGCTCCAACAACTTACCACAATGGGGAGGTTCTATATGAACTCCTATGTAGTTTATGCTGCAGTCCTTCAGAAAGAGACTATCCAGCTCTAATGTGGTGCGGGGTTTGGCCCCAGGTTAAAATATACGAATACTATCCAGAGCTGAAGCTGGAAAATAGTATTCCACAATTTACAAAGATCAACGACGCCTTCTTCTATGACATCATCTGCCTTTTGAGGCCAAACATGACTCACGGTCGTACGACCAAGAGCATTGTGACAGCTGATAGAAAAATGGGGAGCCTTGTTCACGCAATTCCCTACCTTCACCTACCTAAGGGCAGCCAACTTCTTGGGAAAACCAACCAAATTACCAAGGTATGCCGGTCCCAAGCTAATCCTGTTGGAGCTATCAAGACAACTCATTACCTACCACGAGAAGTGCTTAAAGAGGAAAGAAGGGTGGAACTCCTTTCCCCCTTACAGTGGGCAGGTATACTTGTGTTTCACATCACAAAGCCCGGGAGATGCTTGCAGAGTTGGAATTGCTGAATCTAAAGCACAACTTCCTGGCCAGGCCCACCTTCGACCCAAGGAATTGCCTCCCTAGGGAAAAACTCGATCCGATTCATATTCCACAGATCGAGGATATCTATATCGACTTGTACCATGAGGTCAAACTCAGAAGGAAGGACCACTCCCGCTTGGCCTTGGCCGAAATCATCCAGTACGGCGTAGCCGTCATCCCAAAAGGTTATCAAACTACTGATCAAGAAATTGATCAGGTATATTTGGATACAGGTGGAGATGACTAGCCGTTTGCTGCGATTGATAGGACCAAAGCACCCCAAACGATAGAAGAAAGGGTTAAAGAAACTCTGCGAAGAACAGAGCATTGGTGCAGAATGAACGGTCTCATCTACCTCGGAGTTGATTTCACCACATCTCTCGTTAGGCAACGCACCTCCTCGGGAAAAACATCAGCCAAAGGGCAAAGAGAAAGGCAAATAGGGTGAATCCAGCTCCACCCAAGAGGAAGCTCCTGAAAGCCCCTCCTTCCGCTTCACAAGAACGGGTTGTAATCCCAGAAAGCTTAGAAGAAGAAGCAACGGAAGATGTTCCGATAGGCACATCCACTCAGGATGTCGCCACTACTATAACTATTGAGGTCCCTTCTGTCCCTTCTCCCTCTCCTCCTTCCCCTCCTCAGAGTGACCCAAGTGACCATTCCTTTGGTCGTGTCCTCTCCCCCGTCTTCTGTTTTTCCCCCTGCCTCATCATCCATCTTCTCTTCTCTCGCGGAGCTGTCCCCCACCATTTCTTCCCTCATCTCTGAGCTCCCTTCCATTCCTATGTCTTCCTCCCCTACAGTATCTCTTCCTCCCGCGAGCACTTCCTCGGCTTCCCTCTCAATGCCGCCTCCAAGTGTCTCCACGTTTTCCCTTCTACTACTGCAGCTGCCCCCTTCTCTATTTCTGGTCCTTCTCCCATAAGTCCAGCCTGGATCTCCCAGCACCTGAGTCAACAGAAGAGGAAAGTTCCCATCGCACCGATGGACTTCTCCGTAATCCCATCAAAAGGGGCCAAGAAGCAAAATCCCATAACCCACTTCTCTCAGAGTGCATCAGGGGAGAGAGTGATGGAGATTGCATACCCCAATCCTTTGAAGGATAAGAAGGATCTATCTTCGACAGATTACATAGTGACTCAAGTCACAATGGGGACATCTTCAGAAAGCCTGCAAGGAGAGGCCCTATCTGCAGTTGACGCCCTTTGCAAAAAGCTCCAGGAAGCAAAGGAAGAGAAAAGGCTAGTTAAAGGAGCAAAATAAACATCTTCTCCACGCCTTGCAGAAAATGGGCAGTGCACCTCCTACAACTGCCGCCGAAACTCCTGAGCCTCTGAGTCAGGATAAAATCAATGAATATGCCAAAATCGGCGAGCAGGGCATGGCAGTTTCCACCTGGAGGAGCCAGATCCTCAAGGACAGTGAAGGAGTAATCGCTAAGTTCACCGGGTTATATCAGAATATCAATCGGACGAACAGAGAACTCCAGGCGATAGCAGGACCTATCTCCGAAGAGCTGGATCATGCCAGGATGCAACACGAGACCTTTCAGAAAATGTTTGACTGTTCAGTCGAAGATCTAGTCAAGTTCGGCATCTTTGGTCACCCCAGAGCCCTCATACAAAATCCTTTCTACTCTGGATTATCAGGTTGATCAGCTGGAGTTCGTCCTGGAGAAGATCGACAAAGTAAAAGAGGAAGCCCTGGATGCAATGCATCAAATGGAACAGATTGTCCTAAGAATGTCTCCAGGCTTGCTCACTTCTTCTTTCACCTTAAGAAAGGTGAAGAAACTATTCAGATCTTCAAGGAGATCGTTTCACAGGGGCTGGGACCAGAGGTCACGTTCGACGCTCGAATCCATCAATAACCTGCTGGCGTGTCGCGACTTCATTGGGTACCTGATAGAGGCAGAAAATGATTATTCAAAACTCCCATAAAATCTCACAGACGAGCGGGAGACTTACGAAGCTATCAGCGATCGACACAAGGATCCTTCCGAGGATCAACTCCAGAGCCCATGATCAGCAAGTTCATGGAGTACCGTGCCCAGTTCCACATCTCGTCGCCCGAGCAGCAAAAACAGGATACCCCCTTCCAGCCGCGGGGCGACGACGAATAGTTTCTTTCTTCCCAACTTTCTCCTTGTAAAATATCTAAACTGTGTTGACACAAACGATGACATCATCCATGTTGCACCATGGGATGATGTCATCCACCAAGTTGTCAAAAGTCAACACATGACTTTGTAATCTATTGTAAGATATTTTTGTAATTAAGGTGGTTGGTTTGCTTTTTGCTTCTTTTCTTCTCCTTCTTCTATAAATACTCGAATACTTGTTGTATTCAGTGGTGGATATCTTTTAGATGAAAAATAGAAGTGAGAAGAAAAGGCTTTGTACTTTTTGTAACAGAAGAAGATATTAATGCAAATATTAAGACTTTGTGCTGAATATGTGTGTTATGGGCATCTGATCTTTCTTATGTCAGATCTATGCGTTTATTTTGTTGAATCTATCTCTAACTTTTTGTCATTTATTCATCAGTATTGCTTTATTGTTTATGCAAGTAGGTTTGGCTCTGTTTACTACCAATCCCAAAAAATAAACCCTCTGACCTTTCTTCTTTGGAATTCATTTCTTTTCTCCCTTTGGACCTAATCTTTCTTCATCCTCTCTTTCATTCCTTTCTTTTTGCAGTTGGAAACACCCTTACTGGGATGAGATCCCAAACCCCCAAAGGCAGAATATTGTGAGACTTGCACAAGATTCCTGCTGGTAGAATAGCAATAAACCAGTTTTGCTTTGTTGACTCAAAGAGGGGCTATGCCCTACACACTGTTGGCTCATTTATCCATAGATCTACCCAAGAGACAGATTTTCAAACCAACAGTTTTTGGCGACTCTAGTAGGGATCGAACAGATCTATCAGATCTATGATGGTGGTACTATAGAAAATCAGTAAAAATCAGAAAAATCACTACCTGTTTGCAGATTTTAACTTTTGTTCAAAATCTAAAATTTTTACAAAAGTAACCCAAATTGAAAATTTTCTTCTGAGATCCATAGATCTGGCCTAGTTGGAGATCTTTAGTTCACTGACTTTTTATAAAAATTTGTATTTTTCCGTAGATCTGAGTTTTTGATAGTTTACCAAAATTTTCAAACTCTTTGAAAAGTCAACTCTAGATCTAAAAATCAGCTTACTAAGCTTCACCATCATTTTATCCTTGTTGTTCTTTGTCATTAAACCGCAATCGGTTTTCAGAAAAGGATAAAATTAAATATTCAGAAAAGTACATGCTGCTGATTTTTGTCAGAAAAATCAAAAAATCAGCAAGTACAACCAAAAAGAGTTTTTAAATCTGCTCCACAATATTGCAGATCGGGAAGTTACGCTAGACAGGTGAACCATTTACTCGTAGCAGGAGAGCTCATGGAGAAGTCGATCCTACTTTTGATCTGCTTCAAAGGCACAACTTCAGTATAACACCAGCGCACTTTTCATCACTAAGTTCAGCTGATCGGTCAGCCAGAAGTGCCTCACCTCCACGAAAGAATCGGCTTTCACAAGGAGCCTCCACATCCCTTTGTAGTGCCTTGCTGCTTAGCAGGAACTGTACTTCCATCCCGTGTTCTTTTTCCACCCGTCCAGATGGCTGGTACCATGGGGAAATGCTATGGGTCCCCTGGCTTTGCCGCATCCTGTTCACGCGCTCCCACATGGAAACTGAAATAATTTTCCCAAATTTGATGGGAGCGGGGACCAAAGCATGGATTCACACATATCTGCATTCATCATGTCATGTAGTATCCTAGATGTGACCCATGAAGATGTGTCAGTTCGCCTTTTTCTGGAAACTTTACAAGGGCCGCAGTAGAATGGTTTTAGCATTTGCCGGTCGGATCTATTACCAGTTGGGCCACCTTGCGGGATGCTTTTGAAGACAGGTACAAGCCTTCGAAAGATGCATTTGCATTGTTATCACAGATCACTCACCTAAAGAAGGAGACCAATGAGACCATGCGCGATTTTATCACCAGGTTCAATGCATTAATCAACCGTGTGCCTGTTGCCATGCTTCCAACACCAGAAAATTAGAAGTGTTTCTTTGTGAATGCTATGAGTTCAAAAGTAAGTTTCTTACTCCTGCAAGAACAAGTAGCTACCTTGATTCTCGCCCAGGCTGCTGCCATCCGAATTGAAGATAATTTGCTAATATCTGGCGAATTAAAAAGGGAATCATCCAAGCCTAAATCTTTGGGCCCTTCTCCCGCTACTTCATCTGATCCGACATTTCAAAAGATGGTGAATGACTTACTCGCATTAAAGAAGCAGTTAGCCCAAGCTTCCCCCAGTTCCTCATACCGAGATATCCCATGAAGGAATTTTGTTTCCAACAATGTTCCACAAAGGCCGCACTTGCCTGCAACTGCTCCACCGGTTGGTGCTTGAGGCTCCTCCGGTCAACGTTTTAGTCGAAATCGAAGAAGAGGAACAAAATTACGAAGAACCTTCGTCTCAAGGCGAAGATGATCAAGATGTCGGTGAACCGACTGACGACTCTACTATCGGGTATATGGAATTTGATGAGGAAGAGTTTGATGAAGAAGAGGGTACACAAGGGTATGCAAGTGGACAATCATATGCTGTTTTTACCCGCTCGCAAGGAAAAGAAGCAGAGGTCGCTGCCAATGCGCAAAAAGAGAAGGCCGTGTCAAACACGCCTTCAACCATTGCTAAAAGAGGTAATCCTCTTCCTACTCAACTCCCTGTTAAGTCTTTTACAAAGAAATATTTTCCCCCCATCTCTCCTCCAAATCAGCCTTCTTCTATGAAGACCAGTAATCCTACCCTACCATCGCGAAGTGAGGGACTCATTCCTTCACCAGCTCAACCCTTGGCCGCATTTGACATCATAGATCATGCTAAAAAGACTAAGATCCAAATGTCTGAAGCCGAGTATCTTCAGTCAAACCCCGAACAGCTTGTAAGGTTGACCAAGTATATTCAAAGTCAAGCTGTCATATCTCCCTAGATCTCCCTAAAAGGAATCCTTTCCACTCCTCTTGCATCCCGCATAAATGTTGCCTTAACATCTGCATCAGGAAAGATAGAACCTTTCTATCTCTCCCTCCTAATCAATGGCCAAAAGTTAAGTAACTACATAATTGATTCTGGAGCTTCTGATAACGTCATGCCGGCAAAAGTCACCCATGCTTTGGGCCTCACCCTTACCAAGCCTTTTGGCAGATGTTATTCCTTGGAAACCAAGCAGGTTCCGTTGATTGGTCAAATCAAAGACACACAGTTCGCATTTGTAGCATTCCCAGAGAAAAGAGTAAAGATGACCGTCCTCATTGCCGACATTCTAGCAGCCTACGGAATTTTACTGGGAAGGAGCTTTTGCAGTGAAGTTGGTGGGGAGATTCATATGGACTGGTCCAAGGCTAGAATCCCTGTCAAAGGTGTAATGCAAACATTGGAGCCTGAATCAAAAAAGAAGTACTTGGTTACTAACTCTGATGACCCCAAAGTCCAAATTCTTTTCGAATTATCAGGAATGGGGAACTATTTCTTGTCTACCGAGTCTGACAAAATGGTTGTTCTTGTCCAAGAAGAAGATCTTAACAAGATCTGGACTTTGTAGTTTGATGGCAGTTGCGCGACTAGTGGATGTGGTGTTGGAGCCGTGCTAATATCTCCCGAAGGGGAGATTATTCCTCTCTCTTTCAAGTTGCAGTTTTTCAATACAAATAATATTGCTGAGTACGAATCTCTACTACTTGGCATGCAAGCCGCAAAGGAAAGAGGGATAAAAAATCTGAAAGTACAAGGTGATGCAGAGCTAGTCGTGAATCAAGTTAAAAGGATATATCAAGTGAAGAATGAGAGGCTCAGGCATTACCGCAACGTGGTGTGGGACAAC
Organism: Taxus chinensis; assembly: GCA_019776745.2. Classification (NCBI taxonomy): domain Eukaryota; kingdom Viridiplantae; phylum Streptophyta; class Pinopsida; order Cupressales; family Taxaceae; genus Taxus; species Taxus chinensis. The sequence goes on from CM034154.1 coordinate 712,426,890, forward strand.
ATTGAGGAATTTGACTCTTTTTCAATAGAATCCATTCCAAGAGCTCAGAATGACATGGCCGATTCATTGGCTGTTTCAGTATCCCTCATGCTCCCTCACCCTGGTTTGAAAACAAACAAATACACCATTGAAGTGGTTTTCCGCCCAAGCGTGCCGGAAAATTCTCAACATTGGCAAGTATTCAATGATGACAATCAACTCATTGCCTGTCTAGAAAAGGTAAAAATTTTAAGGAACTGCATTTTGAAGGATCCACTTCCACGTGCCGTGAATCAGTCACCGATCAAGAGGATGAATTCGAAGGGAACAACGACATATGTTAGCTCAAAGGAAATAAAATTCTGAAAGGTCTGGTTTCTTTGGAGTGGTTGTTTGATAGGCATGATCGTTTTGTAAAAAAGAAAAGGTGAGATGATACTAACTCCTCCCCAGAAACCAAACCGGCTAATTTAGGTTCGGTAGAACATCCGCAGTTTGTGAACATCGAAAAATGTTGCACACCTGAAGAGAAGTGGAAGTTTGTCAAACTGCTGAAGAAATACATGGATGTATTGGCATGGTCCTACGCTGATCTAAAGTCTTTTAAGCCAAAGGACGTCCAGCATGACATCCCGTTGAAAGAGGACGTCAAACCCTTTCGCCAGAAGCAGAGGCATTATAACCCTAAGATCTCAGGTACTATCTAGGCTGAAATTCAGAAAATGCTGGATGCGAGAATCATTTTTCCTATCCATCACAGTACTTGGGTGGCAAACATTGTGCCAGTGCGCAATAAAAATGGTGAAATATGCATATGTGTAGATTTTCGAAACCTAAATCAGGCATCCTTAAAGGACAACTACCCACTTCCTATAATGGATCAAGTTCTACAAGCGGTAACTGGATCAGAAATGTTGTCCATGCTTGATGGTTTTCCAGGCTACAATCAGATTGGAGTCTCACCTGAAGACTAGTTTAAAATAGCATTCACTACTCCCTGGGGCACGTTTGCCTACAGCAGGATGCCTTTTGGCCTGACCAATGCTGGCGCCACTTTTCAGCGGGCTATGGACCTTACATTCAAAGGTATGATGGGGAAGGTCATTGTGGTTTATCTGGATGACTTAACTGTGTTCTCTAAACAACGAAATGATCATTGTGATCATTTGGAGTAAGTATTTGCCAGGTGCCGAGAACATGGGATTTCCCTGAACCCAAAAAAGTCTATTTTTGGAGTCACAGAAGGAAAGTTGCTAGGACATGTTGTTAGCAAAGAAGGAACGAAGATAGATACCGAAAGAGTTAAGGCTATTCAAAGCCTTACTTTGCCTACAAGAAAGACCGGTGTCCACTCTTTCTTCGGAAAGGTGAAACTTTCTCAGGCACTTTGTTCCCGACTTTGCTGAAAAGACTCATCATATATTAGACATGATGAAAGGGTCACCAACTTTCCGATGGAGCGAAGAAGGGAAGAGGTCGTTCAAAGAAATAAAAGCTTATGTCACTCACGCACCTGTCCTGGTATGTCCCGATTTCTCCAAAGATTTTATCATGTATAGCTATGCATTTGAGCATACTGTATCTGCCATCTTGATGCAAAAGAATTCTGAGAATGTTGAATCCCCAATTGCGTTCATGAGCTCTCCCCTCAAGCCTCACGAATTAAAAATGACCCAGTTGGAGAAACACGCCTTCGCCATTGTCAAATCAGTTAAGAACTTCAGGTATTACATTTTAAATTCTCATACAGTGGTTCTGGTCCCTGACACGGTAGTCAAGTCAATTTTAACTCAATAGGAGTTAGGAAGCTTGCGAGGAAATTGGATTGCAAAAGTCCAAGAGTATGACCTGGATATAAAACCAACCAAGTTGGTAAAAGGCAAAGGCCTATGTCAACTTATGGCCGAAAACCAAGGGTCAGAAGTTTCCAGAGAAAAGGATGATTGTACCAATGAAGCACAAAGCCAGTTGGAGAAACCCGATTCACTGCCTATGGTCCTATTTGTCACAACCAGCGATGAGTGGTATTCCGATATTGCTTTCTTCCTCACCTACGGCGAATGCCCAGCTCACCTAACTGCAAAGGAGAAGCACACTATAAAGCTCAGAGCAGCCAAATATGTCATCTGGGATGACAGTTTATACAAACACGGGATAGATGGCATCTTCCTGCGATGTATTGACAAGCCACAATAGGTAAAGTTACTTGAAAGTTTTCATAATTCGGCCTGTGGGGGCCATTTCTCCTCTTCCGTGATGGCACACAAGATCATCTGGGCCAGGTACTATTGGCCGACACTTTTCCAAGATACAGCTACCTGGGTAGCAAAGTGTGAGCCTTGCCAGCAGTTTGTCGGTAAGCCCAAGTTGGCTACTTTTCCCCTCAGGCCGGTTGTCATCGATGAACCATTCAAGTAGCGGGGAATTGATTTTATTGGTGCACTCAATCCCCAATCGAGTGCCAGACATAGTTATGTCATGACAGCAACAGATTACTTCACCAAGTGGGTGGAAGCCATACCTTTCAAACATGCCACTTCTGAGGTTGTTTGCAGTTTCATAAAAGAAAATATCATTGTCAGGTTTGGCGTTCCAAACAAGATTGTTGCTGATAACGCTTCCAACTTCTCCTCACGAGAAGTTGTTGGTTTTTGCTATGAATACGGAATAACTTTGGCTCATTCCTCGGATTATTACCCTTAGGGAAATGGTCAGGCAGAATCCAGTAACAAAAACTTGGTGACCATCATACGAAAGCTAGTGGATGAGAATCAACGAATGTGGCACAAGTCCTTATACGACGCTTTGTGGGCAGACCGCATCACTCCCAAGAGATCTCTCGGTATGTCACCTTTTCAAGTGTTATATGGCACCGATGCCGAGCTTCCCATTTCCACTGAACTCCCTGCTCTGTGCTTGGCACGGGAAATCGAAGATGAGACTTTTCAAAATTCCCTTGAAAAGAGGATCATGTATCTAGCAGAGCTCGAAGAAAAGAGAGTAAGGGTAGTCGACAAGATCACCGAACATCAGAATCAGGTCAAAAGATTGTTCGATAAAAAAGCTAAGCAGAGAAATTTCCAGGTGGGAGACCTCGTCCTTTTGTGGGACAAACGAAGAGAGCCAAAGGGCATGCATGGAAAGTTTGATTCCCTGTGGAGAGGGCCTTTCAAGATCAAGCAACTCAACGGAGAGAATAGTTTCTATCTCTCGCATCTGGATGGAACTGAGCTCTTGCTTCCCTATAGCGGGCAACATCTGAAAATCTTGAGGAAGTAGAGCTTCCTCTCTTCTTTGTACAGTTTGCTTCAGTTGTGTATTTTTTTTGTCGTGTGTTTGCTTTTGTAGGTTGTGTGTTTCCCTTTCCAGTCTCCCTTGTTTTTTACTTTGTTACCCAATGGATAGGCATGTGAGATCTGAGATTCTCTACCCCTGACGTTCGCTCAGAGATAGTCCCTAGAAAGAGCTAGCTGTTATCCCGTAAAATTGGCAAGGGAAATTTTACAGATAACCCTACCAAAATTTTGTTCCGGTCCCTCGTCAGGGACTCCTTGCGTTCGGAACATTGCAAAATCCCTTCCCGGGAAATCTAGTTTTCCAAACTTAGCCATTTTTGGTCTTTTTTGGTCGGGCGCACATAATGTCTATGCAACATCAAGTTTTGGTGCACCCCCTTTAAATCCTTTGGCGCACGGTTTGAAGTGTCAACACACCTTTTGGTGCGCCTCACTATGTTGTGCCTTTCTTGCATGCGCCAAGGCGCATGTGCCTTCATGTCAACAATACTTTTGTTGCGCCGAGTTTTGGTGCACCAAGGGCGCATATATTCTTGTGTCGACAGCACTTTCGGTGTGCCAAAGGTGCACATAACTTCGTGTTGGCAGGTGTTTTGGTGTGCCAAAGGGCGCATCCTTTCTATTGTCGACAGGTGTTTTAGCGCGCCACTTGAAAAAGTGGTTGGCGCATTTATTACCACCTCGCCTATATATAGGTGCATCTGCACTGTCATTTTCATTAGTCAGAATCACGTGATTTTCTCTTCCCTCTGTACCTGTTAGTGCACCTGCCCTGTCGTTTTCGAATCACTTCGTGGACCCGGTTTCACACTTCTCCATTATATAATCTAGGTAGGAGGTCCTCATTTCTTTGTGTGTTTTATGTTTGGTTTTTGGCTGCTTGTTGGTATGGATTGGGTTAAATAAGGCTGTGAAACCATGAACTTACCCCCCCTTGCTGTTTTTTCTATTCTTCCACATGCATTTCCCCCTCTTTCCAGATCTGCTGGTAAAGGGGACTCTGTCTTGAAAAGATTGCTTGAAACTCTCTGATTAAGCTTCTTCATCACCCAAAGACATCCTGCAAAAGAAGTTTAAATGCATGTAACCCCTCAAGAGAAAGAATCAAGGCTTGAAAATAAGACACTGTCATTTCCTCTTTTGGGGCATCTGCCACCCCTGCAACATGATAAACAGTCGCGCCAATGGCGCATATACCATGCCTGTTACATAAAGAACAGCTGCGCCCTCAAGGTGCACTTCCCTTGCTTGTTACAACCACTTTTCCTGCGCCCTCTTGGCGCACCAAACTCATATGTTACATTATTAAAACTCGCACCATTGGTGCACCCTGCATCCATGTAACACCAAATTTATATGCGCCAAGTACAAAACTGTTAAAAAGGCGCAGGTGCACCCATTGTTACAACAACATCATGTTATGCAGACCTTCCATGCACCACGCCAAGTTCCCCTGTGGCGCATGAAAAAATGATGTTACACGCATTAAACCTGCGCCCTTTGGCGCATCCTGTACCCGTGTAACATGAAAAATATCAGCGCCCTTTATAAAATGCATACATATGGCGCAGGCGCACTTCTGCTTACAACAACAAAAAATGCAACCTGCAATATCTATGCGCCATGCACCCTTTGGCATTGATTTATCCCTTGCAGCAGCCTTTTTCTGTGTGCCATATTATTTAACCCTGTAACCTGCAGTATTCATGCACCCTACGCCCTGAGGCCTTTAAATCACTAACTCTTTCTTCTGTCAACGCTTTAATGGAAGATCAAACAACTAATATGACTTTCTTGCGTTGGGTTTCACTTCTTCTTCTTGCAGATCAGCAACTGAGTTCAGAGTTACATATGTCAACATCAAGCAAGAAACTGACCAAGTCTAAGGGCAAAGCCAAACTCACGGAAGAAGAGATGAAGTACAAATATCAGAGGGTCAGGATGCCCGAGTCCCAAGCAGAATGCGACCTAGATATAAGGGATTCTGAGCTCGGACACATTGACATGGAGGATTTCTGGGCCAGAACCAGAAAGGTTACAAGAAGTCCCTGGATGGACAAACTGATGGGCAGTGCGCTGCATTTTGCTGGGGGGATCCCAGTCAGTGCAGTAAATAATGAATTTATGATGGTGGTGGCCTGCTGCTACAATAAAGACACCAGGTGTGTCGTAAATGAGAAGGGCGAGGTCATAATCAACCTCACTACCTGACACTTTGAAATAATGCTTGACATTCCTCACCACCGGCACTTTGTGGCCGTAAGCCAGGAAGATTGCATCAAGGCTTGGGATGACAATGAGGATCAGTGTATGCAGTTGATGAATGAAGTATACCTGAAGAACAAAAAGGTGGTGACCCGATGGCCATAAGTCATTCATCGCAGTGACTTTTCAGAGGAACTCAGTGATACAATCACATTCCTGAGCAGAGTATTTGGGCTTCCTGATGCCCATTACTTTCACAAGTGGATGCTGAGGTACTTAGAAACAATGAACAAAAATGTGCCCGATCAACGCTTTGAGTGGGCGGAGATCATAAGCAGCACAATATCTGAGCAACTCCAACAACTTACCACAATGGGGAGGTTCTATATGAACTCCTACGTAGTTTATGCCCGGCCTCAGAAAGAGACTATCCAGCTTTGATGCGGTGTGGGGTTTGGCCCAAGGTTAAAATATACGAATACTATCCAGAGCTGAAGCTGGAAAATAGTATTCCACAATTTACAAAGATCAACGACGCCTTCTTCTATGATGTCATCTACCTTTTGAGGCCAAACATGACTCACGGTCGTACGACCAAGAGCATTGTGACAATGATAGAAAAGTGGGGAGCCTTGTTCACGCAATTCCCTACCTTCACCTACCTAAGGGCAGCCAACTTCTTGGGAAAACCAACCAAATTGCCAAGGTATGCCGGTCCCAAGCTAATCCTGTTGGAGCTATCAAGACAGCTCATTACCTACCATGAGAAGTGCTTAAAGAGGAAGAAGGGTGGAACTCCTTTCCCCCTTACAGTGGGCAGGTATACTTGTGTTTCACATCACAAAGCCCGGGAGATGCTTGCAGAGTTGGAATTGCTGAATCTAAAGCACAACTTCCCGGCCAGGCCCACCTTCGACCCAAGGAATTGCCTCCCTAGGGAAAAGCTCGATCCGATTCATATTCCACAGATCGAGGATATCTATATCGACCTGTACCATGAGGTCAAACTCAGAAGGAAGGACCACTCCTGCTTGGCCTTGGCCGAAATCATCCAGTACGGTGTAGCCGTCATCCCAAAAGGTTATCAAACTACTGATCAAGAAATTGATCAGGTATATTTGGATACAGGTGGAGATGACTGGCCGTTTGCTGTGATTGATAGGACCAAAGCACCCCAAACGATAGAAGAAAGGGTTAAAGAAACTCTGCGAAGAACAGAGCATTGGTGCAGAATGAATGGTCTCATCTACCTCGGAGTTGATTTCACCACATCTCCGTTAGGCAATGCACCTCCTCAGGAAAAATAGCAGCCAAAGGGCAAAGAGAAAGGCAAAGAGGGTGAATCCAGCTCCACCCAAGAGGAAGCTCCTGAAAGCCCTCCTTCCGCTTCACAAGAACGGGTTGTAATCCTGAGAAAGCTTAGAAGAAGAAGCAGCGGAAGATGTTCCGATAGGCACATCCACTCAGGATGTCACCACTACTATAACTATTGAGGTCCCTTCTGTCCCTTCTCCCTCTCCTCCTTCCCCTCCTCGAGTGACCCAAGCGACCATTCCTTTGGTCGTGTCCTCTCCCCCGTCTTCTACTGTTCCCCCTTCCTCATCATCCATCTTCTCTTCTCTCGCGGAGCTATCCCCCACCATTTCTTCCCTCATCTCTGAGCTCCCTTCCATTCCTATGTCTTCCTCCCCTACAGTATCTCTTCCTCCCGCGAGCACTTCCTCGGCTTCCCTCTCAATGCTGCCTCCAAGTGTCTCCACGTTTTTCCCTTCTACTACTGCAGCTGCCCCCTTCTCTATTTCTGGTCCTTCTCCCATAAGTCCAGCCTGGATATCCCAGCACCTGAGTCAACAGAAGAGGAAAGTTCCCATCGCACCGATGGACTTCTCCGTAATCCCATCAAAAGGGGCCAAGAAGCAAAAGCCCATAACCTGCTTCTCTCAGAGTGCATCAGGGGAGAGAGTGATGGAGATTGCATACCCCAATCCTTTGAAGGATAAGAAGGATCTGTCTTCGACAGATTACACAGTGACTCAAGTCACAATGGGGACATCTTCAGAAAGCCTGCAAGGAGAGGCCCTATCTGCAGTTGACGCCCTTTGCAAAAAGCTCCAGGAAGCAAAGGAAGAGAAAAGGCTAGCTAAAGGAGCAAAATAAACATCTTCTCCGCGCCTTGCAGAAAATGGGCAGTGCGCCTCCTACAACTGCCGCCGAAACTCCTGAGCCTCTGAGTCAGGATAAAATCAATGAATATGCCAAAATCGGCGAGCAGGGCATGGCAGTTTCCACCTGGAGGAGCCAGATCCTCAAGGACAGTGAAGGAGTAATCGCTAAGTTCACCGGGTTATATCAAAATATCAATCGGACGAACAGAGAACTCCAGGCGATAGCAGGACCTATCTCCGAAGAGCTGGATCATGCCAGGATGCAACACGAGACCTTTCAGAAAATGTTTGACTGTTCAGTCGAAGATCTGGTCAAGTTCGGCGTCTTTGGTCACCCCAGAGCCCTCAACAAAATCCTTTCTACTCTGGATTATCGGGTTGATCAGCTGGAGTTCGTCCTGGAGAAGATCGACAAAGTAAAAGAGGAAGCCCTGGATGCAATGCATCAAATGGAACAGATTGTCCTAAGAATGTCTCCAGGCTTGCTCACTTCTTCTTTCACCTTAAGAAAGGTTGAAGAAACTATTCAGATCTTCAAGGAGATCATTTCACAGGGGCTGGGACCAGAGGTCACGTTCGACGCCGAATCCATCAATAACCTGTTGGCGTGTCGTGACTTCATTGGGTACCTGATAGAGGCAGAGAATGATTATTCAAAACTCCCAGAAAAGCTCACAGACGAGCGGGAGACTTGTGAAGCTATCAGCGAGCGACACAAGGATCCTTCCCAGGATCAACTTCAACCCATGATCAGCAAGTTCATGGAGTACCGTGCCCAGTTCCACATCTCGTCGCCCGAGCAGCAAAAGCAGGATACCCCCTTCCAGCCACAGGACGACGACGAATAGTTTCTTTCTTCCCAACTTTCTCCTTGTAAATATCTAAAGTGTGTTGACACAAACGATGACATCATCCATGTTGCACCATGGGATGATGTCATCCACCAAGTTGTCAAAAGTCAACACATGAATTTGTAATCTATTGTAAGATATTTTTGTAATTAGGTGGTTGGTTTCTTTTTGTCTTCTTTTCTTCTCTCCTTCTATATATACTTGAATACTTGTTGTATTCAGGTGGTGGATATCTTTTAGATGAAAAATAGAAGTGAGAAGAAAAGGCTTTGTACTTTTTGTAACAGAAGAAGATATTAATGCAAATATTAAGACTTTGTGCTGAATATGTGTGTTATGGGCATCTGATCTTTCTTATGTCAGATCTATGTGTTTATTCTGTTGAATCTATCTCTACTTTTTTGTCATTTATTCATCAGTATTGCTTTATTCGTTTATGCAAGTAGGTTTGGCTCTGTTTACTACCAATCCCAAAACATAAACCCTCTGACCTTTCTACTTTGGAATTCATTTCTTTTCTCCCTTCGGACCTGATCTTTCTTCATCCTCTCTTTCATTCATTTCTTTTCGCAGTTGGAAACACCCCTACTGGGATGAGATCCCAAACCCCTGAAGGCAGAATATTGTGAGACTTGCACAGATTCCTGCTGGTAGAATAGCAATAAACCAGTTTCACTTTGCTGACTCAAAGAGGGGCTATGCCCTGCACACTGTTGGCTCGTTTATCCATAGATCTGCCGAAGAGACAGATTTTCAAACCAACACCATGACAGTTTCTTCCTTGTGCGCATGGTTGCCATATCTTCATCCATCAGCTCCCAGCCATACAACTCCTTTTGTGTCAATGTGGCATGAAAACGGGTGTGGAAAAATTTACCTGTGTCCTTGGCATAGCCCATGACTGGTGGAACATATTCTCCACTTGTTCTTTTCAATATTGGCCCCTTAAGAGCTTGAGCTTCAAGATTTGGAGCTTGTTTTGTTTTACCTTGAGAAATTTCTTGCGCTATCTCATCTGCCTCTTTTTCTCCTTCTTCCCCACCCTTCATTTCTTCGTTGTTTTCTCCTTCCACATCCTCTAGAGGTGTAGGAGATTCGGGCATGCTCTCCTTAGAATCTTTCACCTCTTTGTTCAACTTCAACTTCCTTATCTTCTCAATTGTCTCCTTTTGCGGAGAGAGTTGAGGTGATTTGTACACTGATTGTGGAGTAGCACCTTGGGTCCTTGCTCTCCGGAATACTCTATTGAAGCGACGGTCTCCTTGTAATGCATCCTGGTCCTCATCATCTCCTTCTTGTGGCTGGGTTGGAGTAGTCACGCGCTTAACTTCTTCCCTATTTGGAGGCTTCCTCCTACCTCTATGCTCCAAACCACCACTATCTTCATGCTCTTCTTCTTCATCATCTATTTGTATTGTCTCTGTGGGCTTAGGTGCTCAAACATTTTCCATTGTATGCTTACCTTTTGGCGGCCTTGCGAGTGCAAAATCATTTTCCACATACTTATTGTTCTCTAGCTTGGGCTTGAGTTGAAGATACACAAGCACTGCTCTGGTGTCCCCAACTGCCAAGCTTATAGGCTTCATGTTTAATACATCTGAGATGAGCCTCTCAATGTAGGCATTCCGTCTTGGATAGACATGTCTTTCTCAGTGTATGGTAGTCGCAATCTACCTTTTCTGTATTGAGAGTTAGGCGGCGTGCATCGGAAAACTGATGTATTGATGCCTAGAAATATCCTGCTATGAAGGCATATTGTAATTTGCACCATGGGCTCTAAGCCCCGTCCTTCATCATAAAGTGCGTGATGCACAAATGTTGGTAGACTACAAATAGTACTGCCTTACCCACCACCGAAGGCAACTCCTTGGGTATGCGCCACTCTTCTTCAAATGTTGCATAAAGTCTATCATACCACTTCTTCACCCTCTGCTTGAGTGGTTCGCTCATTGATCCTTCACACAAGTACTTGCCAAATATTTCCGTAGGTGACTTGTTCTCCATAGGGTATTCCTAGATTTTCTCCTCTGGTCCATCGGGCACCCCGATTTCCATAAACACCAAAGACAATAGAATAACCTCGAAACTTATTTTCTCTCTTATGCGCTCTTCTTCAATGCTAGTTTCCATGATGTAACTAGAGATGTTTTACACCACTCCTTGTGACATATTCTTCACAATGTGTAGCCACATTGTGTTTATTTTTGACCATCTTTCTTGGTCATTCAACTTTGTCACTAAGTGTGCAGCTGCTTATATAATTGGGCACTTCTTTAATTTATCAATGTCCATACTGCACGGACCCTTGGTGTACCCCAACTCCTTTCTTTTCTCCAGGATTACGGCTTTATCAGTTAAATCACCATTTAGATCTACCCCTGTGCCTTTCAACCCTATTACTGTTGATATCAACGCGGCTATAATCCTTACCCCGCATCTTGCAAATTCAAAGAAATCTTCATGTACCCTACTCATCAACCAGTGATACAATGGTTCATATTTCCCAAAGTAGGGGAGCTCATACAACTGGTAAACCCCAATTTGCTTCAACAACTTCTCCCCAGCATCATCATATAGTGACATGTCTTCTGGTGTGTGCTTATTTGTCTTTGTGTTTAATAACGCATCCATATCCTTCTTATTTTCAGTTTTACGATGGTTTCACTCACTGATCTTGCTCTTCTGGATGTGGGAATCCCATTCTTGACCCATAATCACACCCTCTAGATACTACATTTATGAGAAATTACTCTCAAGAGTCATTTCAACCTCCACTTTGACCTTCTTCTTCCCTTTTACTCCTGCTGTGGGTTCTTTCTTCGGTGCCATCTATAACCTGCAATCTTCTCACTTCAAATACTCATATTTTATCTCCTGCAACGTGCAAACCCAAACCCTAGCTTGATTCAGTGTGCCCTAGTTGAAATCATGTGCCCTAGATCTTTTATAACACCTTTCTTCATTGAAACCCTTCACAACTAGGGACACAATCTTCCTCTATGCACAAATCTTCTCTTCACATCTCGATTCACACTCTTCGCACCTGAATACTCTTCTCGCAGCTTGGTCGCACTCGTCTCTTTCAAATTGTTACAATTATAACGGTAAGAATGAACTCACATCCCATCCTTTTATAGATTTTCAAAAAATTAGTGCATTTATTGCTCCTTCACTTACCAACAAGCCTCTCATTAATCGACCATTTTTCATTCATTTTGTGGTACATCTTTGCACGGAAGCTATAACCTTCTAGCGTGCCCTCCTACCTTTTGGCTACAGACTTCTCTTCAGCATGCTTCCATGCGCCTGAGTACCTCACCACTGTGCCTTCCCTTGGTAGTGATCATGTCCTTTTCTTACCTCGCATTATACTTGTTTCTTCATTCATCTCCACCTATGGTCCTCATTTCTAGAAGCAATTTTTTTTTTCAATTCTCCAACTTGAATAACACCCGTAACAATTTGTTCCTTTCATGTGTACTTATTTTCATCAGTCTTATACCTAGATATCAATAACCTACCCCACACTAAGGGTATGTGCAGTCCTCTATGCATAGAAATACTTCAAATAGTAATTATCTTTTGACGCGTAAACGTGCTTTATTACACAAACACACCAACTAAATTGACAAAACATAGCAACAAAGAAGGAAACACATTAAGGAAATGTAGAATTGAAAATCTAATCTAAATGAAAACACTGTCTTATTATAAAAACCAAGAAGTCTTATTTATAGTAGGGCTTCAGCCTACTCCCATTGAAGTAACCAGGTAACCATATGCCATCAAGTACCTCTAATTGACAAGCGTCTGATTCGAGTATGTGAGTGATAACATATGGCCTCAACCAATGTACTTTGAGGGATGGTGCAAAATTTAGAGTCATAAAGGAACACCATCTGTCCCATCTCAAGCTTTTTATCCCTGATGTGCCTGTCATGCCATGCTTTCTGCCTGAACTTCTCTTTTGTTGACTCCAACGTGTTATTGGTTGTCACCTATCCAGCTGGATTAACTTTGCAATCTGTTCTTCTAATGCTTGCTCATCAGCTAGACCTCCAGTGTGTGTAATACACAAAGATGGTAACATGAATTCCACAGGAAGAACTGCTTCTGTGCCAAACACTAATTAAAATGGTGTGGCTTTGTTCAACCTTTTATAGGTTGTTCGATATGCCCAAAGTACTGCAGATAATTTATCATCCCAATCCTTTCTTCCAACATCATATATTTTTGTCAATGTCTAGCTCAAAATTTTGTTGAAAGCCTCAGCAGTCCCATTTTCTTGAGGATGATATGGTATAGTCTTATGATGTGCAATCATGAATTCATCCAATAAAATTATGATTATCTTATTCAAAAAGTGTGTGCCCGTATCATTGGTCAAACTTAAAGGACATCCATACTGTGTAATAATATTTTCCCATAGAAACCTGGATGCTGTAGCCACTGTGCAATCCTTTGTAGGTGTTGCTTCTACCCACCTTGTCAGATAGTCTATGTAAGTGATGATATAACGTGATTTATTTTTGTGCACGACTAGTGAAATAGGACCCATAAAATCTGTAGGCCATTTCTCAAATGGTTCTGCACTAGTAACAGGTCTTAAAGACATTTCATCTTGTTGACCTGGTTTCCCAAGATGGTGACAGTGATCACAAATCTTGCAATAATCCCTACAATCTTTATACATGGTCTCCCACCATAATCCAGTGAGTAGAATCTTGCACGCAATGGCGTCACTTGCATAGTGGCCACTTACAATACCACCATGAGCTTCCTCCATAATATATGTGTGCTCATGTTCCAGTACACAACGACACAATATTTCATCCCATCCTAATTTGTACAGGTCAGCACTAATCAACATATAGGGTGCCGCACGTATAACAGGTTGTTTCTTCTTCAAGGATTTCATTCCTTCTGGTGCCATGCCTATTCGTAGAAAGACAACAATGTCCTCTAATTCTGATGGTGCACGTTGTAACCTGTATAAATGTGCATCAGGCATGATATCTTGAATGGCATGTGCTTCTTCTCTTGACTCTATTATGGATAAATGGTCTGGTCTAGAATTACTTTTCTTAGGTTTTACCACAACTGTGAAATCAAATTCTTGAAATAAAAGTACCCATTTGCATATGCGCCCTTGTAAAATGGGCTTGTTTACCAAATAATTCAATGCCATGTGATCTGTATAAAATAAAAATGGTGTAGCTAGTAGGTACTAGTAGAATTTATGTAGTGCAAAGATCATTAACAAAGCTTTGTGCTCTGTACTTGTATAATTCTGTTTTGTAGGAGTCAGCTTTCTACTAGCAAAACACACAGGATGATCTATAATACCTTATCCTAGTTCAGCCAATACCATGCCAATGGCCATGTGAGAGGCGTCCACATGTACATGAAATGGTTGGTCCCATGAAGGAAAACACATAATAGGTGCGGTAGTAAGTTTCTCTTTTAATATCTCGAATGCGTGCTGCCACGGTTCTCCCTAGTAGAACATACCTTTTCCTTTCAGTATCTCCTCCAATGGTGCGATGACTTTAGCATACCCCTTTATGAATTTTCTATAATACCTTGTGTGACCCAAGAATTTGTGTACCTCACTTTGACTGGTAGGCTCTTTCAGGCCTATAATGACTGCAACCTTAGCTGGATTGACCAACAAACCTTCCTTGTAGATTATGTGTCCTAACAGTATTCCAAATGGTGCAGAAAATTTGCACTTTTTGATGTTCAAAGAGATACTCAACTATCTACATCTTTCAAGCACTAAGCATAGATTTTCACAATGATCTTTGACTAATCCATACACTGACCAATCATCCAAATAGACCTGCAAGAAGTTGTGAATAAAGTCTTTGAACGTTTGAACAACTATGAGCAAAAATACAATAGGTGTATTTTTCAGACCAAAAGGCATCATAGTATAGGTGAAGCTGCCCCATTTAGTAGTAAAAGTAGTATTTTCCTAATCTTCCTGAAAAATCTTAACCTGATGATACCCAAATAACCTATCTGTAAACGAATAGATTTCACGCCGTGCAATGCCTTCTATTATTTCCTCAGTGAATGGCGTAGGAAAGGGATTAGTCACACATGCAACATTCAACTCCCTGTAGTCCACACAGATCTTAATCCGACCATCCTTCTTGATACTGATCACCATTGTACTAACCCATTTTGACTCATCGAGGGGCTTGATGATTCCAAACTTCAAAATTTTGTCAATCTCTTCTTTAACCTTTTCACGTAAGTTAGGGTTCATCCTATAGGGTCTCTTTCAAACTGGGCGTGCACCCTCTTTAATCTTCATCTTCATATCCCCTAATGATTCATGCACGCCTTTAAGTTCATGGTATCCTTGAGGGAATAAGTCTTGATAATCCTGTAGTAGCTCTATGATTTTTTCCACTTCAGAGTTTGATCAATAGTCTCCAATTATGGACTCCTTAGGCTTAATATCTAATCCAATATTCACTTTCTTTGTCTTCATAGGTTCATGATAGGTGTGCGTGATATTATTTGCACTGTCCAACACCTCACACCTACCTGTTGAATGGTTTATATCCAGATCTTCTACTTCTTCATCATCGACTTAGTAGACTATTTTCCTTTTTCTTTCTCAAGGAAAGCGCGCTGAAGTAGTGTGGCGTTGGCCTTTGTGTCTTCAAAAAAATGTGCTCATGAGTTTCCTTCATCTAATAACTCCTAAAGGAGTTCTTATGCCTTAGCACTATCTCCCATAGTTAAGCGCTTTATGAAATTTAATGCTTCTTCCACCAAAGGCTTGGTAGAGAAGAAGTCAAATGTCAGGGTCATTCCTGCAATTAAATTTGGCCAATTTCCAGTTTCTCTATGGAGATATGCATATACATACCAAGAATGCATGCAACCTTGTAAAGTGGAATAAAACTTGTGCACCAAGAGCAAAGGTGGTAAAGCTTCCTGTTCCTCTGTCCAAAGTCTCTCACACTGCTGAACATGGTGCTGAAATAGTTGATTACCATGATAAGTGCAAATTTGAGTAGGTGAATTAATCCTAAAGAACCTAGTGGCAAGAGCAATCCTAATTTCATTCCATCCTACCAGATTATCCTTTTGGGCCACCCACTAGCGCGCTACTATCCCACGTAGTGTATATGCTAGCATATTTCTTCTTTCCAACGGGTATATCCACTGTTCTTCCATGACATGCAAGAATATCATAGGATCTCCTTCTCTAGTGTAACAAGGTACCAAGTTGTTACCTATCCTCCTGATATAACGCATTTTACTATCTTTAGAAAATATATACTTTACTTTGCACCCCACCATCTCATAAGTTCTATGAGTCCAGTTATCACAAGCAACAATTGTAATATCACTGATAGACTGTGCATCCTCCCATTGAATTATTCCTTCTTTAGATGGCTCAAGCATCTTTGGATCCCGGATGACACGTATATAAATCCTATTTAGGCCTTCTTCACTCAAGGGCTCAACATAGGGCGCATATTTTCCATCTGTTAAGGGGATAATAACTCTTTCCTCCTTGTTTTCAAAATTGATATAACCCTTGTTGAATCGAAGGTCAAAATTATTTGCATAGCACCAAGGACACCCCAATAGAGCTGGGAAACTATATGACTCTACCAGTGCTAAAAACTCAAAATATCCAGTGAACTTGTCTCCTTGTATGGTAATGGACGCATCTTTCAAAAATTCGATGGGAGTGCCCTTAGTCTGATTAGCCATGAACAATACATTAGAGGATGGCTGCAATGGAGGTCTCCCCATTTGTACCCATGCATCTAAGGTAACAACATTGACTTCCACACTTGTATCAATCAATATATTACTCAATAGCCACCCATCCACAACAACATTCATAGTGATTTCCTTGTCATAATCTAGGCTATGAGGGGGAAGATTCACATGCAGGATCTGCCATCTAGTATCTAAACTTACACGTAGAGTATTTCCTTTTAACCAATTCCCTAACAATGGAATGATATTATCCTATCAAAACAACGTGCACACTTATTTCAAGTCATCCATATCAGTTTGGACCGTCTCTAATGCTTTCTTTTGCTCCATCTTCTGTGATTGCTCTTTTAAATACTGTATCTCACCTTGAAGATTCCTGAGTACCTCCATGGTTTCCTTATAAAACTCCTTCTGATAAGTAGGATATGGGTACCATGCATGTAGAACCTCCTCCTTAGTGATGGTAGGATTCTGATGTAATGCTTCTCTGGCGTGCATTGCTTTAGTGCAGGTCATGATCTTTACCTGCACTGCCTCAGATTCTTCTCCCAACTTGGGCATCCACTAATTTTCCATAGCGCATTGTATACTAACCATCCCTATACCTTTGTTTTCTTGTTTATGCTGCTTGCTAAGATGCTCATACAAGTCCAGGCATTCCTCATACCTATGATTATTTCCATAGAAATAACATGTAATATTATGAGGACATTCACACCTGTAGTGGTCAAGAGATCCACATGTATAACATGTTCTATGAGGGAACTCACTTCTTCCACCACTACGAACTCATCCTTCAAATCCACCATGGTATCCTCGACATTTTCCATGACTGCCTTTGAAACGCCCTTCATTCCGATCATAGCACGCCTGTTTGTGATCCCGATCCTGATGCTCGTTCATGACTTTAGAGTTATCTAAAACTCCTGTCTATTGTACACCAATATCTATAACATCTTGGATATGAAAAATCAGCCAACAATCTTCCTTGTCATGAGTCGTGGACCTGCAGATTTTACATTAACATGAGATGTTCTTCCTTATCATGCATTGTAGTAATGGGCAGCGGCTATCATCATGGTTTAAATGGCATATCTCATAGTCTAACAACAGTGAGCACACTGATCTTTGGGGATAACTATCATTTGTGTGACCTTCCACTTCACAATCTTTGCACCAAATCCCTATGTGCGTCCCATGTGTTGAATTTGCTGATAGTATCTCCAACTGATTTGCCATAGCTACGATCTGTGTTTCTAAAAACAGGCTCACCCCAATGTCTATACTTCCAATTGCCTCAGCACATAAAGCTGATTCAAGTGCTTCGCATGGATCAATGTATGTTTTATGTGATAGTGTCCTCCTAAAAGGTGTAATCAGGCCCCCAATGAACCATTGTGCATGCTGGATTGCGTGAATATCATAAGAAAGCTTAGATAACAATGTTTTAAAATAGGCATCATACTCTCTAACATTCTCAGTAGTTCCTTGCTTAATATCTTTGAGCGGACTAATATTCTTCTGCTTGAACTTAGGGATGTGAAACTCTTTAAGGAACACATCTTTTAAAGCTGGATAGTCTATGCAAGTCTAATAAGGGTCAAACTTTCTGTACCAACTGTGTGCACGCCCTTGTAATGTAGTAGCAAAGTTTTTTCCCTTACGCTTAGAAGCCATGATTCCTTTTGTGTGCCACAATATTTCACACATATGTACGTGCTCAACAACATATTCTATGCCCCTAAACTCTGGAAGACAAAGAAACATCTCCATGTAAATATTTTGGGGTTGGTACAGACCTTGCCCACCTGATCTAGAACCTCATGTGTTTTCTCTACCTCTAGAACCACAAGATCCACCAGAGCTAGAGCCACCTGTACCTCCTGATCTAGAACCTGTAGCTGGGGTCAGACCAGAAGATGTACTTCCCTATGTCCCAACCGTAGTACTGAACTACACCCCAACAGTCTGCGAAGTATTACTACTCCCACAAGATAGTCCAAAAATCTGTGCACCTAAATTTTGTGTAGATGATACACTTGAAAAGGTACTCCCAGATAACAACGAAGCTATTTGCGCTGCCATCACTGTGCCTATTATAAGGCTTGCTCTTGATCTCACACTGCTTGAATTAGCTTTCTGACTATTTTTTGTACTAGATCATGGAAAACTAAGCGTAAGGGCAAGGTTTCTAGGTGGATTCAAATGCACACCCACAACCCAGGATGTTTCTACTAGCGCGCTTCTACGTGAGGTCGAGAAGGGTTCCCTGTCATGCTTTCCCAAATGGGGGAGTTCTTGATGTTTGGGTTCTACATCTTCTGTGTGAACTCCAACTCCTTCCCAAACTATCTTTGTCCACAACACCATTTTCTCTACAACCTCCCTCTCACGTGCCTCATTATACTTAAGCCACCTTTTCTATCTCTGCCTCTCTACCACTAGGTTTTCCATCTTTCACCAAAACTACTCCTGCCCCTGTGTGTGGTGGAGTTTAGTTAGCCATCGGGTTGCTCTCCAAATTCAAAGTTACCATTAGGATATTGATCGCTAGTGGAATGCCTTGTAGGTAAGTTCCCCTTGGATATCATAAAAATTGGAATTTAGCTACCTTTGGGCATGAATAAGTGGAAATTGAGTACTCTAATATATAATTGTTGAAAACACCACAAAAGCACGTATTCACCACGTGATTCCAAATAAGATTAGCATCATAAAGGGCCTGAAATTATTCCTACATCTAGACAAGTGTGTGATACCTCTAATTCTGTTTAGATGCATAAGCAATCAGTCACTCATACAATTCTACTGGAAAGATAATGAAGAAGCTCTCATATAAACTGTCAAATAGATTTTGTTCTACCTATACGCATGTGTTAAACTCAGATCTGATGCTGAACCTCCATACATATTCTTCTTCTAAGTTGTGTATCCACTCCTCAATACTTGCTAGGGTCAAACAATATGTATTCATTGTGAACCATCCTAAAAAAAACTAAAAAAAGAGGTCCCGACAACAGAACAAATGATGTAGCCTAGAATTCACCAATAAAATCTCAGGCGTGATGGCACATCACTCAGCCTAGACTGAGCGCTCACCCGAAGTGCGCAAAGGTACCAGGCCCCTCTTTAGGGTTTATATTGTAGGATGTTAACATGATGAAGACTTAAAGCATTCAAATCGATGACTAATATATCATTCTACAATACATATTCAGATCTAGATCTATAGAATAATAGACTTAAGAGATAACCATGATGAAATCAAGCATGCACGAACCAATTATACTCAGGATTTGACACTCTGATTCAGCCAACAGATTCCATTGCATTAAACATGATAAATACATAGAAGCTTATTACAATAGATAATACCATAGTCTATGTGTGCATCAGATTTGACAACGTAACCTCACAATAACTTAGTTCTCACATGCCACCCTATGCCACACAATTATTTTCATATTTATAAGGGTGGGGTCTTTCCCTTCAGTGCTTATCTAATCCCAAAATAGGTCGCATTCTATTATTAGCCACGCGCCGTTATAATAATAGTCACACATGTAAGTGCACTAACAATAGACTTATTTTAGTTAACTGTTAGTAGTAAATCTTTTCTCAGCTTGTATCCATGTAAATCACTTCGTAGCCGATCCTCCAAAAATAGCCAATGCGTGTCGTGTAAGTTTTTAACTGGATTGTGTGCTCCACATGCTATCTCCAAAAATAGCTCCTCATTGTGAAAACGGATAAGTCCCAAATCTGTCTACGTCCTTAACACGTGATTCCTTTCCAATCCTCCCATGCTTTTAAATGTGCTCTACTCTTCCACGCGAATCTTATGTATGTTTTTTTTAAAGTTCCATACTTTAACTGATCAAAATTGTTCTCTATAACTTTCTTCTAACAATGGAGAAGTAGTTAGAAGCAGTTAGGAGTTTGAAAATTTTCAAATTTTTTAGATGGAGTTGTGTGCATTTTTTTCCCTGACATCCCTCACCTCAAAGGGATGTGAGGAACATCAATTTCCATGATGAGCAAGATGACAAAACATGGTGGTGATCCGAAAATAGGGAGTGAGTGCTCCAAAATCATCTTTAAAACACCGAGGGGTTGGAAGCAGGTCACATGGGTGACAAAAATCCTCTCCTAGAGGGTTGGGAACATTTTTCAATGTTTTATGTCCCTAACCTATGAGGAACATGAGGGACATAAAATTCAATGGTGGTCTTGGAGCTGAAATGTGGCAGAGATCTGACGATAGGGGATTTGAGCTCCAAATTGCACCTAGGGGCTGAACTAGCAATCCTAATGATTGTATCCTGAGGTCACATTGGGGATGGGAGCATTTTTCCAAGGTTGATGTGTCTAACCCTCAAGGACTTCGGGGACATAAAATCCTGCTAGGTTCCTAGAGATGACATGTGTCCTCCCAAAATTTGGCTAAGTCCTGAACTTGCTCCAAGAGGAAAACTTGCGACGATGATAACATGTGCTCTCTATGGATTTTTTTGGAAAAAAATAATATGCACCTGACTGGAAATGGAATTTTTAATCCAATTGTGGGAGTCTCGTGTCTTGATTCTTCCATTTGATCCCTGAAAAAGTGGATTTTTGAATTGGTACTCCACCTATACCTGAGAAAAACTACCTGTAAACTTGATGTGCCAAAGTTTTGTGAAAAATATTATTTCAAAATCATGTAGTTCTTAGAATTATCTTTCCAGAGATGTTTTTTTAATCCTAAATTCATCTGGAGCTCCCAGAATCACCCTCTGAATCTCAACAACTCTTTTGGCCTGTGCACTACCTAGGCTTGTAAATATCCAATTTTGGTAAAACTGCCCCAATTGCTCCAAATCTTCCCCGGACCTTCCAAAATCACCTTTATGATGTTCCTAGTCCTTTTAATTGCTTCCACATCTATTTTGTATTTTCTGATCCGCTCCATGGGGTTGCTCCAATCCTAGGAAGGCCAGTGATAGCCCTTCCCATGACTACCTGAAATTTGCATTTTCTATGAACTCCTAAAATCACCTAGGGAACTGATTTGACTTTCCTAAATCACCTAGGGGGATGAGATAAAATTTTCTAGGGGGTCACTGGACTAACTAGATGGACTTGGTGTGCACGGGAATGACAGAACATGAAAATTTTGGTACAAGGGTATAATTGTCATGCTTGGAAATTGTCAATTTCCCTGTTGCACATTTACATGAAAACAACTGGCTCTAACTTGGGGGCATGATGTGGAATGAGCGCAACGAAGACATGACATGAAGAATCCAAAATCTCAACTTTTCAAGACAAAGACTAGTGCCTTTTCCATTGGGCACTAGAGAATCATGGAGAGAGAGAGAGAGAGAGAGAGAGAGAGAGAGAGAGAGAGAGAGAGAGAGAGAGAGAGAGAGATGTACCACAGAAAGGAAATTATATATTAGCGGGGACTACAAAGGTGGGGAAAAAATATACACATGCCCAAAAATGGGTTGAGAAAAGTAAATACCATCATGAAATAGTGGATTGAAGTATGATCATTGAAGCACAAAAACTATTATTTGATCAAAACATGCTTTGGTGATGGCTTTACATGGCTTAAGAAGAAAAAATTTGACCATAATTCCATCCTTGTACTCATACTGTATTGAGAATGTTTCTTCATCCATTGAAAATTTGGTTAACCTCTTGAAACTTTTGCATTTTGAAGACTCCTCTTGATGTCCCACAAACATGAGATACCATCCCTCCATGTCTTCGAGATTGGGAAAATTGTTTCTATCATGAAAAAAATCATCTTCTTTGATTTAAAATTCAAATTGTCTCTTATATCAGAAAAACACTTAGAAGGAGTGAGGACAAACTGATTTTCTTCCCATTCAAGAATTTCCTCGAACATCCCGCTTTGTTTCTTTGAGCAAGTGTTTTCAGATAGGTTTCTTTGAGCAAGTGTTTTGTTGAGATATTGTTGCAGCATGGGAGCATGTTCAAGGTGAATCTGAGATTGGAGGATGGTGAGTGCAGTCTGATTTTGGATCATTTGGAAATAATATGCATACTCCCGCTTTGTTTTCTAGAGAATTGGTTGCTAATATGCATTTGTTTGGAGTGAATCTTGATATCATTTTCAAAATTACATCTTTTAGTTTGGCCATGTAAGCATTCTTTATCCTTCATTGGATTTTTCCATATGAACTCTTATTTTTCATTGATGGACCATTCCAAGAGGGTGGGAGCTAGTTGGTTTTGAATATAATCCAAACATTGCTGCATATTTTTGCCATGTTCTACACAACTTTCTTTAACGCAAATCGGCTCAATATTTTTCCTATTATCTTCTTCCGTGGCGGAGGTATTGTCTTCAAAACTGGAGATGTCCAAAGGAGATTCATGAACCTTTATTCTTTTGCACTCATGAACTTCTTCACATGATGTGGAGGAAAAATACATGCTTTCATGTCCATTCTCATAAACCAAAGTATTAGGGAAGTCATCAAGATCATCCAACTGCTCCATCTCAACATCAAAATTTGGTCCACAAAAATAGGAAGCACAAATAGTTCTTCTGAAATTTCCATAAGCTCATTTTTATCTTCATTGGAAGAATATTCTTGTTGTGACTCTAGGATATGGTTAAAAATATGATCCATATGGGCCCATGATTCATTTGAAACATCCTCGTTCACCTCTTCCATGCTTTTCATTGCCAAAGATTCACTTTCTTGCAAACACGAACATACTTGATTCATAACACCTACTGACAAGGAGAAGAGGTCCAAGCTTCATGGGAAGGACACTCCTTCAAGCTCAAAATCCATATCATCTTCTTCTTGGTAAGAAGCAGAGAACCGAGTTGGGGAAACAATATGAGAAGAATTTTCAATTACATCTTGACCATCCATTATTGAATCTTCTTGCTTATGTGAAAGATGAAAGGCTATGTTTTCACCGTGATGATGATTCTGCTCCCCGAGTGAGTATAGGTTGTGTTTAAATTGTTCGTTCTCCTTGGAAATGAAAAGAGAGTGGGATTCTTCCATTTGATCATCCATGATTGCATCGGGAAGAGAGTTTGATTCTTTGACTTCTTCCATTTCTTCATGCAACATTTCTACATCACTTGAAGAATCAAAATAAGAGGGAATATTATCTATGACCATCTTGAATTCATCATCTTCAGACCATGATGCCGGGTGACTTTCATGCACTTTTCACATCTCTCCATTTCATCATTAATTGAAAGATCAAAACTTGAAAAGAGATCATGCATGCTTTCTTTGAATTGGTTGTCTTATTCATCAATGGTGGAGTCTTTGGAGAGCATTGGATCATCCATTATGCAGAAAGGATCTTACTTTATTGAATATATTATTCCCCCCATGGGTTGTGACTCGAGCCAAATGGAATTGCTGAATGGTGATTCTATCTTCGTCTCTTCTACTTCTTCCTCCATAGTGTTGCTTTGGCTTTCATCAAAAGGTTCAATGATGAGTTCTTCTTCAGAAGCATCCAAGAATATTCTGGGAATGAAAGCCTCATAGTATGGGCAGCAATCCGGGTCTTCTTCCATAGGGCGTGTCTCTTCTTCTTCCTCCATTTGATGCAGAGCTTAAAAATGTTCATATCTTCTCTGTAGAGCTAAAGCATACCTCCAAATTTCATCAAAGACTTCGGGGTCAGAATTTCCTTTTATTATGTTCTCAAGTCTTTCCACATATTCTCTTTTCAACATGTTCATTTATTCTTCACTATATGTGAGGAACTCATCTATTGAGCGGTGGAATAAGGACAATGTTCTCAATTTTGTAGTGAGCTATGCGAGATTGCAAAAATCTTCTTTAGTGGATCTTACACCATCCTGTCTTTTGTCATCTTCTTGAATGCTGATTCTATCTTCATCGGAAGGCTCAAGGATAGGATTTTCTTTAGCAACATTCAAGAACCTTTCAGGTATGAAAACCCTATGATGCGAATGGTCTTCAAGATCTTCCTCTATAGGACAAATCTCTTCTTCTTCTTCCTCGCTATGGGCTGCTTCAAGTTACTCGTTCATCTCTTGCAAGAATTTGGCATATTTTCGAACCTCACACCTTAGCTTATGTCTCCTTTGAATCCATTCTTCTTCATTGGTGACATGTTCTTTCTTCTTTCCTTTGTCAATACTAGTCTGGAACCATGGCTAATCAACGATCCTCTTTTCTGAGAAGAATTCTTCTTCTTCTTCTTCACTGTCACTCATTGGTACTTCACTCCAATATGGAAATTTCTTCATGATGTGGGAAAAAAACATGACAGGGGTTTGATCCTTGAAGGATTCTCCTTTAAAAAATGATTTTCCTTTGAAATATGATTTTTTTTGAATTTTTGGACCTTGTGGTCGTATTTTGGGTACAGATGCTATCAAGTCTGCCCCACGGTGGGTGCTAAAAACTGTTGGAGAGAAAATTTGTCGGGTGGAAAAACTTTTGGATGTCTTGCCAACGCTATGGGAATCTAAGTCCCTCTACTCAACCGGTGCAACTGCCGTACGTGCATGCACGAGTAAAGGTGGATTTTCCTCATGGCCTTGTGGTTGGGATTCCAACAGGGGCACTCTAATGACCCTGTGACAAAGCTAGTAATCTCTTGCTAGGGAAGACTTTATCTGAAGAGTGGGAAAGGGGAGTGAGAAAAGAGGTAGGAGAATTAATGCTGCAGGTAGAAAAGCAGATTCCTGCACCCACTAGTTAGAAGTTTCATCACATGCACTAAAGTTAGGAAGAAATAATAATGAAAACAAAAACAAGACCAAATAGAATTTAATGAACACAAAGTATCAGTAAACCCCATAGTCAATAAAGGCTTGAAACTCCTTCTTGTATTGATGCTCAAGTAAAAATTGTACATTGTATGAGAATGGAAGACATTGAGAATAAGGGAAAATCAACTAACTCTTTTCATTCACAAGTGAGAAAAATATCTCTCATGAATTTACAAGAATACAACTAACAAGAAGAATTTTAGAGTTAGAACCCCCATGGAATGAAGAGCTCATTACAATTTATAGAAATCTGAATTGTCCTTTCACCTCCCTCAAATGACCTTTTGTTTCCATATTCCAAGATTGAGATGAACACATTTAATGCCCACGATGACCCTCCTTGAAACTTGGCTGATGAACCCTTTGACTCGTTGCAATCATTCTAACTAATTCACTTTGGATCACTCAGTTCCTTAAATGATGAAGATGAAATCACATGATGTGCCTTGCAATACCTTGCTTTGCTTATGTAAACCATTGTACACAAGATGATGCTTCCAAGACCTTCGTGAAGTTCCCATTCCTCCTTTTCAACTCATGAAACCATCTCATTATCCAAAAGGGATTCTAGAAAGCAGTAAGGTGAGTGAAAACAAAGTCATCTGCAATTTTATGGACTATGAATCTCCAAACTCTTGCACATGCTGAAGAATATGATCCCATGCTCTACTATTGTGGGACAAATCACTTGTCTTTAAATACATAGTGTCATCTTTTGAACTCATTCGGTGACCATATTCCAACCTCACTCATGGAGATCCACTCTAAACATATTTCTCTGTCCTAGCACATCCCTTCAATGTTGTTAGTACTGTTTGGCTATATGTGGACCTGACTCTTGATGGGAAGCAGTCATATGAATGATCTCATGGTATCGATTACGATTTTACCACCTTTTCTGATTGTCCTGAGTGATCAAACTTGAAACATTCAATGGGTGCTTACCATTTAAAAAATGTGAAGCATCCTCAAAACATATCGCTTACTTTGCATAGTAAATGATAAATAAATTCTACACTGTTTGTGATGAGAACAACTATCTCTTGGACTTCGACTCTTCGCGATGAAGGCTTGCACCGAATTCTACCCTATCCATGATATCACTTACCATGAAAGCTCGTTTATGAAAAATGACAACTTACTATGTCCTGGTAAGTATGAAAAATTAGTTGCCTCAAACCTACTACTGAAGAATACTGATTGCAACTCAGATTTCGCTGTCTCCTTGAAACTAGAAACTTCCTCATGCAAAACCTAGTCTGAGATCAATTTAGATATTTTTGGATACCCTTCCCTCTAAATTTTAGATGATTTTGCTAGCCATTATTTTTAGTGAGTGTAAAAATTTGGTCAAAGAGGAAAAAATCATGATAAAAAACATAGCCCTCCATATCCTTACAATACAGGTGCTTCTAAGGTGCAAAAACTAGCCTCTTGCGAAAGTAGATTTAATTGACGATCATTTCCTCCAATTTTCATGCCAATCCTCCATCTAACTGGAACCATGCTAGAAGTAGGAGAGTGAAGCTTGCTAATTTGGTCCACTATTGTGTCACTGGTGGCCATTAATGGAGCTTGAATTTTTTAGGTTTATGTTTTTTTTTCCCAATATCGCCCATGATGAAATAAACTCCATTGCGATAAGTTTTTACTTCTTGTCTCACTGGTGAAATTTTGGGAGAATCCGGTTGCCAGTTTTAAAATTTCGGGAAATTGAACCTTGTTCTTTGTGGAGCCGGAAGCTTGAAATTTCTTTACCGCGAGCATTCCATTACTGCAACTAGAGGTTTGAATATGAGTCTGATCTTAATATCTATTTTCTATGAGAGAACAAATCCATTGCAACATATGGTTTTTCTATCCGTGGAGTCCGTTTGTCCAAGATTTCTTAGCAAATTTCAATTTCATGGCAATGGGGATTGTCCACTGATCTGATGGGAAATCCGACAAACGTGAGCCGTTTGCATAAAATCTTCTTATTTTGTTGGAGAAAATGTCTTTCAAGGAACCTATGTGTGACCATGGGCTAGATTTATTTCATTGCTGTGATGAGGCTAGTCTTGAGATTTATCAAGGGAAGTCTGAATGATAAGTCATGGCACCTAAATTTATGACTTGTATAATATACGGTCGAAGCCAGTATGGAGAGATTTTTTTACTGGATGACTTCATGGTTATCTGGCAAAAAATCTTCATTTTCTCCTCGTTCTTCATTTCTTCAACATTTTTTATCAAGATCTTCCCCTGAAGACCTATGAAGTCACGTTGTTTGAGATTTTAGTGTTGTATTCTCGTTGTGATTCATTCTGGATATCAAATGCATCATGTGGTAGACTGGGCGTGAGCAAGAAATGATGGACAAGTTATAGAGCAATGACTAGTGTGTGACTGTAAGAAGAACATTCTTGACGAGAATAACCTCATCAGTGCAAGATTTAAGGTCTATTGAGAGAAAAATTACAGCAAGGGTGGGATTTGGACTCTGAAAGGAAGGATGGCATTTGGTGTTGCATACTAAGGAAAAAGTCCGTCACCACACCTAGGTGTGTGAAAGGTGAAATCTGATATACCCATAATGAAAATGAGCATTTGGTGATGCCACGTGGTGGAAATCTGACGGTTGAGTCGATGAAGTTTTCATCAGAACACCTGTTAAGCTATTTTGTTATAGGATTTCTCTTGAACCATTTACTTGTGGTTGTAGGTATCTAGGAGTTCTCCTTAGGGTCTGGGAACATGCTTGAACCATGTTTCCGTTATTTGTGATCATATTGTGATGTACATTGAAAAACAGACAAATTCCGTGGTGCTGGATAGGTGATCAATGATTTTATCGGAGATTAGTAAAGATGAGGGGGCTTTAAGCCTTCCACCCATTTACCTAGGGGCTGTTCAGGTGATCATGGATGATAGAATTATGTGGGTTTAGAGGGATTCAATGAGGTCTAGGCATGAGACTCCTAACCTTAATGTCCCTGACCATTGAGTGATTTCAGGGACACAAGGTCCTGAGCAGGTTGGAGAGCATGACTGAGAACATGTGTGAAGATTTGACTAATGTTATTGAAACTTGAGGACAACTTCTTGACAATGGTTACACCAATCTTGAGTTAAGCGTTGGCCACTAGTAGCCCATGTGTAGAATGCATTTAGTAATGATGATAAATCATGGAACATGTCCACTGCCTATGTCTTCATGGATTTATTGGATCATGAAAGGCGAGCCTTCAGGAGTCTTTATGCATCCAAAGGAGGAGGCCTGAAAAATCTTATTTTTTATCTGGATACTCCACCTAGGATGACATGAGAAAAACTACTTGAAAACCCATTTCTCAAAAGTGATATTATGAAAAACCTTTCTAGTTAGATCCCCCTTGTAGTCATCTATTAGATAAATAATTCCATGTTTCCAAAGATGTTACCATATGTCAGATGAAATTTCTATCTAGAGCTCCTAGAATCACCTTCTGAATCTCAGCTAAGATCTTTTTTGGCATGTGCAATGCCTAGTACTGTCAACCCTAATTTTGGTGAAAATTCTAAACCTAACTTCAATCCATTCAGTCCTTCCAGATTCTTTACCATGAATAACACTTCCACGATATTCAAACATAAAGCATTTCACTCACCTTTTTGTAAACTACACATGAAGACAATAGTTAATTTTGGGAAACCATTGAAGGGTTTGAAAACTCCAGTCTCAAGAAGGCTAATAATAGCCCTATGGTGGACAATTTCCCCATGGAATAGATTGCAACTGGATTTCAATTTGTTGAGAACCCACTGATTATGCTACCTAGCGGGAATGATCCTGGCCTAATCCAAAATCACCTAGGGGGATGAGACAACATCAATAAATGAGGTTTTTGTAGTGAATTGGTGGACTTGTTGTGCCTTGGAACTGGTTATGGATGTAATATAAAACCCTAATGTGAAAAGAGGGTATAGAAAGGTCTTAGCTCAGAATTTGTCAATATCCATGTAGGGTTATGTCGCAATGACAGACCAACTAAACAAGAGGAGGAAATTGTCACACATGAGCTTGAGAAAGTGCATATCTGGGGTGTTTGGATAGACTGTGGTTCCTAAAGAAGGATGGGGGTGCCTTGGTCTATGAAAATCCCAACAGTGCCAGTGCTTGCGGGCTACGTCAGCTGGGCATAGTCCCTTAAGATTCTTGAGAGCAATAGAGGCTATAAGTTCTCCAGTGGCTTCTCAGTCTTTGTGGCACCTTGAAAGGTATCGTCTAATCCTACATGTCTGCATTGGAAACCTGTTAGCGATAAAATTTGTCATGTGGACAAACATGTGGATTTCTTGCCAACACTCTGGGAATCTAAGTCCCTCTACTTAACCGATGCAGCTTCCGTGTATGCATACACATGAAAAGGTGGATTTCTGTGGTGGCCTTTCAATCGAGGATCCAACAGGGGCAATCCAATGACCCTACAGTAAAGTTTGCAATCTCTTACTATGGAAGACTTTGTGTGAAGAGTGGGAAAGGGGAGTGAGAAAAGAGGTAGGAGAACTAATGTTGCAAGTAGAAAATCAGATTCATGCACACACACTAGTTAGAAACTTCAACACATGCATTTATGGGAAGAAACAACTCTGCGAATATCAACAAGACGAGATACGATTATTGAACCCAAAGTTTCTAAGAATACCCCTCAGTCAAAGAAGGCTACAAAATCCTTCTTCTTGTATTGATTGCTTAAATCATAAGTTGTACATTAGTGTGGGAATGGAAGGAAATTTGAGAGTGGAGAAAAGTAGAAGAAAATGGCCATCTCCTTTGCTTTGTCTAAGTACAATGCACTCTTGAGTTTACAAGATCAATTGCCAAACCTTTGAAATGGGAACGACTTTACAATTCATAGAATAGAATTGAATTTTCACCTCCCTCACATGACTCTTGGTTCATATTCTACTCATGACCTTTCATTTTCCATGAATTAAGTATTTCTCTTATAATTTTGAGAAAATAATTTTTACAAATTTGAAATAGGCCAATTAAGTGAATAAGACAAAATAAAATGATGACACATAATGAAGAATTAGAATGGAGAGAGAAAGAAGAGAGGGAAAGAGAGGAAGAAGAGATGTCTCTCGATGAAGTCCGTTGATCCTCGTTGATGGAAAGCTCCAAATGCAATGAAACTCTGAATCTTCAAATTCCTTGTACACTCGATGATGTGTGAATACCGTGTGTAAATACATTATCACATGACTCATTTGGTGAACATGGGCACCACTCATTGAGATCCATTCTGATCAAATCTCATCCTGACTCCCCTCAATGTTGTTGCACTGCTCGGCTGATTCAGATAGAATCCTAATGAATAATTTTGTGAACGATTCCCAGTGGATTCGATTGTGAATTCCACCTCCCGCATACCAATTGAAGCATGAAATGAGCGTCGAAAGAAACTATTGACATCCTCACTGTCACATACTCAGCATAGTATGATGATAGAGATGACACTTTTTCTTACTCAGAAGCGAATGCTTGTGCCAGATTCTACCCTGTACATTTATGCTTCATGATTTATTTTCGAAAAAGTAACTTACTATTTTTAGTAAGTGTGAAAAAGCAAGTCCTTGATCTTCAACTGGATGTTGCGGATTAGTTTTCCTCTTTCTCCTTGTGTTCCACGTTCCTTCTAGATAAAATTTCTATTTTTAGCAGGTGCTCGAGGCCCCACTTACTATTTTTAGTAAGTGCCAAAAAATGTCCGTTTTGGTGAATTCTCAGCTATAGTTCACCTCCAATGTCTTCATCTCCTTTGCAGGTTCTTTTGTCAATGACTTTCCAAAAATAACAGTTCCTATGTAGTAGCCCTGATATTTTTAGAAAGTTAGCCTCTAGGAGTCAGATTGATGTGGAACAAATTTTTTTTATATGGGTTTTTACCTAATATCACCCCTTTTGAAATTTCAGGCCCACCTGCTTAATAGTCCAGGAGATTTTAAAGTTTTAATTTTCAGATCTGACAGTGCTTGTAGGTATGACAACCTTTAATGGACATCAAAATTGCAAGTCTATTTTTCTCCTCCATTTGCAAATAAAATTATATTTTTGATGTGGGTTTTTTCTTCTGGTGCTTCATGTGCGATCTTACTTCAATCTGGCAACCGATTTGACGAGAAATCCCACTTCTTTCTTCGTTGAGCTGGAAGTGGGATTTCTTCGCTGCAGATGCTCTAGTGCATGAGAGGAGAGTTTGAAGGTGTATTATTGATGGCCTTGGGTAGAGGAGTGAACAAAAATATAAATTTTTGTTTCATGCATCCGTTTGGGAGAATTCTTTGACTATTCATTTCATGGCTATTGAGTTTTCTCTGTGCTTCTCCTTCTTTGTTTTGTGCTTCTCCTTCTGTGTTTGCTCCAATTCTCCTTCTGGGACCTACCTGTTTTTGTGGAGTGAATGTAATGATCTCTATGGTAGGTTTGGTTTGAATTTTGAAATGGTGGAGTGATGGAGGAGAGTTGCAAAGGAAGGATGAAGTTTGTTTGTGCACTGGAGTGGAAGTAGCTGGAAGCACTAAGCGACAGTTAGAATTTTTTAATTTTGAACGCATGAAGGGAGAAGATTGGGCACAATTTTTCATGTTTGATGACCCTGACCTCAGGGACATGAGGGACATCAAATTCCCATGGTGGTCAATAGGACGACACATTGCGGTGATCTGACGATAGGGAATGAAGGTGAGAAAAGATGTTTTAAAGCACTGGGAGCTGAAAGTCAGTCACGTGGGTTTCGAAATGACTCCCCATAGGGGCTAGGTGATTTTTTTCATGTTTTATGTCCCCCACCTCAAGGACATAAGGGACATCAGTTTGCATGGTGGTCCTGGAGCTGACACGTGGCACTAGATCCAACAGCAGGGAATGGATGCTCCAAACATGCACCTAGGAGCTGAAAATCGGTCACGTGGGTGTCAAAATGACTCCCCATAGGGATTGGGTACATTTTTCCATGTTTATGTCCCCACCTTAGGGACATAAGGGACATCAGTTTCCATGGTGGTCTTGGAGCTGAGACGTGGCACCAGATCCAACGACAGGGAATGAATGCTCCAAAAATGCACCTGGGGGCTGAACTATAAAGTCTGGAGGTCATATGAGGGTCCACGAGGTCACATGGGGGCTTGATGAATTTTTAAAGGTTTGGTGTACCTGACCTTAGGGACTTTGGGGACATTAAATCCCACCAAGCTCTTAGTGCTGACACGTGTCCTCCCAAAAAATGACCAAGTCCTGGATTGCCTTTGAGAGGGAAACTTAGAAAGAAGATAACTTGATAACAGGGAAATGAAAAATATGATCCTAACTAGAAATGAAATTTTTAATCCAATGGTGGGTGTCTCATTTCTTTATTCATCCATCTGATCCATGAAAAAGTGGATTTGTGTTTTGAGACTCCACTTGTACCTAATAAAAATTACCTGCCAATCCTATGCGGCAAGGTGTTGTGAAATATATGATTTCAACATCATGTAGATATTGTAATTAGATTTCCATCAATGTTTTTTTTTTACTTCTAACTCCATCTGGATCTCCCAGAATCTTATTTTGAAACCCAACAACTATTTTAGGCCTATGAACTGCCTAGGCTTGTGCACCATGTTTTCACTCAGACTGCCCCCAAGTCTTTCAAAACTTACCTAAACCTTACAAAATAATTTCCATGATGTTATAAGGTCTTCAATTCACCTCCATGTTGAATTTAGCCTTCCATTCTACTCCATGGGGGGTTGATCCAGTCCTGGGAAGGCCAGTGATAGCCCTTCCTGCAACTATAAGAAGATAACATCTTTTCAAAACTCCCTAAAATCACCTAGGGGGAATGAATATACTTTCCTAAATCACCTATGGGACCAATTTGACATCAAATAGTGGGTGACTAGACTGAATAATTTGGCTTGGGGTGCTTGGGAATGATAAAACATGAAAATTTCGACACATGGGTATATTTGTCGTGCTTGGAAACTTCTAATTTCCCTATTGCATGTTTGCACGAAAACACACCCTATACAAAAGCCTAGGTAAGTTTTCTCCATCTCAATTTGGTATTCTCGATGTCCTATTGTTTGTAACAACGTCGAATATTGTAGTGTGAGTCAATATAAGGATGTCCAATGCAATATGTTGCAAACAAAGGCTCCTGTCACTGAACCAACTGCACCAACACATTGGAGTGGCCTGGTAAATATTAGGAAAGGCTTAATTTTGGTGCCAAAAAATGCTAGTGCTTCTAGGCTTAATCGACCGGGTGGAGTCCCTTAAGATCCTTGAGAGCAAAAAAGGCTATAAGCTCGTAGGGTGATTTATCGGTCTTCGTGACACCTTGAAAGGTATCATATGATCATACACCTCTATGTTGGGACTCTATACGAAATCTGGTCTCGGTTGTCTCCATCTCTATTTGGTCCTCTTGCTGTCCTATTGTGTAACCATGCCCAATACTGTAGTATGAGTTAGTGTAAGGTTTTCTAATGCAATATTTTGTAAATGAATGCTCTTGGCACCAAACTGAATTCACCAACACATCAAGGTGGCCTACTAAACATTGGGAAATGATTCATTTTGGTGCCCAACAATGCCTGTGCTTCTAAGCTATGTCATCCAGGCGTAGTCCCTTAATATCCTTGAGAGCAAAAAAAGCTATAAGTTCACCTGGTGATTTCTTGGTCTTCATAGTACCTTGAAAGGTATCGTATAATCCTACACCTCCATGTCGGGACCCTCTACAAAATTATGTCTCTATTTTCTCCATTTCAATTTTTTCCTCTCACTGTCCTATTGTTTGTAATTGTGCCGAATATTGCAGTGTGAGTCAGTGTAAGGTTGTCGAAAGCAATATTTTGTAAACGAATGCTCTTGACACCAAACCAACTACACCAACACATCTTGGTATCTTGGTAAACACTAGGAGAGGCTTCGTTTTGGTTCCCAACAATGTTGGTGCTTCACAGATACGTCGGCAGGGCATATCCCCTTAAGAGACATGCGAGCAAAAAAGGATATAAGTTCGTTGGGTGATTTTTTGGTCTTCATGGCACCTTGAAAGGTCTTGTCTGATCTTACACCTATGTGTTGGGACCATCTAAGAAATTTTGTCTCATTTTTCTCCATCTTAATTCGGTCCTCTTGCTATCCTATTGTTTGCAACCATGTTGAATATTGTAGTGTGAGTTAGTGTAAGGTTTTCCAACACAATATTTTACAAATGCATGGTCATGACACCAAACTGACTATGCCCACGTGTTGGGGTGGCCTGGTAAATGTTGGGCAAGGCTTCGTTTCAGTGCCCAAATTTTTTCAATGCAAAATAAGTACTAGGAAACATGTTAAGAAGAGATTATTCGTACAATATAGGTTGTGAAATGAGAATTTGAAGAAGAGATTTTCATACAATATAGGTGGTGAAATGAGAACTTATGCTTGTTAGTTTCTAATATTTATTTTTCTTTAGCTTTTCTTAGCTTCGAGAATAATAATAAATTCTCTACTAACAGTGTCAACCATGTGAAGGTGGATATTTTTTGGCACCACTAACCTTTATAATCATGTTAGTAAATAATTAAATAGAATTTTAAAACTTACAAAATTTGAACAAAATCATTAAAGTAAATATTCAAACTAAATTCATGTTGATGTATATCTAATCTTAAGTGAGCATACTTTTGGAAACTCAATCTAATGAACTGCAAGGATCAAATCTACTCTTGATAGTAATAAGAGTTACTTCATGATCTGATTCAGGAACCTTCCACATATTCTTGTTTGATTGTCTACCTCGATATTTTATCAACTGAATTTTTTTCGCAAGAACCAAATGTGAATAGTGAAGTATTTTTCTATGTATTTCATAGTCTTCAAACAACCAAGTACTTAATTTTTTGATAGGATATTGTCGAAGCCAAGTTCTAGTGACTACCATTGACCCAATGACATACTCAAGGTTTTGACCATTAATGACTGTGGAAGTCAATTTTTGTTTTCCCTCTACACAACAAGACAAGTAGTTTATTCCCTCTTCATTAAATTCTGTCGCAATAAATGTAAAAACATGCTATGAATCATAAAGTAAAATTCAATTCAAATTTAAAATGGATTAAGATATTATCATTTCATAATTTATAAATTTATAACATAACATGTATGTACCTTGTTGCACTAAATCAGAGACTTGGTCAAAGTTAGGTGATGTTTTCATATGATCTAAAGACACTACAAGTTGTATTGCTCATGGAACTTGATATGTGTCGAGTGGAATTATAGGTCTACAAGTCCATTCATCCATCCACTGCTGTGAGTCACATTAATTCCACACAAAAATAATTCATGATATAAAAAAACATGTCATGCACCTAGTATAAATAGTGCAAGAACTTGCATTTGAACTACAAAATGAGTACATATCACTTGATCTTGTAACTGTCATCATAGATTGTTAAATGTTGTTCCTCTATCAACCAGAAATATCTACGAAATGTTGAAATCTCTTGAGATTCATGACCCATGTTATTGTTATACCAATAAAAAAATTATTTCTACACCTATAAATTTAGCACCATGTTTGAACTTTAATTCTTCTTTTGTAAGGGCTCTTTTCACACATACTCCTGCACCACCATTCTCTCCTTTTCCATGTCCTTCCTCAGTAAAACTATAGATATGTTGTACACTTGTTATGTGCATCCTACTTAGATAATAAAACATCTGTGCATTATTGAATTGTGATGTGCAATTTTTTGACCAAATGTAATGTTGATTGAAAACAGTGTTCCTCTCAGTCAAGTTCACATAAAACAACTGGAAATACCCTTTCACATATTCTGTATAATGTGTTTGATCATCACTGATGTAGAAATTATAATCTCCTAATATTTTTTGTTCTTTCTCAGTGCTTTCCAGAGAGTGCATTAATGTTATATGCACGAAAATAACTTGCACTAAGTTATAGTATTTTGATTGAGCCTCCATTTGTGGCTGCAATGAGTAATTCTCTATGAAGTCAATGACTGAAACACTAGTATCAAGTGGGAATGTGCCCTTGATTAACTTGAATTGTTCATCCGACCATCAAGCTCTATGTGTGTGCCTTTGCAACCCATAAAACAATTTCTCTATGAATTTGACCATATATTATGATACTAATAATTCTGTAACAAGCTCACACCTCTTATATTCTTTTCCATCTTTTAATTGATATGCTACATATTTATATTTTCTGAAACCAACTAATTATTTTTCTATATTGGCAAGCCACCACATAGATTGTACGTTCCATCCAAACATGTTTTGTTATAAAAAAATTTCCAATTGACTTTTCACAAAATATTGTAGGAATAAATTCCCTTGCATATTTTGGTGGGACATTTAATCCACACTCCTACAACATGATGTTAATATGCAAAATACAATGTACTTGACAAAAATCATCCTAATGCATTGAAAATTTATAATGATGCCTATAATAACAAGTGGTATGTGAGTGATTAATTTTCACATAAAAGAGTTTGTTCATTTGAAAAATATTTGGCTAATGTTAATTTCTATATTTTCATTCTTAAAATTAAAAAACAATTGTGTTTGAGTCATATCCAAGAAATGTTTTTCCGGTGCTTCACGATTATGAGAACTTATTCCTTTTTTTATTGTATCTCTTCTATTCGGTGACACCCTTGTGTTATCATTCCAAAAATATATAAGTAATTCTTATAGAATATTAGATGCATCATTGTCTTTCCGTAGGAATCTACTAGAAAATTACCAATAGTCAGTATTATTAGTTGACTCAAGAATTTTATGTCTCCCAATTTCTTTTACTAGTGTTTTTCTATTTAGTTTCAAAGCTCTACTTATTTTTCTAATCAAGTGTTTATTACATATTTTATCACTTATTGTACAATTAGTAAGTGCACACCGTGTAACATTACTATATTTGGAGCATTTGTTGACACCTATGGTATGGTATGCTTTATGTATATTTTCAATAATTTCCACACTTCGATCATCAACATTAGATGTTATTAACCATAGGGTCTTCATTGTAGGTCTCATCTTAATTAATTTTATCAACGCAACAAATAATTGACACCATTGTGTATCATTTAATTTCTCAAAGTAATTATCCTAAATTCCCATAGATTTTCTTCTCACATTTCTTTCAGACATTTTGTTAGGCATTGGTTTTATAATGTTTTCATCAATTTCAATTAAGTGAATGAGTTTTCTATGCAAAATAGAAGAAGGTGTTCTTAGAGGTAAAAATTCATTAGCAATATTACTTTCTTCATTCAATGTTTCCATGCAAATTTCAAGATTAACATTTGGAATCTCATGTAAAGGTTCAATATTATCATTCATACCAAATTATTTATCCATAACAACATTATCATTCAATTCATGATCAATACTCATTGCAAAATAGTTATTCTCCTCAATTTCATTATGTATTTCATCATCATTTTCTAAAACATCAGGTACATTTGACATAGTATATGTACCTTGCCCTTAATGAAGTTTTCACATCCGCTTCAATTTCTTTATTATAATCTCTTCTACTTTCTCTAGTTTCTTGTTCTTGACCTTCCTCGTTTCCTTATGTTAGATTTTATCCCCCCTTGATTAGAAAAATATAAATAGTGGGGTAGGGGACAACCTCAACTACTCAAACTTTGTGCAGGAATGTACATGAATGTGCAAAGGAGACAACGAGGACAAAAATCCCGTGAAAGAGGTGGAAAAGGATGTTGGAGGGAAGGGGATGTATAAAAAAAGGAAACAAACTTGCATTATAACACACTTGCATTTCCTTTCTCCATTTTCTAAGGCCCAAAGATCTTGCCTTAGATCTGGTTTGAATCCCCAAACCCAAGGCAAAAACCTACTAAAACACAAAAAAACACAAAAAACTGTGTTTTCAACAGAAAATGCTAAAATCCATCTTCCTCAACAATAAATATCTTAAAAATGATCAACACATTTATTAAAAACTTGAATACGAGGTCAAATAAACTTTATTCTTTCTAGAAATATATGATTTTTCAATTTTTTTGACTAGTATTTAAGGTTTCCATACTTATTGTTTTCTAACTATGTCTTTTTATAGCTATTTTTTTTAAATTTATACATGTCTATCATTATCTAGTATCTTTTGATTCACTCGTCCAAATTGAATAAAAATTATACAGTCACAAACTAGGACTAATTCTACACATATTAAAAAAAATCTAATTTTCGATATTTTTTTAGGTAGTTGGGGGGGGGGGGGTGGGCACATTCGGCTATTCCTTATTTTTCAAAATTTAAAATATTCGAACTTGAAAAATTATAAAAAATTAAATACTCACTAAAAAAATCTAAAAAAATTCTATCACAAACTAGACGCTTTTATCTATCTTTCTACCAAAGGTTTTCAAAAATACTAAATAGTTCTAAATAAATGGGGGGAGGGGCACGACTGACTGTCTACTATGTTTTTTAACAAAATCATGAGCACATATTGGTATTTTATATCCTTAACCCACTTGCACTTATCTATTTAAAAAAATAGTAGCTTATAAACTAGACTAAAAATTCTACCATTCATGTTCTTATAACATCTTCCAATTTTGAGTGTAACTATTTCAAATAACTCGTAGAAGTTTTTTATTTTTTTAGAAAAAAGTGTCCACTTAAGACCCCCTTATTGGCCCTCCATTTCCATGCACTTACCTCCTAAGTGATTTACTATTATATTTTAAAAGTCCCATTTTAAAAATAATAAAAATACTTAATTTCATTCTTAGGGAATGTGAAAGGTCACAAATGGTGGTGAGATGAAAATTCACATGGGGGTTGGGTTGGGGGGGCGAGGGGGGAGAGGAAGAGATAATTTGCACCTAATAAATTGGGATGGATTCTCCATTCCAAGGGGTTGGAAATTGTTGATTGTTGTTAGTAATTTGGAATTTTGTCACTACTACTACAAGCAATAAAGCTACATTTCTTCTATCCCCTTGCCCATGTTCTTCTACTATCTCTCTACTCTCCAACTTTGTAAGTATTGTAATCTTGTACAACCAAGAAGGAACTTTTTTTTTAATTAATAGATCTATTGAACTTTTTGTATTTTATTGATTAGTCTTACTCTTGCTTACATAGTTGATTTCTTCTATTGAATGTGAACCCACTTTGGTTACTGTTGGTGAAAATATGCTAGTGCTTACTCACAACATTAACCCTTTCTCCTTATTTCTCATACTCCCCTCTACCTCTCTCCATACTAATTCCTCCCTTGTAAACTATTAAAAAACTTTTCCATAGGTTTAGTGGACTATTCCTATGTGATCCTCATCCTAACAACCATCTCACAGTATTAGTTAGTTTGCATTCAATAATGAGATCCTCCCCAGACCCAAGAAGGAGGGTCTTAGCCCCTTGACCATTGGTGAAAACTAATAATTTTTAGTGCAAACAATTGTTTCACCCACACGAAGAAAAAACAACTGGGAGGAGGAAGAGAAATGGTTGAAAAGATGAACAATTTCAAGAGCTAGGTAAAAGGGGCATTTCCTTATAAAAAGGTCAATTTTGGATAATGTTCCACCAAAAATGGTTTCATATGAAGAATATGATAACCCAATGATTGGCATTTGGCTTCAGTAGGGGACTGCTATATACTATAATCAATCCTTTACTAATGAGAGCCATGGAATTCCATTGACAATTTAACATAAAGAGAGTTATCCAATGGAAGTGGACACTATATGAATTGATATAAATGTCTAGGTGTGACGAAGGTTATGACTCATTGGTTTGCTCAGTGTTAATATTTCCACGAGGATGTAGAATTGGTGGTAATCGTAAGGAATTTAGGAGGAATAATTTAAATTAGCAAAACATATGCCCACTTAAGGGTCGTATGAAACCCAAATATATGGTATAAAAAATGCCAATGAAGCCAATTATAAGTGCATGGATCCAAGATATCCGTAACTAAGATAATGCTTTTGTTTGTAAAGAAATGATTTTTCTAATCATGTTGAACAATAAGAGGATGATTTTTAACAAGAATGACCCAATTTCACCACTGGCCAGATTTGGGGATGCTTAGTCTATGTAAAAGAGAATGATGGTGACACTATAAAAGGGGAGCCATTTATTTTAATTCTACCCAATTACCCTTGAGGGGAATAGCACTTGAAATATTAGAAAGCTAAGCATTAAGAATTTTACCACTCCAAGGGGTGGAGGCCCATGTGTTTTTTATGAGTTGTCAGTCTAACACATTCTTGGACAAGTATCTTCATGGTTCGATATTGTGAGTAATTTTTGCAAACCACTTGGGAACAAGACATTCCCCTTGTTGTATGGGGTCACTAATTCCTACTTTTTTACTTTCTTTTTTGGGAACCCTTCATTTTTTACTTGCTTTTTTGCTTTAAAGGAAGTTGCAAACCACCTGAATATTTTTTGGCAACCTGATTTAGATGGGAACCTAATAGATGAGTAATAAGCATGGCTAGCCAAATAAATTTGATTGATAACAATCAACTTTCTTGATAGGGAGAGAAATTACAAGTTTTCCATTTTTTGTTGAATTATATTGAGCCCACAGTCCCATATCATGGGTTGAGAGGTGGATACCAAAGGGGAAAATGTGGTAACAAACAATTGTCTTATGGGGATGATGTGCCAAGAGGAGTTTATCCATGTAGGTTTAGCAACAAATTTGATGAGTTTATTCAATTTTTTTGACACACAACTTGAGCCTGATCACTGCATAATAAACATTGAGAATTATTTGAGAATTAATATTCTCTTGTTCAATATTCTATAAAAATACCATGGAATCTTCTGAAAAATGAGAGTTGAGAGTATAAACACATTGTGGAAGGGAAAATCATTTTAGGTCTTCTTGATAGTGAGCTAAGTGAAGCATGTAAAAATGAGCATTAGTTTCTATAACATATACAAATGGGGATAACAAACGTCCTTGAAAAATAGTGTTGTAGGTTGAAGGATGTTGTGAGGTGACAACTAACCATGACCTGAGCTTATGCCTCCATGAAAAACATTTGAATTCACTTCCTTATTGACAAGTTTTTTGGTATGTGAGTACAAAATGGAATTTTTGGAAACATTGAGGGAACAATGTCCCTCATTTATTATAAAGGGGGCTCCCTTTATTGAAAACCACACACACACACACACACACACACACACACACACACACACACACACACACACACACACACACACACACACAAAGTATTTACTCTAAACTATCATGTGATCATGCGGTGGTGGGCGGTAGTCATGAAGGGGATTAAAGTGAGTGGTAGGAGAAAAAAAATAAGAAAAATGAGAGGAAGAATGGGAGGAATGTATATGTGAATAAACAAATGATATTTTACCCTAATGTGCAAGAATCTAAACTACAAAATTTTGGTAACCAAACATTGAAATTTTGAAACACACAGAAGGATGTTTAAGAAAGATGTATATTCAACATAATAACTAATACAATCACCAAAGAAACTTCAACACAAAGAATGAAACATTTTCTTCTATTTCTGGGTGTAGATTGAATATAAAGCTTTATACAACTATCCTTCTCTTAACAAAGTTTTGGAGCAACATTAAAAAATCCTATTACATAGATGTAACTCATATTTATAATGTGAAAAATAGCCAATGTTTTAGTTGACATTTCATGTTCCTCTCCTAATAAATAATTACAAGATAAAATGAAATAGGAGAGACCTTTCATATTCCCTAAAAAAAAGAAACTTTGCTTAAGTTACATTCTATTTTAAAAAAAATATGAAAATTATAAACTCAAGGAGCACTTGCTACTCCTTTATCCTTTGCATTAACTTTTCTAGCCTAGTAGCCGTAATTTTTTTTAGAGTTGCAGTGATTTCCTTTTCGTTGGCAATGGATGTTTCTTGGTAATTAACAATCCACCTATCCAAAGTAGTATTTATATCCATTGGTATATGTTAAAAACCAAATATATCAGTATATAGCTCTTTTATGTTCACATGCAACTCACTAAGTTTATTCATAGCCGCCATGTAGAAGGTTTCATCTTGGAGGAGGTCCAAATTGATCAACTTGGTAAATTTCTACCGTATTTCTTTAGTGGAATAAATGCCACTTTCTGGCTTGAAAAAGTGGCACAAGAACATATTCATACTTTGGTCCATCACTCAAGGTATTCTCTTATCTTCTTCTAGGAGTTATAAGAACTCCTTCACCTCCTTCAAAACTATGATTTTCCACAAGATTATTTCCTTTCATTCAAATGAGCGACTATCCTTTTTTTTGGAAAACATCCTTCTGTAACCATGAGGCCCCCATCCATGAGGCTAAGCTCTTTGAGTGTCATGAATCAATGCTCGGTACTAGAATGCTTCTTTATAAATGTTGGCTATGGTTTTTTGTAAGAGAACTTTGGTAACTTCCACTGCATCATGAATGGTCTCAGATTATTTTATGAACCTTATGCCTCCTTTCAGAAAATGTTTTACCCAAGATTGAGGTACCTTCCAAAAGCATTTCAATTGATTTTTTCTCTTAATAGAAGTTTGATCAATTCTTTTTATAGGAGTAGGTGGAACTGGAAGAGCCCAAAGAGGATAAAATGGATCATGGAGGTAGTTCACTATAGATATCAACTACATGTTCTTAAATTTGAGCTACTCTATGGTTTTATCGATCTCTGTAATTCTCCTTACAACACGAGCAGTTGCTTGTTATATCTCATGCATATTACTCTTCGTAGTATCCTCTCTAGTTGAAATCCTATGGTATTCAATGTATGCTATCTATTCTAAAAGCATGCAACCTAATATAAGAACCAAATACAACTTACATGGAAAATTTTAAGGAACCTACCTAAAAAAACTTATTGAAATTGTGGCAAACGTCCTTGTAATTAGTTTTGTAGTTTTGGTGAATCTAGTAATGTCGGGTTTTATTTTAGTGGGAAAATAGTAAAAATATAAAAAATAATTGCAAATTGAATGAAAAACCTTGTAAAACTAGTTTGGCGAATACCCTCTATTGAATTTTCTCTCCAGTGAAAGTTATAAATTTTGATTATCTTTTTTTCACTGACACTCGTGACTCACTTGATGTTCTAACACTAAGAAGACTAATGAACTTATCCAAATATCAACAAGAAAAAATAGTAATTTCAGTTTTTTTTACAAATCGATAATGTTTCTATTAATAATAAAATGTTAGGATAGTCACAAAACTAAATAGTAATAATAAGAAAGGCCCCAATAGATACCAATCTATTAACCGAGTTAATATTCAATGTTTCACATGTTAGTGTTTTGTTTTTGGCATAATAGAAGAGGGATCTATTGGGGCACTCACCCTTAAAAACTTTACACACACACACACACACACACACACACACACACACACACACACACACACACACACACACACACACACACACACACACACACACACACACACACACACACACACACACACACACACGTATACATACATACATCAAAGTAAAAAATTTAAGGCATATAATTGAACTACCTGAAGTTACAAAAGATATCATGTAGGAGGAAACAACAATCTTGACATAAAAACTTACAAATCGACAAAAATAGATATAGACTATGCAGATATACAACACTATTCTTGCTCACAGTTCCATACAAGCCAAAGAAATTGAAACTGGTGCAAAGCCATAGAGTAGTCTCTCCTTCCTCTTATTAAATTACTTGTAATCATCCATGGCCCGAAATACATAAAACATTTGACTGATGCAGGACACATACATCACCTTTTAAATCAAACTCCTTCGAGACAGAGGAGGGCCAATTAAAACCTTCAAAATCTTAGCCTTACCTTCAGGCATATCCAACCATTCTTGCATCATTTTTCCACCACAGGGTAAGGGTTGTCTTCCCCTCTCCCCATCAATCATGACTCATAGTTCCCCTTGAGCGTAATGACACACTCACAGTTCTCTGTTTGAATACCTTGCAC
Organism: Taxus chinensis; assembly: GCA_019776745.2. NCBI lineage: Eukaryota > Viridiplantae > Streptophyta > Pinopsida > Cupressales > Taxaceae > Taxus > Taxus chinensis. The sequence goes on from CM034154.1 coordinate 712,470,962, forward strand.
ACCTTTCGTTCCAATCTTCCTACTTTCTTCAACAACTCATAAATTGTTTTTGTCAGAGAATCTACATTATAACTTGCACCTCATACCCCCATAACCTTTAGGTGGAAGTTGTTCCAAACAGTATTTAGGAAAAGGCCGTCCTTAGAAGTAAAATATCCTTCAGGAAAAATCTTCTAAATGAGGAATTGATACATTTGAAAGGAGTGATACTAGTTAGCCTAGCAAGAAAATTAAAAAGACACTTTCAACATAAGAAAAATACTCCATTGAATCCATGGGATTAGGAAAGGTTAAGACATGATTGAGAAAGTCTAATTAAACATCACTGGAAGTGGCATAACATATTTTTCACAATAAAATCCTTGGAATATCAGCCATAGTGGGTCACTGGGTAAACTTAAGCAACACATGATGAGAAGAGAGAGAGAGAGAGAGAGAGAGAGAGAGAGAGAGAGAGAGAGAGAGAGAGAGAGAGAGAGATCTCAAATTGACACACTTATAAAAATTGTGAATTATACCATTTCTAACTTGTCCTTATATACAATTCACCACAACTATAAGTTCAAAAAACATGCATTTAATTTAAATTTTTGCGAACTTGTTGGCGAGAAATTTTGTCGATAGGAAAAATTAGTGGATTTTTCACCAAAGCTTTGGAAATAGGTCCCTCTTCTTTAATGGGGAAAATATATTATTGTATATGAAATGAAAAAGTAAATATGTTATTGGTCTAGAGGATGGGGATCTAACAGGCACACTCTACTACACCTGCGATAAATTCTTGCAATCTTATGCAAGGGAGGAATTTGCCAGGAAGGTGGGGAAGCGGGGGTGAGAAATTAGGAGATGGATAAATATTTCAAGTAAGAGAAATCAAATTATTGCAAAGATTAATCAAAGCATATTAACACACACAATTTTAGAAGAATAAAAAAAATGCTAATAATATCAAGAAAATATAAAACCATGAACACAAAGTTTCACTTATTTACTCATCCAAAAAAGTAGAAAAGCATTTCTTTATTGACATTCTCACAAATTTGTACAATGCAAGGGAAAGAGGAAAACGTATAGAGAAATAGAAGAACTTGTCATCTTTTGATTATTCTAAGTAGTTATCTACTCTTGAACATACAAAATTAACAACCCCTTGGAATGAGGGAGTCATTAAAAAATATAGACTTCAAGAAGACTCGTCACCTACCCCCACATGAATTTTCATTTACCCTCTACAACATGCAACTTTTCGCATTCCTAGGAATGAAATTAAGTCCCATTTTTTTATTAATTGAGAATGAATTATTACAATTTCAACTATAGTCACATTTAAATGTATAGGACAAAAAAAAGAAAAAATGAAAAGTGCAACCCCCCAATGAAGAAATAGAACATGAAGGAATAGGGGAAGGGGGAGAGAAGAGAGAGATAAATACTTTGACAAAGACACTACCTTTGTCGATTCTACTTCATTGTCTGATGGATCATTACCAAGTTCAACTAGAAAAATATTCACTCCTTTGAACTCTCTATTATACTGGACCGACATAAAACTTTATTGTCCTAAGGGATACAAACACAAATCAAGGACTCAAGCCAACCATTTGAGATGGCATCAATGTTTTACTTTTAATGAACAATTACTGATGGTTCTTTGTAATTCTTAATGTTGTAGCTCTTATCTCGGTGAGAGACTCCAGTGTGTCCTTGTTGAAGAGAAAGGATTCCATGGATTATTTATTGGTGTAATCCTCAAATGGATTTAAAAGATCATCTGCTGAGGTGTTATCATCAATGGTGGGCACTCTGAGCTTCTGTATTTTGATTTTGACATAACCATACATCTTGGAGGCACGATACTCATTTGAGTCCAACTCATCCAAAGAACAGTTCAACATCACATACCGAGAGACAAGATTTATTGCCCATACCTATGACAAATTCTTAGATTGAGAATCAAATACCTTCCTCTCCACCAACACATGATAATGAGCTCTCCCCATCTCCATCACCAGTGGGTACACTTGATCCTAGTGTTCCTTTTCTTTCTCAATTTCATTCCTCGTCATTTAGACTTTGGTGTCTGTCGCACACATGTACATGTACAATGAGATAAACTTTGGGAGCAACACTTTCCCTTTTTCCACAATCTTGTTCACCCATTTTTTATTTCCTTTCCCGTGTATGGTGAATCCCTGTGGTTTCTAAATGGAATCTGGGTCAAAGATAATGATGGGAGTAACTTATTCGATTGGGAGAGATGAAGAAACATTCAAATCCATAAAATTTTGTACCTATGAGGTGATTGTTCACACATTATCCTCCAACTAGTAAATTATCTACTTTTACTCCTGATTCCTCACAAGAAGGTGAGTGGAGAACTCCTTGAACAAATGTGCATCTCCCTTGTGAGTGGATGGGCCTAGGGGAATGGTGCTCATCTCTTAGTCATCTAGAGTCATTTATTCAATGAGCTTGATTACATTTGGCCTAACTACTTCCACATATTGGTTTCATGAAGTACCTTTAAAGAAGCATGAAGTTGATTGAATGATATTTCTCTTCCTTCCCTTGACTATTGAGGTTATATATGAGAAGTCAGGGATTGTCACCTATTGAACTATGTGGTTTTATTTTGTGATAATTTCTTAGACCCGTGGAAATATCTCATTTGTCTTAGGTTCGAAAACTGACATGACTATTGTCTCTTTCTTGGAATGAGAAGGAAAATATTATGCAAGAGGGGTCAGTGAGATAGTGAAGGGCCAAAATCTTGGTGACTGTTGAGGGGCTGAATGGTGGTTTGTATCACTTTCCACTAGCTCCAACTCTACAACATGATCATCTATTGTTCTTACCTTTTTGTGTGACCTTTTGTAGTAGGGGACTTCTGGTTCCACTGCCTTATGCTTCAAACATTCTTTAGAGTGATCCGAGATGGAAGCTTTCTCTGTGACCCTTGAAAAGCAGTGATGGGATGCTTTCCTTTGGAGAGTGGAAATTTCCATATGCAATGAGGGAAAGTCTCTTCTTTTTGAACCAATCTCTTGATCTTTTGATGATGGTCTCGGTCCACTCACTTATATATCCTAATTTATGGATGATCCATGTCACCTGTGGAAGAGGTGATGCCTTTAATACTTAATATTATTATTCATACATCTTCGTGCCTTCATCTTGGCTACCTTCCTCATACCAAGAACACCTAAATATTTTCATTTTCCCAATGGTCATTCTTATATAATGCCATCCTATGACTTTGAAATAATCTGTAAAATTCACCCAATAGTCTTCAATATGTGGAACATGATGCAACTTGGGGAGGTGAAATGTGTCTAAGTCACTCGGGATATCGAAGTCCACTCTTGGGGTGTATGAATATAGACTGAGAGGGGAAAAGGTAACTTCCACGTTGGTAGCATCCCTGACACTCTTGCAAGAGGATATTTTGAGGGATATGGGGAAAGAAATTTCATTCTTCTTCTAGTTTCTAAGCTTACCATGAATATGAGCAAACTGCCTACACACCTCAAACAACATGATCTTGTCGCTGAGATATTGTGGAATATTTCATGGAGCAAGCTCAAAACTAGACACTCTGATGTAGGAGAAGCTTTCAAATTGTATGAAGTAATACCCATACCTTTTGATTAGAGAAGCCTCTTCAGGAGATAACCTTGAATGACGGTTTCCTTCCAATAATTTGATGAAAAACATTGTGAACACATCGTTCACTCTTGTGAAATGTTGGTCACTTTCCTTTAAGCCCAGTGTAGGTAATTTTCAAATGCAGGAGCCTTTTGAGAAATATTTTGGGTGAGTGTAAACCATCTAAATTCCCTCAAGCTTGCAAGAGCATAGAAAAAGTATGAAGTCATTGAAAACTTCTTGGAAATTGGCACATGGAGCAGTTGATGATGTAAGTTATCACTGATTATGCTCCCCAAATCTACCCTTTGTTTTCCCTCGATGATGGTGAGTATGAACAAGGCTATCCAATCATGGAAATATTTCATTGTTTCTTCTCCCATTAAACAACTTAGGAGGATGATCACATCTGAGAAGCCTTCGTGAAATTTAACTCTAAGAGAGGGACTTTGGCATATGAGGAAGGCTTTGTCTACCCTAATTCAACCATGAACCTAGTGTGAGGCCCTAGAGGTAGGAATTTGGTCTTGGACCATTCACCTGATGTAAAATACTTTATGCAATGACTACCATATTATCTCTAGGTTAGAATTTGCACTATAGTGAGATTTTTCCTTTGGAGCAAGCCCCGCCAGAATTGAGTTATTATCGATTGTTATGGTTTGGGTGTCTTTCTCATAATGATAGGAGCATGCAAACACCAACTCTGGAAATTTGATTAGATATTGGATGACCACCTACTATGTATAACCAATTTTATTATGAAGACCTTATCTTCCACCGGTTCCGTAGGTCCACCTAACATCATGTATTTGAGTTCTTCTAGATCCATGTGAGTACCATCGCTATCACCCGCACTTGAGTATTTAGATGATAGAATCTGAAATGGGATTGAGACCCAAAAAATTGAAGTTCATGTTTGATGATGAACAACTTTTTGTACTTGAAATGATGAATTATGCTATTTTTTAGAAAGTTTCCCTTTTTTTCCTCTTTTCCACTTTAAACCACCTTGCTTTGTTGTCTTAGTTGTTTTCTAAGAACACTACTCTGATGGAAATTTGATTCCCTTTATGAAAGGTTTCTATTTATAGTAAATGATTTTACCCAGAGAATTAATATTTTTGGAAAGTTACCTTCCACATCTTGGATTACGTGATGAAACCAACTTCACTAGGATAGAGTTTCTTCTCTAGATCTTACATACAAAATTTTAGCCCAATTCTGATCACTGAGAATGGTGAAAAATACAAAAAAATGAAAACTAGGGGAAAAAGCTGGGGTTTTGTTTCAAATGTAAAAATATGGGGCATGCATGTGTTTACAATGTACATGTATATTTAAGGTTCTTGGAAAATATGAAAGATTGTAAAACACTCTCACATTCAATCTGTTTACTAGTTTGTGAGATATGAATTTTTCACTACTCCCGGATATGGAAGTCACTCAGGAAAAAATATGAACATGGAGTCATTGAAAAAATGAAAATTTCTTGGAATATTTTCCACTGATGATCATGTAAGGACATGGGGGAAATAATGGAAGGAATAAAAAATGGAGGGATGAAATATTGGGATAAAAATCTTGGCAGCATTTCCGAGGTTTTTTTGAGATATGAAGGAAAATCTTCCAAAAAGACTAACTTTCTTCATTGTTTATTGTAATAATTCATGGGGAAGGGGAACATAATTTTTTGTTCCCATTTGTGCCCTTGGAAAAGGGGTGACAGGGAAATAAAAATGTGGTCTTATCCCTATGAGGACAAGTGGTGAGCATTGCATTTGCCAACGTGGATGAAAGAGAAGGGCTTAGCTTTTTATCACTCGAGGGCTAAGTTCGGGTCCATATGAGGAACCATGTGGAAGACAAGGGGGAGGGAAAATTTTTGTGTCCTCATTTTCCCATTTCCTTGGAAAAGGTTCAAAAGGGATAAATAAATTACACCTTAGTCCTCATGGTGACAAGAGACAGACCTATGCGTTTCACAAGGTGGGAGGCTAGAAAAATTACGAAAAGGAGCTTACTGAGGCTTCCTAAGGTCATGTGATGGGTCCAAGGAGATTAGCTGGGGATTGGGTGAAAATTTGTGTCCCCCTTTTTCCATTCTTGGAAAGATAGTTGGGATAAGGGACCAAGATTATGCCTCATCCTCATGTTGACAGATGGCACTAGAAAAATTGACTGAGGTATAGAAGGCTTACCTTGGGAAGGACCTTGAAAGATGAAGTTGCTAGAGTTCTCGGGAGGAATTTTTTTTGATGCACCTTCTATATATGAATTTGACTCCAAAGATGTTTTTTTGAGGAGAATGAAATGGGTCTAAAGGTATGATTATTCCTGATACCTCCTGAAAAAATATCCTTATTTCTCAGGAATCACATGGTGTGTGAGCATGCCAAGAATGAGTTGTGGAAAGACATGTTTAAGTATTGTGAAAAATATGAAAATACCGCCATGTAGGGAATTGAATTATATTTCCTATTGGTATCTTGTTTTTCCTCTAACTCAGTTATGTAGCTCCCGAAATAATCTTTCTGAAGCTCATGGTGCTTTCTTTTAACTACAAGCTCCTTCACCTTCAAAAAACCACTTTCACTGAAATTGTTCCTAAAGCATTTAAATATTTCCTAAACTTCCCTAAATAAGTTGAAATATGATATTAGATCTCTTTAATACCACTTCCTTGATGATTTTTTTCCTTAAAATTTTCTCTGTGGGATGCACACCTACCTTAGAAAGGATAAAAAATAGCAATTTCTAAGCCTATTGAAAAATCCATCCCCAGAGGTATCGTCTCAGAAGAATATTCATGAACTTGTCTTTAATATCTTTCCAACACATGGGGAATGTTATTAAAATAGACATGATGAAATCAGTTAAAGGATTGGGATAGGCCTAACATAGGGGATGAAATTTAATCTAGAGGGGTGCTCAGAAGGGTCGACAAGCCAAAACACTTTGACACTTGGGTAAAGTTTTCACCTTTTCAAGTTCATTTTTTCCCTTTCAAAAAAACATGAAAACAATTGTCTCTCACTTGGGGAACTCATTCTAGATTGAAAAAAGTGAGGACATGATGAGAATGAACTCCGTAATATCAGTACATGACTAGGACCATTTCCCTATCCATTGGGATTTGCATAGAGTCATTATACAAGCAATAGATGGGTACTGAAAGGCCGGTCACACACACACACAAAAAAGGGAAATACACCACACATGAAACGGAAAAAAAGAACACATGACGGGAAAGGGAAACACACACGTAAATCACCTATGGTACAATGTAGGGGACAAATCACGCTTTCACTTATTTGTATAATTTCAAATACTTACTCGCTCCGAGGAAATTCCAAATGTGTGTCCGTCTAGATATGAGAGATATGAAAGTGTTTTCACTTCGTAAGTTTATTAAATATGGAATGGACCATGAGTCCATAAGGAACCAAAATCCCCATGAATTCCTTTAGGTTCTCTTCTATTTCTCACATAAAAATACATGAGATCTCTGAAGTTTGAAATCCCTGACTTTTTCTTTCTTGTTCAAACAATTCTTCGACCTTTAGATGATGTTATTTTATCTGATCCACCACCTTGAATATATCTTCATTCAATATTTTTAAGGAACAAGATTCTCTTGGTCAATGAAATCATGATACTTACCATCATCTAACTACCTTGATCAATTAGAGTGCTCGCAACTCGATGGTGACTAAAATTTCTACATTGATCCTCTAGAGCAATTGGAATGGTGACATACCAATTTCTTTACTAGGATTTATTCATATCTACCCACAGTGCATAGTATAGACCTTTTGTGCCAGTTCCTTTTATTCTCATCAACCAACTTGCAGACTATGGTCACAATATTTTTTTTGCTCAACTCAACCTGACCTTTCCCTTGTGGGTAGTAGTCTGATGTGCATGAGATAGTGATATTCCATAACTAGAGTAAAATAATTCCATTAAACTCCCTATAGAGGAAAATTATGTGGCATTATCAACCACAATCTATTTGAGGGATCTTGAAATGAATAATAATTCTATCTTTAATGAAATTGTATACCGTTTCAGAAATGGCTTGTTTGGAAGGAATTTTTTCCATCCACTTCGTGAAGTAGTCAGTTTCTATGAGGAAATAGGTATGCCCTACACTTAAATGAGGATTTATAACCCTGATGAAGTAGAGGCCCCATTTTTAAAAAAAATTCTATCACCACCAGACGAAGAGGAAGCGCAACAAGTTGTGGTCTCCTAAATTTTTTTTGGCAAGCTTCACACTTAGAGACCCATTATTGAGAATTTGCAAACAAGGTAGGCCAATAATACCTATCATGGAGTATTTTGTGAGAAGTTACCGTTGTAGAGAAATGCCCACCACAAGCCTGATCATGATATGCTTTTAGAAAATTCTCTTATTTCTCTCTGTCCATGCACTTTAGAAAGAATCCATCAAGTCCCCTCTTGTATTACACACGACCCTAAATGACGTACCTAGCTTACTTGAGTTTTAGAGTTCTTATTTTCTTGTAATTAAGATGATCTAGGAACTCACCATAAGTAAGAAAGTAAGAAATTTCAGCATACCACTTGTTGGTAGTATTTACAAATATCACTTGAGGCAGGACGTTACTCACACAATCATAGTAGAGACATTCATTGGCATCATTATGTGTCGAGAGAGCTTCATCTTCCGATATTATCCATCAAAATAAATTTCCTCTAACTAGATTCGAAGGCCCGAAATCCAAGTCATATTCTTGAATCATTTCCTCCCAATTTCTTCTTTTGGTTCCTGGATCCTGCTGAGTTAGGATTGAATTGATTGTAGAACTTGGGACCATCACCACGGTGCTATAGTTGAGAATGTAGAATCTGAATTTCTTCAAAAATTTGACTATAACATAGGCATGATTCTCTATTCAACTCATGTTCTTTAGAGGACAACTTATGAAAGCAATGGGTGCTTTGATGCCTTTTTTTAATTTTGAACTAGGATGGCTGAAAGTGTGTGCTTTGAAGCATAACAGTATAAGATGAAATATTTATTGAAATTTGTACATACAAGAGTGGGAGATTTGGCTATCACTTCTTTGATATCCTCAAATTATTTTTTCCTTCATTATTCTATTTGAAGCTTCCTTGAGGCTTCATCATGATGGTGATATGCTTGGTTAACTTAGAAAAATCTACAACAAAGCACAAGAGAAAGTAGACTTTTCCAAAGAAGGAATGGACTCCCTTCTTACTTTTTGTCAAGGACAATTCTTGGATTTATCTTATCCTCTCTAGATCAATTCTAGCCCCTTCCTTAATCACAATGTGTCCAAGGAGTTTCCCTTTAGTAATACCAAAGATGAACTTCTTGGGAATTAGAGAGATTCCATGCCATCGACACCTGATCATTTTTTTTTCTAAATGTCTGATATGGTATCCTTACTTATTTGAAAATACTGTTAGGTCATCAACGCAAATGATAATGCAATGCTTCAGATATTTGAAGGAAAAATCCATTTCCCATTGAAAGGTTGCTCCTACATTGATGAGACCAAATGGAATTCTGTTGTAGGAATAAGTGCCCCAAGGAGTTGTGAAATTTGTTTTGGGTTTGTCTTCTTCCACTACCTCAATCTAGTTATACCCAAAGAAACCATCAAGAAACGAGATAGTTTCTAATCTTGTGACCGCCTATAGGATGTGATCCATGATAGGCATCGGGTAGTTATCCTTCAATGAGGCTTGATTTAAATTACGGAAATCTAAACAAATCCTTATTTCTCTATTATTTTTTGCACTAGAACATTGTTTTCTACCCATATGGAGTGGTGAATGGGAAAAATAATCCTTGTGTTCAACATCTTCAAGATTTACTCCTTGATGGTTTTCGTAATTTTTGGATTATACGGTCGTTGAATTTTTCCTAAAAGGCTTGGCTTCGAGCTTCAACATGATCGAGTGATGCATCTCCTTGGGCTGGATGACTTGAGTTTGTCATAGGAGTATGCCAAAACATCAAAATATTTTCTCAAAAATGAGAAAAATATTCTCTTATCTTCAAGTGAACAACATTTGCCAATGTTTAACATCCTTGACTTCTCTGTGGTAATAACATTTTCTTTCTCAATATTAGCAAGACATTGAGATGATTACTTAACTTTCTATTTGATGAATTTTTCATGCTTATCGAACAAATATTTAAGAGACACAAGACCTTTTCGAAGATTTTTTCCCTTCATCATAATGACACCTTCCAACTCGACACCATCTATCCCTTCTTTCAATTCATCTTTCATTGAATCCCGATTTTGATTATCACTTACCTCATAGAAGAGAATAAGAAGTTGTATCTTTGCTCCAAGAAAGAGAGAAGTTGACTATTGTCATTGAATACCTTCCAGTGATTTACATTATACGATACACTTGTCCTGAACACCATTTCAATAGTCACTTTTTCCTTATTGAAGGATGACTATGGAGTCATCAAAGAAGATGAAACTGAAAGAGAGTAGACTTTTTCACTTTTCTCATGGGGAACAACTTGGATGGAAAAAAAATTAAAATATTCGATGCAGTACCGTACCCGGTTCTTATCATGCTTAAGTCCTAGGTTCTTGATTTGATATTGATCCCTTATATGCTTTACAATCAACTCAGGGTCACCAAGACATTTGAGTTTCTTGATGCCCATGGAGTCAACAACATCCATTCTGAGAAGAAGGGCCTCATAATTTACAGTATTGTTGGTGTTCTCGAATTAAAATTTATAAGTAAATGAAAATATCTCACTCGAGGGGGAGGTTAGAAAAATGTTGGCTCTAGATCCTACACTAGAATGGATTCCATTAAATTTTACTATCCACAATTGATCTTCTTCATCTCCCTTGAGGAGAGGGATATTCTCATCTCTTTCAGATGTGAAGAAGTATTTACCTAGCCCATTATCTTGGAACAAGAAGTCCTCTTTTGGATATTCATACTTTTGGAAGGTATACTTCATCTTTCGCATGGGAAACAACTTCTCGGACAATCATACATTTGCAGAAATAACTTCATATTTTGTATGTATATGTATGAATTTGTAACATGTTTCAATATGTCGAACTACTCCGATTACTGGGTATGAATCTCTGCAATATACTCACGGTAGTAATCTTACTTAACTAATTTCCCACCCTTTTCTCCTCAATGTTGTTATTTCCTCCCTTTTACCCCTGTATAAGCACTTTGCCACAGGTTCGATGAAGTGTCCTTGTGTGATACCTAACTAATTTGTCCACCCACAACATTTATATAAGATTAGGATTAGTTTACATTCAATAATGGGAGTTGTACCATTCAATGTAGAGGGGCGTAACCCCATGAATGTTGGTGGAGAAATTTGATTTTTCCACCTGAAATTTTTTCTCGCCAACATTATGTCAATCACCATATAGTAATAAATAAGTCAGTAACATTATTATTTTATTAAAATAATGTATATTAATAAATTGGAGTGGTTTAAGTGGGAAAAAATGTTTTTGAATTCTTCATCTGAGTAATAGAATAGAGACAAAGATGGACAAGAGTCACGTGGATCTAAAATGGAACAAGGTAGGGAGGGTCCCAAGAGAACATGGGTTGGCATTGTTTCCATGTAAAAAACAATGTGGAAAGTCGAATCATTTAAGCAGAAATAAAGCATCATATCTCTGAAAATGGACATCATTTCACCATACCAAATGTGGTCATTGAAAAATCAATGCAAAGAAACAAGTTGGATCAGATAGCCAAGTTTCATGGACCAAGACCTAATATTGATGTTATCAGAAGGTGGGCGTATAAGAAGTGGCAGCCAAAAGGAAACATGGAAATATCTCTAATGACAAAGGGTTTCTACCTTATCTAGTTTAATATCTTGGAAGAACACACTCGTGCTCTGGTTAAAGGCCCATGGGTCTTGGGAAACATGGGTTTATTTTTAAAGAGATGGTCCCCAAATTTTGACCCTGATAAAGAAAACATAAATGGTATGCCATTATAGATACAAATTTCTGGGTTGCCCCTCAAATTTTGGGAAGAGGTTGTAATCGTCGAGATAGCAAGATCCTTTGGATCTTTAGTGTCCTTTAATGGAGCTACCAATGAAAGAACTAGATTTACATATGTTAGATTCTATGTTAATGTAGATATGGAAAGATACTTACCAGATATCATTAACCTACACCTAATGTTGGGTATTTGGAAATAAATGTTGGATTATGAAACAACTATTGCAAGATGTAAAAAATGTAACAAACTTGGACATAACACAAAAGATTTCCCAAAAACACTAGTAATGGAAATATAAGAGAGAACAAAAGAATAATGGAATGGAAAGAAAAGCTGACGAATGCCATGGATCAATAAATGATGCTATGAAAGGAAGTGACTAAGAAAATCCTTCTATAGAAAATAAAGAAGACCAAGACCAAACTAACGCAAAGGAAGGGTAAATATTTGAGAAAACACAACTAGAAGAACTATTGATTCCATTCATAGAACTTGAAGAAAAGGAGAATGAGAAAGAGAATAATCATGAGGAAACAAATGACTTGTCAGAGTAGAAGGAAGAGGAAAAACAAGATGAAGAATAATATTTAAAAGATACTGAAACTGAAGCTGAAGTATATTTGGAAAAAGAGATAGAGAAAAGTCAAGGAACAAACATGAAAGGAGAAGAGGAAAACCATTTGAAGGACCAAATAAAAATAATGGTGACACCTACAAAGGGAAAAATTAAGTTTCAAGAAGCCTTATCCTCTAGAACACCAAAAAAAATTCAAGAGTAGATGTAGGAGGAAACACCATCAGAGGAAAAAAGACTACCAGAGAGGGGAAAAAAAGAGCCACAGAAAAATAAATATTATAAGGTAATAAATCCACCTTGGATCTTCAAGGATACAAAAATTTCCAAAGGTTGAAATGAAGTTCAATACATGGAATATTAGATGGCTCAATAGTGTAAATAAGAAAAGAACGTTGAAGGACTTTATTCTGAACCATAAACCAACCATCTTGGTGCTACAAAGGCACTAAAATGGACTTGTATAGATTTAAAGCTCTGAGAAAAAAAGTATAGAGAAATGTTGAAATAATTTATGTTAGCTCTAATGGGCGCCTTTAGTGGCATGAATACTATGTGGAATGGAAATTTGATTAATGGAGAGGTTATTCTTGAGTCCAATAGCCATCTAGTGATTCTTTTCACATCCTAGCTGTTGACGAGAAAAAATTTCGAGTAGAAAAATTGGTGGGTATCTTGCCAACACTTTGGGACTCTAGGTCCCTCTGCTTAGATGGTGTTGTTCCATTTATTGTGATTGAACTGAAAGCGGAAATTCGTTGATGGTCAAGAGGTTGAGGATCCAATAGGCACACTCCATTGTACCAGCGATAAATACTTGTAATAAATTGAAAGGGAGGAATTTGCTAAATGATGGGGAAAAGGGAGTGAGAAATTAGGGGGGAGAGATTAACTCTACAAGTAGGGAATCACATTCTTTCTAAATCTAACCAAAAGTTTCACATACACAATTAGAGAAAGAAACAACTATTCTTATGAAACCAACGCCAAGAGGAAACCATGCATAAAAATTCACACAAATTCATACATCTCAGAAGGAAGAAACTCCTTCCTTGATTGACATCTCCACAAGTTTTAAAATGCAAAGGAAGAGAGGAAAAGTATGTTGGGAAAAATAGAATAATGCTATCTATTTTATATACCTTCAAGTAGTAATCTCCTTTAATACAAAAATTTACCAAAACTTGAGCATATAAAATTGACAACCCCCAAGAATGAGGATTCCATTACAGTTTATAGATTTTAGAACGACTCTTCAACTACCCCCACATGACCTTTCATTTTTCCTCACAGCTTGTGACTTTTGACATTCCTAAGAAAGGACATTAAGTCCCCTTTTATCAATTAAGGGAAACTTATTACATTTTTGGACAATAGTCACATTAATGAATAGGACGAACGTCATGACTACTCACAACGAAGAATTAGAAAGGGGGAAGAGAAGAGGAGAAAGAATGAGGAAGGTGGGGAAAGAAGAAATGCTCCCAAGAATGAAGATACCTATTCATTGATGAAGAAATTTCTGATGATGCTCAGACATCTAAGACCATGAAATGAGTGTTTAGAAACATTGTTTCAAAATCTCCCGATGTGAGTTCACAATGAACATAGGAAATGCTCACGATGATCCTCCTTGACACTTGATTGATAAACTCCGTAACTTATTGAACTCACCCCGACCAACTCGTTTCAAAACACCCATCTCATAGAGAGATGGTGGTGGATCCACATGCTGCATACAATCCATTGGAGAATATCTTTCCCTTGACAGACTCTCTTGGTCTACCCAACATTACCTTCCTGAGCTCCTTTAGGTCCATGTGAGCAACATTGTTGTCATCCATGCTCAAGAAATCTGATGTGAGAGCCGAAATGGGATCAGGGCCAGGGAATTTGAGCTTCATGATGATAAAAAACAACAATATGAGTCATAAAAAATGTGACAACAACTTCTTACACTTGAAACTAGAACTTACTATTTTTAGACATTGGGTTTCAGCAGCAGCTATTTTAGAAAAGGTTGCCTTTTTTCCTTGGCATCAGTGCAAAGGAATTATTACCACGTCTAGAGCATTTTCACATATGTTTTATGACCAATTTTAAGAACTTTATATTTTTAGAAAATTACTTTTTTGATTTTTTGATTTTTTTTGATTTTAAATTATTTTTTGATTTTGATTTTTTGATTTTTTGATTTTTTGATTTTTTGGCATGTGTGCCCTATTTTTCCATTTTTGGAGTTTGTTTCTTTGAATGGTTTTGATAATATGAGAACTTCCTATTTATAGTAAGTGTGAACCAACAGAAATTACTTTTTTTATAAGCTGGTTTTCCTCTCTGCAGTTTGATGAAAAATCACCATTTTTGAGTTGGGTTTTCTCCTTGGATGCTATGTGTAAAATTTTAGCTTCACCCGCTCTCCGGGTCAATGAGAAATAGAGGAAGAAGGGGCTAGGGGAAATTTTTTGAAATTACTTCCATTAATATTCTGAAGCATCTTTGCAAAAGTTTTTTTAAAACATGAAGGTGCCTAGGAGAGGAAGAGATGGCCAAATTTTTGCTGGAATTCGACTTGTGGTTTAAGAGATACGAGCATTTCATGGTTTCTACTCATGAAAGCTTCTGGAAAATTTTTGGCATGGTGATGGATGAAAAAGAAAGGTTTTAGTGTTATGGAAGAAATGGAGTAGGTGGAAATTATTCGAAATGCAAGAGTGGGGCGTTGGAAGCAGCAGAAAGGGAGGAAAATGGAGCTTTCGGGCAACGAGGGTTTGTGTATGCATGCATCGGAAAAAGTAGAAGTAGCATAACTTTTACCAAAAGTGATTTTTTATTCATACTTGGATTGGATTCACTTTTTTCCCAGCTATCCCAAAGGTTTGGGACGGTTGGTGTGAAAAAAATTTCCTTACCCTCCTTAAGAAAAGTGCTACTATGTGATTGGTCGGTGACACAACGCGAAAAAAAACTGGGTGGTATGGGTGAAAAAGTCAAGGGGCTAGTCATGGGTAGAGAAAAGTGTCCCAACTATCCCAAATAATTGGGATGGTTGGTGCAAACAAAGTGTGCCGTCACCCAGGCTTGACAAGTGGCACTCTGTGGTTTGATGGAGGAGGGTGCTACAAAATGGTGCACAGGGGCTAAAATGATAAATTTGCGCTCAATTGAGGTCACATCAAGGTCCAGGGGATATTTGGGGGTTGGGAACATTTTTCTGTTCTAACCATCCAAAAATTTTGGGACAGTTGGTGCAAAAAATTGTGCCATCATTTGGGAGTGACATGTGCAACTAGAAAATTGACTAACTCCTTGATGTTACCTCGAGGAAAAACTTGACGGAAGCATAACTTGAGTATCTGGAGGTCATTTCATGCACTTGATTATATAAAATTGACTAGAAATGACATTTTTAACACAATGGGAGGGATCCCATGCCTTGATTATGCTTGAATCCTCCTAAAATAGGATTTTTATTCCATCTCATAGATTGTGCATGTTGAAATCAGGTTTTGGGAAGAATTTCTTGTCTTGTGAAAGATGTGAAACCACCATAATTAGATCTTGGAAATAAATTTCCAAATTTTTTTTGTTAGACCTCCAACTCTTTATGGAGCTCCTAGAATCACTTCCCCAAGCTCAGGAGCTATTTTTACACTACAAGACCCACATTTGTTGAATCTTTCCCAAAACCTCTTAAACTTATAAGAATCTTTCAAAATCAGTTGCAAAATGTTCTTGGATCTCCAATACACCTACTTGATGAGTTTGAGAATTTGATTCTACTCTAGCAGGTGTGCACGAGCCTTAGGAAGACCAGAAATATCCATTCCTAAGCTTCTTGAGGAGCATGTCTTGAAGGATCTTGACTTGTAAGTTCCTGAATGGACTTGATATCCCTAAATCACCTATGGACCAGGTTAACACAACACATATGACCATGTATAAGGGTAGGATAAGACTGATATAGGGGTTAGGATGATTTGTAGGAGAGCTCAGGATGACTTCTAAGAAAAATATTTCACAGTAGGGTATGACTGTCATGCTTTCATGTTTGAATTTAGCTATTGCAAAAACTCATGACAACGGTTGTATCTTACTTGGGGACAGGTTGTGGATAGAGCATATCGAGAACATGACATGAGGAAATCTATAATTTCAATTCAACTGGAAAACTAGTGCCTTATCCATTGGGCTTTAGAGATTTACGCGACTCATAAGAGATAGACAAAAATAAGGAACACACACACACACAATTGAAAGGAAACACACCACATTGAAAAAGGGGAAAACACACACAACATGGAAAGGAAAAAATCCTAAATCACTTATATTATAATACAGGGTATAACCCGATCTTGTTGTAGCTCTTTTTTTCTTTTCAGAGGCTACCCTCAGATGGGTAACATTGGGCAATGATGTTATTCAAAGCCATTGACCGGTTCAAGGAAGTATCCTTCTTTCCTCAATTGATTACAAAATCCATGCGCTTTCATGACTTCCTATATACTTGGTAGGAGTGGGCCTACATTATATCTTTGATGTTCAATGCTTCTCTCATAAATTCCATTGCCTTTACTCTCTTTTAAATCAGTTTTAGAATGCCAATTTCCATCTGTGTTCACCCAAACTGCTGATTTTTAATTGAGCATTTCATTGCTGCCCCAAGGCTGATTTTTTTTTTTAATATCTTGAGTTTTCTTCTTTACTACATTCATGCTCTTTGACATATTTTCCACAAGAAACCTTGAATTCATCCTTTTTCTCCATTCCACTATGAGGTGTTTGGATATTGATCAGAGGATAAAAAATAACCTCATACCCATCTTGTATGACCATGACATGAGCTAAGAGGTCAAGATTTAGCTCAAGATCTTCTACACCTTCTACCGCATTTAATATTTATAACACAGATTCCTTCTTTGAAGTTTCCAATATTTCACCATTACATTCATTTTAAGAACATTGATCTTGAAAATCAACGCAACCATTAGGAGGAATTACTTCATTATCCCAAAGCTCATTGCGTTTCACTAATTCTTTGTCATGAGTAATCTCAACTCCACTGACCTCAAAACTATTTGTTTCGACCTTTTCATAATAGAAATTATCTTCTTCTTCGAATGGGAAAGAGAAGAATTCCATTTCATCATCACATTTGATAAGCATTAGCTCAAGAGAAACATCATACTTCTCATCTTGCTTTATTTCTTCATAACCGGTCTTTGAATCAGTTGAAAAACTAGAATTTGATTCATTTATGTATTGAAAATCCATAGCTTGCATCAAGAGTTTGATACTAAGATGAGGGTATTCTATTTCTTCCGTAGCCCTTAACAATTCTTATATGAAGTCTTCCTTCAAACCTCTCGAGAGCTCATCACAGGTTAGATTTGTTTCTTTGTGGATGACACGATGAAGAGAATATTTGTCTTCAAATGGGATTGAGAGTATCTCCTCTTCATGGATATGCATGTAGGTTGATTTCTGAACTTGGAATTCATCAAGGAATATTCAATCTTCCCCATGGATTACATCATCAGGCATCTCAGGGTTATCCTTTTGCAATTCAATATTTCTAAATGCTTCCTTAATATCAATACCTCCTTGAAAATGGATGTTTGGTCCTATAAAGATAGGAATATCATCCTCATCTTCGGTTTTTTATGAAATGATTCATCTTCCCACTATTTTGGTATAGAATGTTAGCTCCTAGATTTCCTTCCTTTTATACTATATATCTCATTTTCTTCTCTGTGAGAAAATTTTCCATGTCTCCCTCAATCAGAATGGTTGCGGAAGGCTGATTCATATGGATTTTCCCTCCCAACTGTTAGTAGAAATATTATACTTAGTAAAATTCCAAATGAATATGGAATGTCTGCTACCAATATAGTTATAAAAAATTCTTGTCCAGAAATTCAGCGAGAGCCACCTGTGCATCTTTTACATTTCTTACAAGTATGACTTCCTTTGATTCCATGGAGTAACAAGAGCCACCGAACTAAGTCAAGGTGAGTTGCGGGCATTAGAAACTTTCATAGGAATTACATTTTCAAAGGAACCTAAATATTTTATACAATTATTCAATCAATATCCTCTAATGAGAAGGGAGACATAGAAATGATCCACCTTATCAATCTTCAATGCACACAAAACAAGCATGTTCTGTGATTCAGGTGTAAGTAGAGTTGATAATAGGCCTTTATAGCTAGGGGTCATAGTATCAGGATTTAAACTACTACCACTAATATTACAGACAAACATCTTGAATTGTTCAGGATGAGTCCACATATATTGAGATTTGGAAATCTACACTTTAGTATTGTTCATATGTTTTATGATGTCAAAAGGAGCAGATGCAAACATGTGAGATGGAGACACTACTTTTGGAGTTAGGACGGGCTTGGAAGTAGGAGTAGATTTTTGGGGAATGAAGGTTGATTTAAGAGGTATAGTGGAGGATTTTTCAGGACTAGATTTCATGGGATTCGAATTAGATTTAGAAGAGGTATTGGAAGAATTACTTAGAATAGTAGGTGACCTCTTTCTTGTCATGATATCGAATTTCTCCAACGCATAATTTATGGAGGATATACATGGAGATCCTTTATTGATTATTTTATTTTGTAGAGTAACCACAAGAGAATCTTCAACCTTCTTCTTCTTTGTAACAACGAAGGAAGGAGATTTTTTTGAGACTATGAACGGGTGAACACCACACATGAGAAACTTCATGTGCCTATGTCATCATCTTCATCACCTCCAAAATACTCACAGAATTTGATTTTTGCATCACTCTCTACTTCCTCAACCTCTAGAAAATCATTGTCTTAACTTTCTTGTTTGAGTCATTCTTTTTTTTCTCGAGTCCTTTTACTTGCATTGTGTTATCATGGAAATGTGCAATAAGTAATTTTCCAAATTTCAAGCATAACAATGGACCCCAATGTCAAAAATTTGAGAGTCATACCTCCCCAAGACACCTCCTAGGTTAGTTCATTCACAATTCCATCCCTATCCTGTCATAAAAATGGTCCCCAATTGAATATCAAATGTTCCCCTAGGTGATTTAGGAAAGAAAATTCAGTCCCCCCTAGGTGATTAGGAGCTCTTGGAGAATGCCAATTTTTGAGTAGTTTTGGGAATGACTACCACTGGCCTTCCCGGGAATAATGCAACCCCCTAGAGTGGAATGGAGAATAAAAATTCAACATGGAGAGGAAATAAAGTTCCAACAACATTTGGAAAAATGTTTTGGGAGATTTTGGAAATATATGGAGATTTTGGAGCCGATTAAACGAAAGTGGGTTTTCGGGCCTAAAGAAACAAACACTGCGAAGGAGTTCCTAAACTTCAAAAAAATATTATGGGATCTTCATAAAGATTCAATAGGCCAAAAAAGTACCTATGGAATGTATTTTCCATGTCCTAAATGGTGAAAAAAATGAGACATCATGAAACATCATGCACTTTCATAGGCAACTCACTATTCTGGCACATAATTAGTGGTCCTAAGAAATAAGGGGCCATTTGGAGGTGATTCAGTAATTGAGGCTTAAAAACATCACCATTCAACTCAATTTGTGTTTTTTAGTCAAATTTAAATAAAATTTCACCTCTAAACTCATTCGGGAGCTCGAGATATCTCCGTTTCAAGTTGGGCCCAATGTAAGAGTTCTCACAGTTAACCATTTTTCAAGTGGACACGTGACAACACCAAGAGCCTAGTGGGATTTCATGTCCCTTTCATAAATTTTGCAAAGGGATATAGGGGAAAAAAAATCCTCCCAGCCCTTTTTATCCCTTAGAACACCAACGTGACCTCTTGCATTGCCAATTAATTCCACAGGAGCTAGTTTGAGCCTCCCCTCACCCTGCACAGATGATCGCCAAGTGTCATAACCATGTAAAAAGTGGAAATTGATTTCCCTTTCATATTTTTAGAAAATGGAAATAGGGGAAAAAATTTTACCCCCATACCACTTATGCCTTGTGGTCCCTCATACACCCAAGACTCAACTCACAGGTGCTTCTCTGAAGCCCCCTCACTAAAACACATGCCCAATCAAATTCTGCCAAATGTCACAACCACATACATGAGGGGATTTCACATCCCTTTTTTCCCTTTAGAAAAGGGAAAAAGAGGAGAAAAAAATGTGCCCAGCCCTTATGTTTTCTCCTTGGGATGAATAAAAGCTAGGACTTAGCCATTTTCAGTCTAGTTCATCCCCTCATACCTCCATACCCTACCGGAACTCTGGAAAAATTTCTTCAGACATCCCAACCTCAATTTCTGCACTCAACCATCTACAAAAAATATTACTTACACTAAAAATATAGAGATCTCAGAAGAAAATTGGATCAAGCAATGAAGAACAAAGAGAAAACGAAGATCTTTATCTGAAAAAACCCTTGTTGTAGCCCGAGAAAGAAATTACCATAAATTACAAACCACGACATGGATCGAAGTACCATTTTTTTCCATCTTCAGAAATTTTGGAGGCCATAAAATAATATTATTAGATATATCACATGTAAAAAGGATTTTTACAACAAAAAAATCATCTTTTCTGTGTAAGGAAGACAAAAAGCTCATCTCTTGTTAAACCGGTGATAAGTTTGCCAAGAAATTTCACTGGTGAAACGAGATGAAAAAACCCACATCAAAAATATAATTCTCATCAAGATATGAGGAGGGGAAGAAAACCTACAATTTTCAAGTTCTATTAATGGTTTACATGCTTGTAGCCGCTACTGAGTGAAAAAATTCGAGTTTTAAAATCTCACAAATCGACAACTGGGTAGAGCCAAAATTTTAGAGGTTTGATATTGAGAAAAAATCCATATAAAAAATCTTTGTCTCATTGTGGTACGATCTCCAGAAGCATAATTACTATAAATAGTAGGAATTTCTACAGGGGAGACTGTTATTTCAGGTAATTCACCATTTGAAGAAGTTGTGAAGAAGGCGGTGAACACAAAAGAAGTATCACATGCAAAAATAATTGAAAAGGTAATCTCAACCCACAATTGACACTTACTAAAAATAGTAAGTGGTTCCATAAGCACCTAATATAAGGAGCAAGTTGGTTTATAAGGCAAGAGGAACACAGTGAGAAGAAGGAATTCAAGTTGTCGTAGTCGATTGAGGTTGGAAAAAGCTAACTTTTACACTTACTAAAAATAGTAAGTTGTTATTGATTTGGTCTAATCTTTGTGAAAATATAACACAAAAATAATAATAATAATTCTCTCTTATATTTCAAACGTAGAGTACATGGCTATTATATAGGAAAAACAACCTCAGAAATAATAGGGAGGTGTTACAACTAATATCCCAGAATAATATTCATGGGTGCAACCCACTAACCAAGTACATAATATTGTTATAATATAAAACAATATCATTTAAAAAAACACTAAATACAATATATTTATCCACACCCACATATTAAATTGAATTGATACAAAATATATGTGAGCACTAATAATATGAATTCCTAACATTCCCCCCCTTAGTGTGAACATGGGAGAAAAAAATTTGCACTTATTTCATAGCATATCGCCCGTGTGTTCTCATGATCTAGATGGTTTTACAAGACAACCAACAACCTCAACATGGATGGTTTTATAGTACAACCAAAAACCTCAAGAAGGATGGTTTTACATGACAACCAACAACCTTTACAAGGATAGTTTTACAAGACAACTAAAAACCTCAACAAAGGATGGTTTTACCAGACAACCAACAACCTCAATATCATGATGTTGCTTTTCCTTTGTTCTTTCGTCTATCCACTATGTTTTCCATTCAAGGAATTATGTAGGAAACACTACTCACTAAATACAAATACGAAAAAAGAGGAAGAAATGGAAATGGAACATTGAGATCATGCTCCCCCCCCCTCAATATGAACATTTCACTTATTCGACACAAAACATGAATGTTGAAAACATACTACACACAGCTGAAACTAGAACTCTGAAAAAGAAGCACACTGGAAATCAAACACAAAAATAAAACTGACACACTCACTGTCACCATAGCTTTGTGTGGCCCCGTCATTGGTGACTGACGAGAGGTCACTGATTGACCTCAATCCTCCCGTGCCTCTGTCCTCCAGTGAATGTGCTGCTAACTCAGCTGGATAAATCTATGATGCTCAATGGTTGTCAAGATGTTGGGTAACACCAAAAATGCATTTGTAAGGGAAATGTTTTATAATTTTATGGACTTTTAACAATGACAACTCATAAGACAACTATACTTTGAACAATGAATTTTAACAAAATGATACTTAAAATAATTTTTTTGACTAGGCCCAAATTTGACGATGACAAGATGATTATTCATTGACTTTAAAAACATTAAAAAAACTATAGAGGACGAACTTCAAATTTTGATAATGAAACTACTATTTCAACCAAAACCATTTCATACTCAATGACTCAGTGACTAAATGTACTTGATAATATTATAATGGTGGCACAAGACTCTTAGTAAAAAAAATGCAGATTACTTTTTATAACAATGGAGAGAAACTTTAAACATAATTATGAGACAAAAATATATAGACAAGAAATACATCGTATTAATTTACTTGACAAAAATTACAAATAAACCTTAAAAACAACACTCATACATGGTTTTATTAATGATGGGACATAAAGAATTGTTACAAACCAAACTAAAAACCATTTCTAGAAACAACACAAACCAGATAAGTGGAGCATAAACATGTGGAGATCTTGGAGGAGTGTTATCCCAAGGCAATACGAGGTTGATATTGCTAAGTCATCCAAACCATTTGGATATCTCCTAAAAAAAATTAAAATACCACAATCCATGCAAAAAATAAGGGTGACTTGAGATGCACATTAATAGATTTGAATGTATATTTGGAGCGGCTAGTTATTAAATTCGCAGACAGTGGAGGAGCTCCAGATCTGAGAATGTAATTTGAATGCAGTTGTCTTCATTTCACGACCAGGTGGAAGGAAAATGCAACATGGACAATATTGAATCCAAGGTGAGGAATCACAAACTGATATTGATTGAAATCTATGATCATGACAATATTTACAAATCAAAAAATCAATTGATGTGAATAGTCCAAATACGTCTTCCTTTGACTTTTGTAGAAAAATTTCCCTCTCGTCAGAAATTGTCATGAATCAATCTACATTTGCAAAAATCTTGGTTGACATCAATCTAGTTAGAAATTGTTTTGAGTGCAACTCTTGGACAGGTGAATGCAAATCAAAACGATGTGACAACAAACATAACCTCCTAAATCACCTTACATGCATACTCTACATTGTTCCTTGATGTTGTGTATGTTCACTGAAAGTGGAGATCAGTGGAGCAGGACATGGAATATGAGGCTTTGATAATTGAAAGAATTACAAATATCAATTAGACAAATTTTTTGATGAAGCTTTAACTAGAATTCTTCCTAGAGTTGTGACATGAGAAAGTAGATTTTGGAGGTAATCAACAGATCGACCGAAACATGGATCACACAAAGACTACTTTAAAATGATGCTAGAAATAACACTACAAAAAACTACAAATAATGCTCTCCTCATTCATCTGAGCAACTCAACAATAACGGAGCTGCCCATTGACTCTTAGAAGTCCATTACCCACATAAAAGAGTATCACTCTGATACCAAATCTTGATTTGGTCCGAGCTTTGCGAAAATATAACATAGTAGAAATAATAATAATTCTCTATTATATTTCAAATGTAGAGTACATGGTTATTATATAG
Organism: Taxus chinensis; assembly: GCA_019776745.2. Taxonomy (NCBI): domain Eukaryota; kingdom Viridiplantae; phylum Streptophyta; class Pinopsida; order Cupressales; family Taxaceae; genus Taxus; species Taxus chinensis. The sequence continues at coordinate 712,494,983 of CM034154.1, forward strand.
CCAAATATATAGCCAAAATAACCTCTAAAATAATAGGGAGGTGTTACAACTAATATCCCAAGATAATATTCATGGGTGCAACCCACTAACCAAGTATGTAATATTGTTATAATATACAACAATATTACTTAACAAAACACTACATACAATATATTTATTCACACCCACATATTAAATTTAACTGATACAAAATATATGTGAGCACTAATAATATGAATTCCTAACAATTATCTCATAGGCACTTACTAAAAATAGTAAGTTTTTCCAGAGTGTGGATTTCACAAAGGTAGTGTACTGGGAGTTGGACATTCAAGTTGGTAGTTCCAGTTGGATTTTGGAGAAGTATTTTTTGAAACTTACTAAAATAGTAAGTTACCATGTCCAGATATAGTAATTGTCAAGTGACCATGAAGTTCAAGTCCACAAAATGGGAATTCTTCATTTTCGTCAACGGTATAATCATTGGTGTTCATCACCTACATGTTTGGTGTGTGTGCATTCGTAAGTATTAGTACATCATGTATAAAGGATAATTTGTGATCATCATCAACATAACAATATGGAATTATTGTAAAAGGTCGTAGCAGGATCAATTTTGAGCTTTTATCTCTTCACAGGGGATCTTCACTAGTGGAACTCATGGTCACCAATGGAATCACTCAATAGCATTTTTAAACACTTAGTTTTACAGTATCTGTGAGTAATCCAAAGGAGGTTTTTCATGATGTAAAGAATTTAAGGATCCATAGATCATTACATTAGAGCGTTTCTTTGGATCATCTAGCAAGAATCCGTGGTCTTCATCATAGGTGATTTTTTCTTCATCATCACAATGTCACCTCCCTCGTCTTTCTCTCTCTCTCTCTCCTTTCTTCTCTTATTCACCCAGATTTCTCTCTCCTCAATGTTCTAATCCTTTGTTGGGGTTGCATTTTTTCATAATTCCTTTAATGTAATTAAAAAGTGACTTTAGGATTATAATGTTGTGTGCATGTGCTATTTTTTAAACTTGTGCTAATATGAATAAAAGACTAACACCTAAATAGCCTTAATTAGCAAGATTTAAACAAACTACTTAGCACCATCATGATAAGAATTAAACAAGGGTTAGATGCTAAACATTCATCAATAAAACTTTGAAACTAACAATGTTAAAACATCTAAAATCCTCTATTCTCTAACAACAAATAAATGAAATGGACCTAGGTAGGCTCCATGGCTATAAAAAATGGTTGTTCTTTTGGTGTTCCAAGAACCTAGGAATGAGGGCTTGTGAAAGTTGGGCTACAAGACCCTTTTGACACCTCCCATATGACCTAAGCACTTAGGAAAGAGGCTTAACTCTTCAAGATGGTGAACTCTCAAGAAAACAAAAGGCAAGCTCTTAGTCTATTTTTCTATATGCTTTGCATTTGCTTTCTCAAAGAGTTTAGGTGTAGGTATAAAGGTAGAAGGAGGGCTCCTTATATATCCCAATGGATAAAGGAAACAATTCATCCCTTTGCATGTGGGATAAATGTAAAACATGATTAGGAATGGATAAGGTTGTTTTATAAAAGGTAACCTTACTTTAGAAGGGTTTAATTTATAATTAGCAAGTCATGGGAGTTGGGGGGTGTTTTAATTAATCAAAGGTGATTAACTAATAGGTAGGTGTAAGCTTAAAGAAGCTAATTAGAGGAATATTAGTACGATTTAGGATATTAGAAAGGGATTAAATCAATTAAATATTGATTTATTGGTTAAATGAAAGGGAAAGCTAATTAATTATTAATAATTAATTAGTTTAGATAGAAGGGGTGAATAATTAACGAAAGGTTTTTAATCAGGATGTTAGTTAGACAGGCAACTTAATCAATTAGTGTATTGTAATTAATTAATGACAATAAGAGGGAAGATGAGTGCTTTTGATGATATGTCATCAATTTGCGGGAAAGGAGATAATTAGCGCAATTTAAGTATTTAAATTACTCGGGCATAATTATGGGTGTCTACATTTTCCCCTCTTTGGGGTGGCATAAGTGAAGCCACTTCAAAGATAGTAGACAGATGAAATTTTGAAGGGATAGAAGAAAAATTAGTAGGAATGAGTCGATGCCCCCTCGAGTGTCGAAGGGGTGATGAAAGAAGACGATCGACGATCGAAAAAGGTGAGAGATAGATAGAAGAATGGGAAGGGGCAAGATGCCACAGTAAGAAGGAAGATTAGGGGTGAGAGCAAAGTGATGCAGAAGAAATATGGAGGAGTGGAGAGAAGATCTTAGCCTCTAGCCACTGTGTATTGGAACAATTTTGATGTCATCATATTGCCAAGAGATCTACGTCATCGGTCCTTCTCAAAAATATAAGCATACAACAAAGGTAGAATGACATGAAAAGCCATACTACGAACAATTGTCCATTGCTGAAAATACCAACTCCACGCAACACACAACAATGCAATGCAATATGAGAAGGAAACAAGCTCATTTAATAGGGAAAACAAGTACGAATGCACATATCTAACCCAAAAATGATTAAGACAGTTGTACAAATGTTTTGTTATCAAGTTGAAGAGATCCACATGTTCATGATTGACGAAAAGGGTTAAAAATGATGCCCCGAGCAAGGATACATGCAAGGGGAAATGAAAATGGACACGGGGTCCAAGAAAAGTGTTGTGTGCAACAAAATAGCACTAGGAAACAAACGTGCCCCAGAGTACAGAACGAAGCAAGCAACTAGCTTTGTGAATGGTTGTGAATTTGGTGATCTGTGAGTCGTATTAATCAAGGAAGATGTGAAACAAACCAGTAGGATATGGAGAAAATACCATGCGCAAGACACAAGTTTCAAGCACAATAAGCAAGTTACCATTTTTGTAGGTTTTTTACTTTTTAGGATTTTGTGAAAAAAATTTCCCTGTTTTTGGATTTTTGATATATATATATATTGTTTTTATTTTCTGTTTTCTAAAATGCGGTGGACTATAGAAGAAAATAGAAGAAATAGAACGAAGGGCCTAGGCATAACAAAAAGTTCCCTAGGTGGAAGAAAGAAGAAACAAATGACAAATAATGTCCTTGTGTAGTGGAAAAATTAACAAAATAATTATTTTTGAAAAATAATTATTTACGAGAGTAAATAAGAAGAAAAATCACCTAGGAGCAATAAAATTGCCCTAGGGGGAAGAAAGGGGTATTGGATAGCAAAAAAAATGCCCCAATATGGTGGAAAATAAGAGAAAAATAATTATTTAATAAAAAATAATTATTCCATGGTGAACAGAGAAGAAAACGGGTCCGAAAAAAGCCTTCAGGCCTTCACTGCGGTGAAAAATGGGTTAATATACCCCACAGGGGGGGTAAAATCATCGCGACCAATTCATTTTAACCGAGCCCTATAAATTTTTTTTACTGTGAGGCTCTGATAACAACGAGGACAATGGTGATCACATGAGACTGAGTGAGGCGAGAAGACGTAGTTCGAGGGTATCAGCGGCACACAGACGACGGCCCCTTCGTGAGTATCGAAACCTTGCTCATTAATTTTTGTCATTAATGCCCTAATTTTAGTGATTAGTTATAGGAAGTCACGTCAGTACACATGCACACAGGTGCAGGTGTCGAGTCGGGGGCACAGGCGTCACTTTGGGGGTGTCACCTTGGGGGCGCATACACACACGCAACACACACACGCATGCACAAGTTACACACACCCATGTGCATGCACACACACTACACATGTGCGTGCACGTGCACACACCAAAAAGGAGGCATACATGTAAAAAGTGGGGCACACACATGAAAGGAAAGGTGCACACATGGGGGGTACACGCGCGCAAGTGCAAGCATGGGAATGATGGCGCAAGCGCCAAATATGTGGCGCACATGCCCAAAAGGGTGCATGCAGGTGCTGAAAGACAAACGCATGCACACACACACATGCCAAAAAGGAGGTGCACATGCCCAAAAGGTGTGCAAGTGTCCCAGACCAGCGAAGGATAGACAGAGAAATGCCAAAAATATGACACTTAGAAGAAAATTTTAGGATTTGTGGGTTAACCTTAGAAATAATAGATAGATTTTTAGAAGAAATGTTAGTAGCTGACGAGTGATTTGATATTTTATAGAGATTTCTGCCAGTATTGCAGATGTGGGAACATCACACTCGGATAGCAAAGGTAGAGGGGAGTATGCATCGGTGAGACCGACAAGCTATGTCGATACTTCTCGAGGTGGTGGGGCTAGGCCCCGTGTCATGGATGCCTTCTATTACACTGGACCATGGCCTATTGACTGCGCTAACCAAGTGATGGCATAGCGAGAGCCAGTGCTTTAGATTGCCTACAGGGGAGATGACTGTGACCCTGGAGGACATATAGCAGATTCTCCACATGTGCCGATCATGGGCACCTTGATTGAGTACAACTCTGATATAGGGCTGATTAGAGTTGCATGTAGTGATCTCTTTGATATAGATGACATACCACATGATGGTATGACCATAGCCCTGCATGAGTGCATTTTCAACCCCACACTGCATCGGGGGCCTCTTTACATTATGTCTCTTATCAGTGGGTTTTTTCTCACTGATAAGATAGGGACTTCATTCCTAAGAGGGTTATTACCACTGGTACACAACATTTTCAGCGGCGAGTGATACTGTTGGGGACAGTGTATACTGGCCCACTTATACTAGGATTTTCATTTGATTACATACCATGGTCAGAAGATCGTGGGGCCAACTTCTTTATTACAGATTTGGTCATGGGACCATATTGCGATTGGACGCCCTGTAGGCACTTTGCATGTCTGAGACCCAGAGGAGCCATCTTACATGGCATGGGTATCAGTAGGTGGCGATGCACGAGGCCACCTAGGCAGCCTATTCAGATATAGGTGAGAGTTTGATGAGCTGCCTGAGATTGATATTATATGGCGACCTTACAGATATATCCAGTGGCTGGAGGATGCCACAGAGCTCAGTGTGTGCTCAGTAGAGCACTTTATCATCGGCATTCGCAGCTATATTATAGAGCTATATCAAGTTGACAGGTGCCAACGGCAACTTGGCATAGTACAGGGGGTCCCACAGTCAGATATCTGGTATGTGCATAGAGATTTAGAGAGGCATACCATGGGGCCTCACATACCGGTGGCCCGAGCTAGGGTGAGATTTTCACAGGTGGTCCCACAGGCATGGGACCCAGCATGATAGGTGTGGGACCCAGGGATGACAACAGATTACGTGACATGGTATGCCACTATCCTACCTCGGCATCTCACTATCCCAGAGGAGGCATGGGCAGTAGGAATTCATCCACCTATAGAGATCTGGCATGGTTCAGGAGCAGAGAGAGAGAGCAGTGGGTCCTGATCCAGAGGATCCATTTGATGGCCCTCTGCATGATGAGTAGGGTGCCCCACAGGCACAGGGACCGAGGCCATAGGGCCCAGTACAGGTACTAGCACAGATTCCTAAAGCGAGGGTCCTTAAAGCAGGGCCAGTCATCGAGAGCACCTTAGGGAGTCCAGTCTCAGTGGCACATATAGCCACATTGTAGCATCAACTACAGCAGGCTTTAACCGAGAGAGACACAGCTAGAGCAGAGAGAGATGAGGCCTAAGGCTGGTGTGTGACAGCGACAGCTGAGCATGATCAGGAATGGACCTAGATTGTGACATTACTATCAGAGTGAGGCCCAGGCTGGCCCAGAAGGTGACAGTGCTGTGCTTTTCTAGCAGATTCGACAGACAGATGGCCCAGGTTACAGGTTTACACCAGTAGACACAGGCTCAACTGTAGCCTCTGATTTTAGAGTGAGATAGACTCAGAGCAAAGCGTGTAGTGGGCCAGGTCGAGCTGGCATAAGCCACAACAGAGATAGCATCCTACCAACATACAGATGGTACTGCAGTGACCACCCAGACACAGAGATTTTTCTACAGCAGAGGGCAGGGCCTCATATTATAGATCTTTATACTTTAAGGAAGTGCCTCCTGAGCATGGGCACCATCTTATAGTCAGCAGTCCAGCAGAGGGACTAGATCAGAGAGGCCTCATGCCTCAGTGGAGTAGCCATGACCAAAGAGAGCTGATGATGGTCATGCCATATGACCTCCACAAGACAAGCCAGCCACCCTTCAGAGGGTTTGAGTCATCCCTGATATTTTGTATATCTATGTACACCTTGTTATGAAGGCTATGAGTAGATTGTGCTCCATGTATATTCAATTTGTAGTGGTATAGCATTTTTGACACATGCCTCTGATGAAGGATTTTATTCTGTTATAGATGTATCACCTTTGTATGCCTCAGATGAAGGCATTTTTAATATAGAGTAGTTTTGATACATGCCTCTAATGAAGGCTTTGATTCCTTTGCTATATGTACCATTCATTTGTATGCCTCCGATGAAGGCTTTGATGATGTACTGCTGTGATGTATATCAATTTTTGATATAGATATACCCTACATGTATGATTTTGGACATTTGTGACATGAACTATGTGTATATGAGATGGACACTTGTTTATTATTTCTCATGGATAGATAGATTTGTTTATGATGTAGTTTGATTTGATTTGAAATGTATATGTATCGATGATCTTGGTGATGTATCACATGCATTTTTATTTCCAGATGATGTGATTTTGTAGAATATATCAAATGTGTTTTGTTTATGAGATGTGCCATACTTAGTGGACGGGATGATATGATGATAAGGGTGCGGGGGGATAGATTTTGATATTTGTGATCCCTCTTGCCCCCATTTGATGATACGATATGTGATGATTAGCTTAGCATTCATGTATGATGTATACTTAGCTTTTTCTTGATATATGATGTATAGATGATGTTAGATGTGATGATATGATGGTAATGTGATGTTATGATAACAAAACAATGCACATGCAATAAACACAATCAAATGCTTAACAAAAAACACAATGAATTAACATAATAATGCACCATGAGTCACTAGCATGCAAAAACACACCTCAATATGCACAAGAAAGAATAAATATAATCTAAGCAAGAAAAAATGACTCTAACAAAGTATGCCCAAGCAACAACACAAAAGCACAAACATGAAACAACTACACAAGCAAACAAAGCAAGAAACAAGACAATGCAAGTAAATGTAAGTAAAATGTTTTTGTAAGTTTGTTTTTATGCAACAATTTTCTATTGTTTTGGATGTATGTGAAACAATTTTCTATTGTTTAGGTTTTTGAAACAATTTTCTATTGTTTTTTTTTGTATTTTGGATATTTTGAATGTTTTTGTAGTTTTTGAGAAACAATTTTCTATTGTTTTTTGTATTTTTCTAATGGTTTTCTAGAGTTATGCATAGGTAACCAAGAAAGCGTGGATGCCCCCAGCGTTAGATGAGGAATGTACAAGGGCAGAAGCCACACGCTTATGAACAAGAAGGTGAAGTCGTTGAATTGCCCCTAGCGTAAGATGGGAAATAGTGAAAGACCATGTCCTTCACAGATGAATAAAAGAAGACAATGCCGGATCAAGGCCTAACAGGATGGGGCTCATAGGGAATCTTGAAGACAGAACTAGGGCTAGGCCAAGTAAAACTACCCTCCAGATGCAAGATGCTTGTGAATAATGAACCCTCCCAATGTGTCAGAAACCGGTTTTCACCCAAGGACTTATCCAAAGTGCCACAATTGCATGGTTTTCACTTGTGGACATGACCTGTTTTCTCTTTTTCTTTTTCTCATTTTGATTTTTTTGTATTTTTGATCATTTTACCATGTTTTTGAGTTTTTTTTGCTTTTTTGACTTTCTGTGCCATGTTTAAGCATAGAACCGCTTAAGATGCATGGCGTTCATGGGCTCACGGAGTTCATCACCATTAGGGTGAGCAAGTTTGTATGCCCCTGTGCCATATTTGGCCACAATAATGTAGGGTCCCAACCAATGTGGTTTGAACTTCCCTTTCTTTTCTCATTTCTGCTCTTGTGTTGAACTGATTCTCCTTCATGACTAAATCACCAACCTCAAACTGGACAAGGGATGATTCTCTTGTTGTAGTTTCTGGAGACTCTGTTCTGATACACTTTAAGGTGATTAAGAGTGCTTGAATGCGCTTCTCATCTAGGAGTTATAATTCAGCCAGTCTTGCTACCTGGTAATCCTCATCTTTATCCAAATAGTCCCTAAGAGAAATTCTCAGGGAAGGAAGTTCAATTTCTAATGGGATGATGGATTTTGTCCCAAATACTAGAGAGTATGGCGTCACACCCATAGGAGTATGAATGGAGGTCCTATAAGCCCAAAGGGCTAGGTGGATTTTCAAGTGCCAATTACAACCTGTTTTACTAACCATCTTCTCCATTATTCTCACCAAAGTCTTGTTTGTGGCTATGGCCTGTCCATTACCTTGGGGGTAATATGGTGTGGACTATTTTAACTGGATTTGGAACCATTGACAAAGACCTTTTACAGTTTTGTTCTTAAATGAATTCCCGTTATCTGTAACGATGGCTGCAGGGATGCCATATCGACAAATGATATGATTCATTATAAATTTAGAAATCTGAGCTCTTGTTACATAGGTTAAAGGAATAGCCTCCACCCACTTTGTAAAGTATTCCGTGGCTGTGATGATGTCTATATGACCATCAGACGAGGCAGGGGTAAGTTTCCCTATCAAGTCAAGTCCCCACTTAGAGAATGGTCATGGGGTAGTGATAGGCTGCAATGGTTGCGATGGAGCATGGATGAAGTTTACATACTTCTAGTAAAGTACACATTTTCTGATATAATTACAACAATCAGTTTCCATGGTAGGCCAATAATAGCCTACTCTTAACAATTTTTTGGCCAAAACCATTCCCTTTGTATGTGCTCCACACACCCCTTCATGTACGTCCTTGATTGCTTGGATTGACTCCGTCACATCAAGACAACGTAATAGATTCCCATCGTAGCCATGACGATAAAGTGTAACTCCTAAAAGGGTGTAACGGGCTATTTGGTGAATCAGGCTTTGCTTTTCAAAATGGGAGATATCAGGAGGGAACATGTAGTCCTTGAGATAGGTAAAGATGGGCTCGTACCATGGGGAATTAGGACCAACAACATCACAAGCCAGACAAGATTCTGGCATGTCATACGTAGGCTGGAAAAAAATTTCTACAAAGAATGGCATGCCATTATTCCCCGTCAGAATACGAAGCATAGAGCCCACTGTCACCATGGCATCTACCAATTTGTTTTGTGTTCTTGGGATTTGTTCAAATGTAATACACATGAAGTACTCCTTTAGAGTTTCGACCAACTTTTTGTAAGGTATGAGCTTGTCATCCTTAACCTTGTATTCATCATTAACCTGTTTGATAATTAACTGAGAATCACCCACAACCTTGACATGATGAATGTTCCACTTGATAGCTAGCTTCATCCATGTGATAAGTGCCTAATACTCAGTGATATTGTTTGTGAAAGGAAAGCCCAGGCAAAAAGCCTGCAGTATAAGGTCGACAAAATGAGTAATAAGGTCTACCCCTGCACCAGAACCATGAAAAGTAAAGGACCCATAAAAATGTACTTGCCACACAACATATTCTTTAATGTAGAGCAAGGAGGCATCTGGCAGATCCAGATTCAAAGGTTTAGTGCCTTGCAAAGGTGCTTCCTCTAGCTGGTCAGCGAGTACTTTTCCTTTAATCGAATTCTAATGCAACAAATTCTATGTTGAACTCACTTAGTAGAATGATCCAATTAGCCATTCTACCTGTGAGGGAAGGTTTAGATAACAAGTACTTGAGTGGGTCAACTTTGGATATCAGCTTGGTTTTGGTATTCAATAGATAATGGTGAAGTTTTTGAAAAGTAAAAACAACAACCAAGCAAGGTTTTTCAATTTGAGGATAGTTGAGCTCATAGGTGATGAGAGTGTGATTGAGATAATACACTGATTTTTCCTTATGACCAAGGTTGTATTGGGTGAGAAACGCACCAATAGAAAATTTCCTAGTAGAGATATAGAGCAAGAGTGGTTCTCCAGGAGTTGGAGGCAGGAGGACATGTGGATTAGCCAGGTATTGCTCAAGCAAAGAAAAGGCTTTGTTGCTCTGGTCCCCAGATGAAGGCGACATCCTTTTTAAGCAAGTGGGTGAATGAGTGGCACTTATCTGTGAGCTGGGAGATGAAGCGGAAAATGGCCTAGATTTTCCCCTGTAAGATGTGGAGTTGCTTAATATTCTTAGGTGGAGGCATTTTAGTAATAGCAAACACTTTAGCAGGGTCTACCTCAATTCCTCGTCTTGATATAATGAAGCCCAACAGTTTTCCTGATAGCACACCAAATATACACTTCTTTGGATTCAAACTGACCTTGTATTCTTGTAGGCACTCAAAGATACGCCGTAAAATGACAGGGTGATCCTCTCTTGTCTTAGAATTTCTGAGGAAGTCAACCACGTAGTCCTCCATGATATCATGAATCATATCATGAAAAATTACCGTCATTTCCTGCTGATAAGTAGCTCCTACATTTTTGAGACCAAATGGCATCACCTGATAATAGAAAGTACCCTAAGGAGTCGTGAAAGCCATTTTGTGTTGATCTTCCTCAACTATCTTGATTTGGTTGTATCCCAAAAATCCATCCATGAGAGATAGCATCTCGTACCCTGCTGTTGAATCAAAAATCATGTAAATATTTGGTAGTGGAAAATCATCTTTAGGGAAAGCCTTATTAATGTCTCTAAAATCCATGCAAATTTTGATACCGACAGGACTTTTTCTAGATAGGGATGATGTTTGATATCCATTCAGAATAATCAATAGGCCAGATGAACCCTGCCATAAGCAATCTTTCTAATTCCTCTTTAACTAGTAAGGCTACCTTTGGGTGCATCTTTCTGAGCTTCTGTTTGATAGGCTTAACGTCTATGTGCACAACTAGGTTGTGCACAACCAAAGTTGGATCTAAGCCTGGCATGTCTTTGTAAGACCATGTGAACATGTCCATAAACTCTCGTAGCAGCATAGTGAATGTCTTCTATTCTCTAGCAGAGAGTGATGCTCCCGGTTTTACTATCTTGGGGTCTTCTTCTGTACCAATATTCACATCAATGGTTTCTTCAACTAGTAATTTGGAAAAGTCCTCCATACACGTAGGATCGGGAGGAAGGTTGAGATCTTCATCCAAGGATGTCTCCACGATATTTTCATCCTTGGCGTGGTCACTTTGTTTGTCCTTTGATTTTTTTATTTGTTTGTCAGCCAATGCCTCAAAGAGGTTTTAACTGTGCGACTTGGACTTTGATTTTTTCCGAGGCTTTACGTTGGAACTTTTGCCCTCGCTTTTCTTTAAGTTTTGTTGACCATGAAGCTCAGCCTCCTTGCCGAAGTAGGCACAGGTATCCAAGTCAATAAAGAAACCCTTCTTGTGGTCTCCAATGGGAATTGTATCCCGAATGCCCATGAACTCTGCGATAGCCTCGTCATTCTCAAGTAAATCTAGAAACATGTGACGTTGTTGGTCCCATTCAACAAGGGAAGGGTAAACAAGGTTGAGGGTTGGCTCCGTAGGGGTTATGGTTAGGACAATGTTGTTCAGGAATAGGTTTGTGGAGGCAAGATCCTCATATTAGCTACAATGGGAATCTATATCACTATCAAGATAGTTAGAGCTATCCTCACGTTAAGAACAAGTAGTATCTTGATCATTGGGGTGTGCTCCAAAAGGGTGAATCCCAATGCCGTATCTTTCTGTTTTGAAATGTGGAAGAGGCACTAACTTTCTCTTTCCTTGTTCATATCTTCCACATCCTATGCCCTTGTAGCCCATGGAGTACATCATTTTACTGGATTTCTCGTATTCTGGGGTTTGATAATAGGATGGCTGAGTATCCTCTGGGACCCAAGTTGTAGGTGGATCTAATAATTTTTCCTCAACCAACAAGCCTCCAGGTAAGAATGACCCAATAGTGTGTTCATTTCTAGGTCTTCTGAAGCGATAGTTGGGTCGGCCTCTAGTCTTGGGTGACAATGAGAGGTCTGAAACCATAGAGCACTTGTTGTACATTATATTCCCTGTAGCCATATTCAAGGATTTTCATCTCCCATGAATCAAAAGGAGATGTTGATGTAGATGCCCCATGGGTGCAAGAACTGAGAGAATCTAAATCTATCTAAGATTCCATGGCCTCAGATTGGAGAGGTACAACTATATCAGCAGAGGGACATGCATATGTGCCCTTTCGTGCAAAGCTATTAAGAGCTCTATAGTGACCAAAGGGCTCTGCATCTCCTTGTATTGTAATGGTGTGTCCCTCATGCTTCAATTTAATGCACTGATGAAACGTTGATGACATGACCTATATGGCATGAATCCATGGTTGGCCTAGAAGCATATTATACGAAATTTCCAAGTCCAGGACATGAAACTTTGTCTGATGGCAAGTGGGACCCACCTCCATGGGAAACGTGATTGTGCCTGCTAACTCCCTTTCCACGTTGTCGTATGTGGTGATAGTGATGATATTAGACTCAAGATCTACCTCAGTATGCCCTAACTGTTTAACCAACTTGAGTGTACAAATGTTCAACTCTAATCCGTTGTCCACAAGCACTCATTTGATCATCCTGCGGGTGACAACTACCTCAATATATAAAGGAAGATTATGTGTCATATTTTCAGTAGGGATCTCCCTATGGTTGAAGGAAATATGTTTATTTGGTATGATGTTTACAACTGTGGCTTGCAGATATGTGGGATCGACCTCTAATGGCACTCCTAACCCCTGAAGAGTTTGGTATAGAATGTCTTTGTGTACATTGGATATCTCGAGAAGATCTAAGATTGAAATCTTAGCAGAAATCTTCTCAAGTTGCTCTAAGAGGTTATATTTACCAGTTTGAGGGGTTGACGGAGAAGGTTCCAGGATCACGAGGTGGGCATGCCTTGTTACCACGGCGTAGTCCTTTCCCTTGATTCAGATAGTGTTGACATGGTCATTAGGAGAGTCGAACACATCTAATAAGACAATCATAATGACTGTTGTCTTTTTTGGTGTACAAGTAATTTGCTGTTTTATAACCTTGGGATGACTCTCCCTAATTTGGCTTTGACTTTTCTGATTTATCATGATTGGGGAATGGCTCTTTATATATCCCCATTTTCTCGTTAGGTGTCTGTGTTTTTCCTGGGTTGTCCACCTAGATCTCCCCATTATCAATGAGGTCTTGGATATAATGACAAAGTCATAGACATTTGTCTGTCTTATGCCCCTTGACACGATGCATTTCACAATATTCATGCTCCTTGTACCATGAAGGTTTTGGAGCATTGTCATCAAATGGTTACGTCATAGGATATGTCATCATGTGGGCTACATCCAATTGTTTTAGTATAACCGACAAAGGTTCATTAAGAGAGGTGAACGTTCTTCGCTTTTGTGGTGGTTGAATTGGTCCTTTGGTCAGTTTAAAAGGTTGACCGGTTTGGACCGTTTGTACACATTTGGAATCAGTGATCCCATCTCCCACCACATTTTTGTTTTTGTTAAAGACCTTCAGCTTCTCAGTGGATTTAACATTTTGATTATCTCTAGATTGAGTTTTGAGAGTTCCTTTTGGAAATGAGAGCTTTCTCTATCTGAACCCCTTTTTTGATGACCTCCTCAAAAGTGCGAACACAATGCATTTGGAGGTGGAAGGCTATGTCTGGGTTTAGGTTGGGAACGAAAATACTAACCAACTATTTTTCAGGGAAAGCACAAGGGAAGTGGCTAGCTATCCCTCTCCACCGTTGGAGGAAGCTAGTGAAAGTCTCATTAGGATGTTGTTTGGTTCCACATAAATTTGCCATGGTGACATCACTCTCTATGTTATACGAGAAGTGACGCACATGAACCTTTCTGTCAATTCTAGCCAAGTGAAAATTGATCCCTGAGGTAAACGTGTGAACCACTCCAAGGCTTGACCTCCAAGACTTTTAGGAAAAAGTCTGATGAGATAATTGTCACTATAAGACACCTCTTGACATGCCATATAGAAATCTTTAACATGATCCCATGGATCTCCCTTCCCTTTATATTTTTCAAATTTTGGCATATCAAATTTCTTGGGAAAGGGTTGAAGGGTCATAGTCTTGTCAAAAGGATAGGGGCATAATTCTTCATATTGATACTTTCTAATGCTCCCTATATTGCTCTCTTGGAGGCTTGTGAGTGTTGCTTTCATAGACTGTACCTCTTGTGCGAGAAATTGTTCTCTAGTGGGAGACATGGGGAGATACACCTGATGGTACCCCGTATCATCATCTTCTTGGTTTTCTCTATGGAGTTCATTGATCTTAACCTTAGGCCTTGAATTTTGAACATTTTTGCTTGCTTCCTTCTGTACATGGGAGGTTAGCAACGCTAGTTGTCAGCTTAGGTTACTAATTTGTTGTTGAATTGTGGTTTCTTCTTCTAAAGGTTCCTCCTCTTCCCCGCATTATGGAGGTTCTTCACCATTTTCATGTCCCGTTGTGTTTCTACGTGGCACTTTGATAAAGGGTATTCTATGTCCCACCACTTTATCATTTCTTGCATTGGAGGTAGAAGCATGTCCATGCATCAAAATATCCTCCGTATTGATAAGGGGTCATTCTTCCTCATTAGCATTATTCGTAGGTGGGATTGTTTCATTTTCAGTGGGCAACTTAGCCCCTAATTCTACAACCCGTGCTATAACTCTATCCTTATTTCTGAAAATAAACTCGTCTAATAAAGTGGGATCAAAGTCAAATTCTACATGTGGAGATTCTATTTTATTACCACTATGATTGACCATATCTTTTATCTCTTTCTCTGCAAAAAATAGAGGCCCTAGATCATGTCCAATAAAGGGGTTTGACCCTTGTCTGCTAGAGGCTTCCCAAGCTTGTGCTTGTTGTTCCTCGTATGTTTGTTTCTTGAGTCTTAATCACATTTTAGGAGCCATGATTTTGTGATATTTTTACTAGGGTAAGTTGTAAATGTGTTCAAAACTTTGTGACCACACCTAAGTGAAATGCAAGATAAAATTTCAAGAATATGAATGAATTAACAATGTGAGAATACCAATGTAATAGAGTGATAAATCACCAGTGACACAAATGTTTGGTACCTACACCTATCAAATGAAGCACTTCCTAGACTACATCTCGAAAAGTAGTTTAGTGTCATAAGATAATTAATAAGATGTTCTCACTTATGCCAAGTTCAAGAGAATGAACAAAATGTAAGTAAATACAAAAATTCAATGTGATCTCCTAACAATATATACTAGAAGCGAGCTCAAACTCGATTAAGACCTATATCTCAAAAAGTTCCAATTACAATTCATGAGCGACACAACAATATCACCAAGATATTTTAACCAAACTTTGCGAGAAAGTAACGTATTGATATCAAGGTACTATTGATATAACATTCGCGAGTGGTAATACCTAGCACTCTTCAAAATCAAGGTAATAGAATCAAACTAAGAAGCTTAAAGTATAGCTAGGAATAGTTAAAATGTGTGCAGAGTAGCCTTACAATATAGATATTTAGGTCGAGTTTACAAGAAACAAGCCGTAAATATCAAAATTGTAGTGATACGATACAAACAAGTTAACCCTTCAAAAGAAGTTCGAGATGATGAACCATGCCTAACTACAATGATGATCTAGACATGGGTATCAAGATCACAATGGTCACCAATGATATGAATACGTCTCTGCGCCCTTTAGACTTTTAACTTTACCAGTTACAAACATGGATGGGCGTAAACAGACAAAAAAGTGGTAGAAAAAATCGATTGGTAACACAAAGGTAGTCACCCTTCTTCTAATCAACAAAGTGTCAAAAGAATGTGAAGGAAGCAAATCAAAATGGGATGAAAAATGCTAGCTTCACTTTGGCAGAGTTTTACCTCACCTTAAGGGAAGTAAAATCTAAATGAAAGTAACGCGTCACACGTTTCACAATAAAAAGAGGGTTCACAACTCAACACTGTTTTAGAATGGTCAAAGTGGGCTCTTGGCCAAAGTATATTTTCCTAGGTGATTCTCTCATCCTAGGTGTTACAAAGTTTATCCACGAGCAGGATGATTTACCCAAATAGTCCTAACTATCTTGGGAGTATCTTGACTTTTCCCCCTTCAAGCACAGTGGGTAGTAAATGCATCCATCATGTACTCAAAAGGGTCATATAGGGACAACTTGTAACTCTATCTCACAAAGGAATCACTAGTCAGATAGGTAGTACGGAGCACTTCCCGTTTCGTCCACAAGGTTCCCTCTTGCCTGGAGTACTTTGGGGTTCCTGGAACCACCCCCATTGTTGTAGCTTAAGGCATTATGCCAAAGGGATTATGTTCCAGTTGAGCAGAGAGGGACGTACCCTTTTCTAAAACCTGCAATACAATGTTTTGAATATTTTGTTCATTTTATCTTCTTTAATTAGGTGTTGTTTACTTGAACACCATTTGGCAACCTGTATAACAACTGTATTAGTAGTTTTTGAATTTGTTTTGATTCCTCTGTTCTTTGACAAGCATGGCATTTTGTTCCTGTATGACAATTTTTAGTAGTTTTCCATCAAAAGTGAAAACACCATTTCTGATTCTCCAGATCATCCAAGGACATAAGAGAAGAGCATACATGATGTTTCCAAAATCTAGAAAGATATCAAATGGAAAAACATTTTAATTCAACTACGCCAAGTTAACCAATTCCAATTCAAATATTCCTAACAACCTTAAAGAATGAAAAGGACTTAAGAATCATTTCTGATTCCCAAGATTTCCCCAAGGGACGTGAGGGAAGAGCATACATGATCTTATTCCTATAGGTAAACACGCAAAGCTTATCCTAGTCAAGTAAAAACATGTAAAAACCACCTGCAAAGACAAGTATGTGATTAGATAAAACCTGCAAGAATGTTATCACCTCAACAAAATAATTTCAAGAAAACAAAAGGACACATGTGCCCCTGTTTTGGCGTCTATGCATAGGTTAGGGCATATACGCCACTCTGTGTTTTTCCAATTTACAGTGCACCACCAAAACAATGTGTGTGCTACTTTGTGTATTTTTTGCTTTCCATGCACTTACGCCACTAGAGAGGCGTGTGCGCCACAAAAATAGCATATGCACCACCTTCAAGGAAAACATACGGAATTTTAGATAGAATGCTTGCGCTACCAAAAAACTTTGTGCGCCACCAGAAAAGCATGTGTGCCACTACTTTGTAAAACAATCCCGGATTCCAAAAGAATGTTTGCGCCACCAAAAATGTGTCTACACCACTAAAACAACGTGTGTGCTCTGGTTAGGGTGTATGTGCTCAATCTGACAGGTTTTAAAATACAGTGAAGGTACAATATGAAATAACGTCTGTGCCCAGGTTAGTGCATCTGCGCGCTGGTTAGGGCATGTGCGCCGGGCTTAGTGCGTATGCGCTAGGGTCGATAAACTGAGAACCAGATTTTGACAGTGTGCCTAGGCCACCTGAGAGGCGTGTGCACCACAAAAAAATGTGTTTGCGCTCCTAAAAATGTGCATGTGCCACACCCGCAACCAAAATATGGTAAAAAAACACAAGAAAGCTCACAATATCTCAAATTTTGACAAGTTAGTTTTAAAATGGCAACAACCCATTAAAATGACGGCTATGAACAAGAAGTTACACATATCAAATTAGCAAAAATTCAAAGAAAATGGAAATTAAGTACTACATGTGCATATCAAAAGTTAGCCAAAACAATGAAAATTAAACTAAAATGCTAAGGGACTATGTCCCACCAGGCGTGTTAAATGTGTGCATGTGTTGTTTTTTTTACACTAGTGCTAATATGAATAAAAGACTAACACCTAAATAGCCTTAATTAGCAAGAGTTAAACAAACTACTTAGCACCATCATGATAAGAATTAAACAAGGGTTAGATGCTAAACATTCATCAATAAAAATTTGAAACTAACAATGTTAAAACATCTAAAATCCTCTATTCTCTAACAACAAATAAATGAAATGGACCTAGGTAGGCTCCATGGCTATCAAAAATGGTTGTTCTTTTGGTGTTCCAAGAACCTAGGAATAAGGGCTTGTCAAAGTTGGGCTACAAGACCCTTTTGACACCTCCCATATGACCTAAGCACTTAGGAAAGAGGCTTAACTCTTCAAGATGATGAACTCTTAAGAAAACAAAAGGCAAACTCTTAGTCTATTTTGCTATATACTTTGCATTTGCTTTCTCTAAGAGTTTAGGTGTAGGTATAAAGGTAGAAGGAGGGATCCTTATATAGCTCAATGGATAAAGGAAACACTTCATCCCTTTTCATGTGGGATAAAGGTAAAACATGATTAGGAATGGATAAAGTTGCTTTATAAAAGGTAACCTTACTTTAGAAGGGTTTAATTAATAATTAGCAAGTCATGGGAGTTGGGGGGTGTTTTAATTAATCAAAGGTGATTAACTAATAGGTAGGTGTAAGCTTATAGAAGCTAATTAGAGGAATATTAGTACAATTTAGGCTATTAGAAGAGGATTAAATCAATTAAATATTGATTTATTGGTTAAATGGAAGGGAAAGCTAATTAATTAATAATAATTAATTAGTCTAGATAGAAGGGGTGAATAAGTAACGTAAGGTTGTTAATTAGGTTGTTAGTTGGATAAATGACTTAATCAATTAGTGTATTGTAATTAATTAATGACAATAAGAAGGAAGATGAGTGTTTTTGACGATATGTCATCAATTTGTGGGAAAGGAGATAATTAGCGTAATTTAAGTATTAAATTGCTCGGGCGTAATTATGAGTGTCTATAAATGTAATAAGTCACCTTTATTTTATAAAAAGGGACTTACTATTTTCCTAAGAATTTAAAAAGTCTTAAGTTGTGAAAAGGGCATATAAAAATTCATTGGGGGGTAGACAAAGAGTCATATTAGGGAGGTGAGAAGTCAATTAAAATTGTGTAAAATTAGGATGAATTCTTCATCCCAAAAGATTCTGAATTTTTGAAGAACTTCTACCGTGTAGCATTTTGAATTGTGGTAGAAATATTGAAGTTTTGTATTCATCAATTCACATGAAATAAAGGATACACTTCTTTTATTTTCCCTTTATTTTTTTCCTTCTATTTCCCTCTTGTATGCAGTTTGTAAGCATGGTGATTAAAGAGATCTTTGAATCTTCAATGAATGAGCCTCAAAGAACTTTTTGTTTATGTGGGTTTTTGTTTGTCTCACTAAAAGATTCATTTTTTCTTTCTTCTATATTAGATGTTGAACTACTCTGGTTACTGGGTGTGAAGCTCTGAAATCTACTCATGACAATAATCTTCCTTGACTAATTTCCCCCCTTTTCTCCTCAATGCTATAATTTCCTCCCTTGTACCCCTGTATAAGCTCTTTGCCATAGGTTCAATAGAGTGTCTTGGTGTGATCCCTAGAAAATTTGGGCACCCACAACATTTATATAGGAGTAGGATTAGTTACATTCAGTAATGGGAGTTGTAGCATTCAATGCAGAGGGATGTAGCCCCATGAACATTGGTGGAGACAGCTAATTTTTCCACCTAACAAATTTTCTCACCAACAGTTTTTGGCGACTCTGCTCGAGAGATATTTGCCCAAGTGCACCCTAAAAGTAATGTATGCCCAAAAAATAAAAAAATGCAAAAAGAATATATTCAAAAAAAATAAAATAAATAAATAAAAAAGGAGTAATTGGGAAGATTAAAAGCCTCTTTGTAATCCTAATTGAGAAATATGCACTTTTCAAGAGTTGAAGAAGAATCAACTGAAGTGGAAAAGAAAATGGCGGATGAAGAAAGATAAAGACCCCAACCCATTGTTCCATGGGGAAGGAATACACATCAACTTGATCTTGCACCTCCTCCTTTATGATCTTCTGACGTGTTTCCCGTAAGAACCTTCCTAAATTCAAAGGTAACAACACATAACTATCTAAAGAGCACGTAGCAGATTTCATCACCACATGTGGTGTGTTGGGCATCAAACATGAAGATGTGTCTGTTAGATTATTCATGAAGTCTTTGCAGGAAAATGCATTTGAATGGTTCCATTTCTTACTAGTAAGGTCTATCACTTGTTGAAACAATATAAGGACTAGATTTGAAGCCATGTTTAAAACTACAGAAGATTTCAAGGATCTCTTGGTTCAACTTATACAAATGAAAAATGATTCTATAGAATCTATGAGAGGATTCATAGACAAATATGACTGGTTAACCTGAAAACATTCTTTATCAGTGTTATTACAACTTGAAGTTGGATTCTTCCTAAGAAGATCACAACCTAGAAAATTTGAAAGAAGAACAAGATTATGTTGTTTAAACAGATGACGATCTAATATTTTCTGGTAAGGTAAAGAATCCCCATGGTAAATAGAAAGGTCAAAGTTTGAGTTCAATACCCACTAATATAATAATTCAAAAAATGGTTAATGATATGTTTTCCATGAAGAAGCAACTCTCTCAAATCACATGAACACCCCAAAGGCTCACCTTGGAAGCCCCGCTAGTCAATGCAATGTACGGGAGCTATGAATATAAAGAAGAAAAAAAATTGAATATGAAGAGGAAGGAGAAAATGAATATGCTAGGATCAGGTTTTGTGAATGCACGTTTAATGATGAGGAACCCACTGATAGTTACTATAACGGATGAAAATTGACACCTGACCTTCAACTGCACTAGACTCCTTAAGGTCATGTCGAGGCAACCAATGTGGAAATATGGAGGCATCCAAGGTCATGTCAAGGGAATGTAAGGCCTCTATAACCTGGATGGGTCAGATAGAAGGATAAAAAATAATGGCTACATGAAGGCTCTAGTCAATATCAAGCTCTGCGGAGATCCTATCTACTGGTTGTGGTATTCATGGAAAGCCAATAGGTGGCCTCGTAAATATGTCCAGAAAGGTTCATGGAACAAGTGAGAGAGGATTTAGTTCTGTGGTTGATTTTCTGGAGCGGTCTAAAATTGCGAGGGTTGGGTGAGCTTACTCGTTCAAAACACTCAAATATCTAATGATGTCTGGTGGGAGTGGGGATGACTTGAATACTAATGAGTTTAATCTTGTGTATATGTCTAATTTATATTCAGATCCTTGTGGTTAAGGAACCTGCTGGTCACAATCGTAAACTCTTGGTGGCTGCGGCCCTTTTATGGTCATGTGCATTCTAAAACTTTATTGCCAGGATTGTCCAAAAGTCGTAGGCTTTATCCTCCGTGATGTTTAGGCGTTTATTTATTGAATCTTCTCTGAGTATTGAGCTAGTGTTCTAAGGAAAAGAAGATGGAGTCCCGTATCTATATCCATAAGTAACTCGGAACCATTTAGTTGTGGTACCCATGGATCACTTCCATATGTATGTTCTTTTTCGGGACCATTGATGGTCATGTATTGAAAAGGTCTAATCTAATTAAACAAATAACAAGTAATCTAATTAAATTGAAACTATTCTATGTTTTTTTTGTATTTTTTAAGATATAAATGCAGTAAAATAATACAAATTCAACTACTCTAATAAAATAAATGTTTTTTTTTTTCTTTTGTGGAATTAAAGGAAATAAAAGCTTCTACTCTATTTAATAATTCTTAAAACAAACAAACAACCAGATGTAGTTTTTTTTTTCTGTGCAGAAGAAATCTATTCCTATTTAAAAAAATTAAAGATTCACTTTAAAATATGAATGTAAATCTAACCTTCTACCTTGCCTCAAAAGTAGGGGAAGAAATCAGAGCCTCTCAAAAGATTTTTCTTCCCTGGAACTTCCCCGACAAGTAAAGAAGACTTCTATGGATGATTTTCTATCTAAATTTATTTACTGTAACTATTGAATGATTGCTATAATGAAGATGATTTATTTTCTACTCTATTTGTATGAAAATGTATGTGTATGATTCAAAAATAAAAATGTGAAGAAATGAGAAAATCAATATCAATTCTAACCTGAAAGCATAGAGTAAATGGAAAATCCAATTGTATTGTTCTTTGCCCCCTTAGCTTGTCTTTTCTTTATCCTATGTTCATGTGAGTCCAAGGTATTGGGAATGTAGTAAATAAATATTTGGAAGGAGTTGGAGAGATGGTAGCTTGATGGCAATGTGGCACAAATGCGGGTGGAAGAGAGATAACAGAAGTGAACAGAGCTTGGCTATGTAATTTCTAGAAAGAAATGTGGCAACAGAATAATGCAAGAATACACAAAATGATCTTCATCCATTTTCTTGAGAACAAATGATCAATTTATAGAAGGTTGGATGGGTTGTGCAGAACAACACTTGGTAGCCAAGAGGTTCCAAATAAAAAATGAAGAGGCAGTTTAAACAATCAATCACGATTAATTACAAATTAGAAGTGAAGAAGAGATTTCCACAAGGCAACAAGGCTTGAAATAAGCTAAAATGGCTCACAAACGTGCTTTAAAAGTGAATTTAAATGGGGCAATACATGTCTTAATTGACTTTGGAAAATTATGGAAATTTCACACAGGATCACTGCCCTGCGTAGGGCGATGGTAACAAAACCACCACCCAAGAAGGGTAGCGGTTTTGTAACTGAAGGCCAAAACAATGCAAAAATGATGCAGGAAGCTAAGGAAAAGCATACAAAGGCTAAGTAAGGCATACTAGGCTACAAAATATAAGTTGTAAGGAGGTTTTTAGGAGCTTGAACACCTTTGGTAAACACATGAATCATCATTGGGGAACTTTTGTAACCGTTTTCTGATATTACGTGTAATTTTAGCCATGAAGAGGCATAAAACGTAGAATCCAAATATGGTGTTCCCAAAATGGGGTGTTAGAAGCTATACCTCACATGCATGTGTGTCAAAATGTCATCATCTAAGATCCTGTTACATGAAAGACAAAAGTAAGACTCACGTGTAGATAGATATGGTATCAAAATATAAGCATTAAATCAAAACAAGAAGAGGACTTACCATTTGTGTAGGGATAGGAATATACCTGCACCAATGCTCCAACCCTTTGGAAACATACACTCAAAACGAGGTTAAAACAAAAAATATATATATCAGAACTCATTTTTCAATTCATTTTCACATATCCTTTTGGTGATTTTTGAGCTCTGGGCCCATGGTGACAATTTCGAGTGAGAGTGTAGTTAAAAAGACCAGTGTGACGAGGTGATAATGGCTTTGAGACTGAGAAATCTAGTGGCGCGCTCAAAGGTTAGTTTTTAATAGTTGTTTGTTTGAAACCTTAACATTTTAAATTTTTAAAATATTCACCTAGGGGGGTATTTTTAAAATTTCTTGTTTTAAAATGGTCCCTAGGGTGTTACACATGTGGGTTAGTCTTTTATTTTGTCAAAAATGATTTATTTTTGTTTTTTTTCAAGTTTTTGGGTCAAAAGAGGCGAGCCTTACATTCCGAACAGGACCACTGCCCTACATAGGGTGGCGGTTGTAGGACTGCTACCCTATTTAGGGTGGTAGTTACAAGACCACCGCCCTGGGAAGGCAGTGGTCACAAAACTACCGTTCTATACAAGGCGATGGTCTTGTAATTATTAAGACAATGACCTAGTTTGACCAAGTTAAACTATGTTTTTTGGATTTTAGATTGTTTTGTAATGTTTTTTGATGAGCTTTCCTATTGAAATATGTTACTGAATTGCTCTTTTTACTATTTTGGTGGATGTAGAAGGAGGAATACATCCATTGGAGTTGAGAGAGAGAGTGTGTGTGACTGGCTCCCAAATATCCTTGATCAGTTAACTCAGTACGAGACAAACTTGTTGCACCGGGAAGGGATATGGAGGATCACATGGGTGTCACACATTCCACCTACTAGTCATATGTTGTGCGACCTTTTTTCTTATTGGGATGTGGACTAGAATAATTTCCAACTTCCACGTGTTAGGGGAGAGTGGACCATCACTCTTGAGGACGTGTAGAAGATACTTGGTCTTCTTATACTTGGGAGAGGTTTGAATCTTGAGACTACAGGGTCGACAACTAGAGTTAGGCAGTGGGCCACTTATATGGGAGATGATGGGGTGCCACCAGACACCAAGGTGGGTATATGGATCCATTGTATTTCCTTTTCTCCTATCCCTACTCTCCTCAAGGCCATCATGGGTATTTTGGCTTCGCAGTTGATAAGAGATAAGGGTAGGGAAAAGTTATTGTATTGTTGGGACCCAATTATTATACAGATTGAGCAGCATGGGAAAATTTTTTCCTGGGGAACATATATCTTGGGGACCACATACCATGATTTTTACAGGGTGGTGAGGTTATAGGGACAGTCTTTGAGTCATCCCACACTAGTGATGAGTTGGATATACAAGAGGATAATCCCCTATCAAAGGGGGGTTGGGATATAAGATCCACAAGCCATCAGGTCCACAAGATGGACTGGTATGTCAGTTCTTAGAATGCCACACCAATTAGTGGCCACTTTTACTATAATTGATCTTATTTCTACACTCTACTAGGATATGGCTAGAGTGTGGGATTAGGATGGAACTAATGTTTACTACACGTGCCACTACTGGACAGTTAGTGGATAGATCAGGGAGGGTAGATATTCACCCATTTGAAAGAGTACCGTAGCAGTTTGGGTTGGCCTAAATTTATGCTTTACCTCCCATGGAAGTTGTATATAGGAGTATCAAGGAGGTTTGAGGTGGCCCCAAGGGTGACCAAGGTTGGACCATTATGACTCTAGGAGTCCCTATTCTAGTTAGCATAGAATGTATTTGCTTGACGAGCACCTTCTTCTGTGCCCCCTCATTTATATTGAGGCCATACCCCCTCCATTGGGGAGTAACAAGTAACC